>JAKOGI010000465.1:447500-570000 GCA_029747015.1 Carnegiea gigantea
TTTGTTGTATTGTAGGACAGAGATGTTATCCGTTTTAATGAGAAAGGTTGAATTACTATCTTTTGTACCAATTTTCTTACTGGGATTCATCTCATTCCATTATTCTCATGGTTCTTTTTTTATTTTTTAAATATTATTCACTTCATTTTTATTAATCATAGAATTATCTAACATATGTATATCAATTGATAAGAAAGAAAAAAAATAAAAAGTCAATAAATAGATAAATGATGAATCATACAAACGCATTCACTAAAAAGGTAAATCAACAGCCCTTGCATTGCAGGAGTATAGCACTAGTGAATACCTAATTCTCACTTTAGTAAAGCATGATCAATGCCGCTAGTTCCGTACTCCCATAATCTCATTCCATCCCTCCTTTCTCAACCTCTATCTCTCTCTTCCCCCTCTGTCTACACACAAGTAGCAGTTCTTCTAAGATTGAAGGTAAAGAAGGGGTTGCTTCATTCTTAGGGGGCAGATCTATGGATATGGTTGGGGTATCCATGAACATGCCCAACAAAAAAAAATTTAATGAGCTATATTTTGAAGGGAGTTAAATTGGAATATATGGACACTCCTAAATGAGTAGTTTAATAGATTGATATCCCTATTTTATATATCTAGATCCGCCACTGCTAGTTCTCCAGTGGAGGAGCAATGTTGATGCAATGACACTCCTAATTTATTGGAACAAAAAGATATATACAAATTCTGGAAAAAGTGTATCATGTACTGTTTGGCTGTCCAGAGGTACTTGACTACCTTGAGCTTCTTCACTTTCAAGCCAGGGGTCGTGCGTTTGAATCCTAGTCTGGTGTCTTTTCTTTCTTTTTGGTTTTCTTTGCAAGCTTAATTTCTCCTCCCTAATTTCTAAATCGTCAATTCCTAAAGGACATGCTCCCCCGCAAAGCAAAGCGAATGTATATAGTATTAATTACATGATGGTCACTATTTCATGATATTGGCCTTAGGACATGATACATCCATAAGAGGCGTGAGCCTAATCCATATAATAAATTGACGGCTTAGTCACCTAAGAGATCATAGTTCCTCAACTATATATCCATCTAATATAAAACAGAACTGATCTAAGAGGAAACACTTAGGGTTCTCTAAAAAAAGTTTTTTCCATAAAACCCTAGGGCTGATCTTAGGTTTTTGGGATTGTCAAAGTTTTCTGAATAGTGAGTTCCTTCTTCAACCAATGATTCAAAGCCAATGTTCGATTGTCTTCTACTGTAGGATTAAGGTAAATCTGTTTACGTTTAATTCAATATATTAATTCCTTCATTGATATTAAAGCCAATCAGCTGGTTGCATGTACTCTTATATTCATGCTCTAAACATGCTAACAGCCACATGCTTGTTTTTTGTTTTTGCTTTGTTGCTTCACAAAGTTGAAAAGCTCATGCCATTATTTCATGTGTGCAGATTCTTGATGAATTTTCGTGAAATTTTGGATTCTAATAAAGCATGAAAAGACCTTTAATTTAGTATATTATTTACATGATTTGGCTAAGTATTTTATGAGTAATTGTTAATCAAAATTCTAGGGTTCTTTGCCTGTGAAAACTTATTTGATTTTTTGAATCAAGAATTTCAATCGATTATCTTGCACGTTGATGTGTGGGATGTCTTCACCATTAGATTTGGACCAAAAATCCACTGTTTATTAGTTGCTTTGATCAAAAAGTTGCTCGAATTTTGCAAAGAAGTCCCCGTCGATTTTGGGGTTTAGTTTGGTTGATGAACCTGAATTTTCGATCTGTTTTGACCATTGTTTTCTTCAATTGTTTTGTGCTTTTTATTACCCTGGTTGTTTTATGTAAAGCTCTCTAGAATTCGACGCAATCGGGCTTTTTTTTTGGCCACATTTTCAAACAATTTCTGTCTCTAATCCAATTTTGATCCTTTTTGGTCATTATTGCCGGCAATTGATTTGTCCTTTTTGCTATCCGTGAAGTTTTGAGCAAAACCCTTCTAAAATTCGCTATGAATTCGTCGATACTTGGTCTGAATTGAGCAAAAATTGTTAGCGGTGCCATGTGTTCTTCGACCCTTTTTTTGTTTGATTTAGTGGGTTGTTTTTGCTTATTTTTAGCAATTAAAAGCTTCAATGGATCCAAAAATTAGTGTGGGGCATATTGCATGTATCAATTTGATCAGAATGAGCAGAAAATTCATGATTCATCGCTGTGTTTTTGCATAGGTTCAAACGACTCAATTTGATAAAAATGAGCAGAACATTCATGATTTATAAAGATGACCAGCATAAAGGGGCTTGGTTGTGGCTATTAAGAGCTTGACTATTGAGTAGTTTGGGTTGACTAAACGGTTGACTAAATTTACCATAAGGGTTAACTTATGGTGTTGGGAATTTTTTTGGTGATAGATTTTATATTATGAAAGCCTCTATCATCAATTGATAAAGCATAATGTGAAATCTCACAATATTGTTTTTATGAGTATATGTTTAATATGATATTTTATATCATTTTTAGAATAAAATATTATGTGATTCCTTGAGAATCTTTTATTAGAGCATATTCAATCTTATTAAATTTCATGAGAGATATGAGCATATTTGTTTAATATCATTGTGATTATTTGAGTGAAAATATTATGTGAAATCGCTATGATATTTAGCTCATTTGCATTCAATTGAATTTTGTGCTACATGTAATAAGTATATATATAAAATTCATGAAAAGTATGTTTTGCATTACGAGAACATGTTTTGTATGTTGTAACATCTATAGCTGCATATAAAAGTAATGTATCTTCCCCAAATAAGTTAGGTGAGAGGATATTGGAATTTCTCAAAAATATGTTTTTTTAAGAATTTTGTTAAATATGCAAATTATGCCTAAAATGTTTAAATCCTTTTTCATATATTTATGTATATCTGATGGATTTTCTTCAAATATTCTTGATGTGGGAAGATCCTCTTTGATTCGAAATTTTGAGAATTTTTTCGGGAATATTTCAATTTATGTTGGATATTGTGGCAACTTAGAAAGAAACGACAAAGTTAATTAAATTAGAACATTCATTCCTACAAAGATGATTGGAAACTATATGTGAACTTTCGACTCTAGGGTCTATATTTTTGTATATTAACTTTGTCTATTATTACCAAGTTATATGGAAGTATGTATGCTAAAATATTAGACGTATGTGTACTTTTGTGCTGATTATCAAACTTTCGCGTTTTATAAGTATCACACCAGCTACAGCAATTGCTGGACTTAGATCTCTCGTTATTAGGTTTGATGATTATAAAAAGTGCTTATATATCTCTTTGAGGGAGCATTTGAGACATATGTCAAATATGATTAGTGAATTGGTTGATATGAGCTATGAATTGACCGATGAGAACCAAGTTCATGACATAATCCATTCCTTGACTAGTGATTGGCGTCGTCTTAAGATAGTCTTGTCTCAAACTAAGTATATCATTACTTTTGAGGGCAATAGGTGATGACTTGAGCTAGAGGAGAGGCCACTAAAATGACAAGTGCAAAAGTGCACATGCCAACCTAATTCACAAAATGGTTCTAAGAGGAAGAACCAAGGGAACTAGAATGGCAAGCCTAAGTCAAATGAGGAACTAAGCATGACCAACAAGGCAAAGAAAAATGTACAAGGAAGAAGGATTTAATGCAAGTTAAGTGCTTCAACTGTGACCAAATGGGTCACTATGCTCCTGATTGCACTGAGCCCAACAAGGTACTTAGCAATATATCCTAATGACATTTGTGTCGCTAGTTGTATTCTTCTTTCTAAAACTAATTCTATATGGATAGCAGGTTTAGGAATTGGAACCAAATAGCAAGGGACCATGAAGCTTTACTAGGCTTCCAATGAGTTCTTGAATGGTTCAATGAGGACACAAGTGGAAACGACAAGAAGATGGTTGTTGGAGGAATCAGAACATGCAAGCTAGTGTTGCATAGCGGATGATACTTTATCCTATGTGAAATTCTACTTGCTCCTAAGATTCACTGGAATAATGGCCATGTTGGTTTTATTGACTTTAGGTTTTATTTGATTATGTTCATGGCATTAAAGCCTAGTTATTTTTTTAAACGCCGTTAGTTTTGGTTCTTCTTTTATTAGAAATAGTTTGTTTGTAACGGATTAGATATTTTTTTCTAATAATTCTAGTGTTTGTTTTTCAATATTCACATAATTATGATGATGTAAACTGTTTATTTATCATGTTAGAGTACGCCATATAGGTCAAAAGCATATATATGCAAGAGTTGACAAAATAAGATTTGTTAGTTCACATTAGTGGACTAGCTCACTTGTGAACACAGTATTGCAGAAAAAACAACAAGAAAACCATTTAATTTTAGAAAGGTTACTAAAAGCCTAATTCCCATTGTAGTAAATTCATTTGAACATTTATGATCCAACCCATGTAATAACAAGGCATAGAGCTTCTGTGTGTCATCATAGTCCATGATTTGGTCTCACTTATTTGACTTCAGATGAGTCTAAAATGATATGTTGCTTTAGAATATAGGTGAGCTTGGTTGAAAATGAATTAGATCGCAGAGGTTAAGGCTTCAATGATCAAATCATTATGAAATATTTGTTGCCATTATTTAATGAATATTGTGATGAAAAGGGAACAATTTATTAGCTAACTATCTCCAAAAGTCTACCACAAAATGTTATTATGAAGAAAGGAAATAGAATGCTCCTTGATATGGTAGGATCAATAATTGTACAAAAATTTATGAATCTCCTGTTAAGGAGTTCTCCTTTTGTTGCAATCTATGATCTTGACCTTGTGCTTATAAATTAAGTTGCTACCACTTTATATGAATTATGGTTTGAAGTCCACTCTGAGAGTCTTTGGACCTCAGCGGTACATGACCTATGAACACAATCCCTGTTATTGAAGTGTCAAGGGGGAAGGAAGAGCGTCTTTATAGGATACTCTAACCTTGAAAGTTTCTTTTTTTCTTTTACTCATTGGGTTGTAAGACAGTGGGAGTGCAACCAAAATTTAGCCAATATATATCACATTCTAAAAAATGAATTTTTAAAGAAGGGTGAGATAGGTTAAGACATATTTCTATTGATTCTCTGAGCTGAATTAAATCCCTTCATTCGAGCGAGGCAATTTTAATTGATGATGAATAAGTTTATCATCAAGTTCCACCTTCATCATCAAGAGCGAATGAAAGTGATCCTAGTCTTATTCCAAGTGGGAGCAAGATGGTTGGTCCTATTTTGAGTGGGAGTAAAATTGATTCAAAGAAGAATAATTTGATATTATATGAATCTTTACTAAGACATGGTTGTCAAAAAGCATTCCTCCATGTCATTTGGGTAATGAGGTACATGAACCTTTTGCAGCACTCCTACAAAATGAAAATGAGCAAAGATGCCCTTTCTGACCCTTCTAAGGGCAAGTGGATTAAGGCAATGGAAATATAATGGAGCAAATGAAGGTAAACAACTAGTTAATCTTTTAGAAGGGCACAAGTTATTTGAGAACAGATCAGTTCTTAAATTCTAAGGCTAATGGCACAGTTGGCATTACACTCAACTTGTTGCAAAAAGGATACACACACTATGATAAGATCTGCTAGGAAGAGTTTTTCTCTCTTATTGTGTGTTTTATCCTAATTTCATCCTTATCTAGATATTATCACTAGTTTGGACCTAAAGTCACACAGATGGATGTGCAAACACTAATCTCAGAGGGGATTGAATTGAAGTTCCATTGAAAAGGGTCATAAACATGAAGTTAGTGGACATATAAGGTCAATTGTGGCCTTAAAGTCTCTCCAATAGATTGATATACTTGTTTTTAATAGTGTGCTTATCTCTAGTGACTACACTATGATTGATATCAAAAGGTCCAAAAGCAAATGGATGACTTACTAATAGTTAGAAATGGTGTAGAGTTAGTAAGTAAGACGAAAGGTCTCATCATCATCTAACTCTGATATGATTAACATGTGTAAAGTAACTTATGCTCTTGAAATAAAGTTCTCAAGGGAATATTCATAAATGTTATTCTTTTTCATAAGGAGAATGACATCCATAGGTCTTTGAATAATCTAATATGCACAATTGTGACCTTATTAGTATCAAAGCAATAAAGGTATGTCGTTACAATAAAATGTATCCACACTCTATTAGAAAAGCACTAATAAGCAGAGCATGCTTTGTTAGGTCTAGTTGGAAGTCTAATACATGATGTGGTGCATATTAGAGTCGCTATCTTTAAATAGATATCAATTGGACTTGAAACTAGCATAGTGGCAGGCAATTAAGTCACAAGGTACCTAAAAAGAACCCTTGATTTTCGCTTTTGGTACATAGGCAAGAATTCAGATCAAAAAGGGTGCAATGATCTTGAATATGGCAAGTTTAGATGAGAAATGAACCTATATATATGCCTTCCTAATTAGCATTGGTGCCAAATGGGGCAAGAACTAGTCATATGTTGTCTTGTTATAAGATGAGTTTATGGCTCTTTCCTTAAAAGTACCAAAGCCTGTTTGACTAAAGAGGTTCTTGGATTATTTGGTTGGTGGACCGAATTGCACTGTCCAGTAATGACCTACTGGGACAAGTTGTCATCACACATACCAACAATATTCAGTATTATCATAAGACCAAACTAATTGGACATAAAGTTCAATTTTGTGAATGACAAGGTAACACACAAAGAGAGTGAACGTAAAGTACTTTTCTACAAAAGAAATGGTTGTAGATTCATTGAGCTAGCGCTGGTAAGGGCATGTGCTTGTTGAGCACATAAAAGCTCAATAGTCTTTGTAGATGACAACTATGCCTTGACATGTTGTTCACTAATTGTTTTCCTGATGTTCATAAGTGATTGTCTAATATTGTGAACTTAAAATAAGTTGTTTCGCATACTCTTATTACTAGAAATGTTTGAAAATGAATTCTTATTCATCGATGCTTGTCGTGCTCTTGAATGTAAAAAGTATATCTGGTAGACTTGAGGTCAGTCTTCTCACGTGAGCAACCGTCTCCATTGGTTTGAGTATCAATGGGAGATGAGAAAAGATTTGAAGTAAATTTATCACAAAGATAATTATGAGAACCTATTAATTTAAAATCATGAATATCACTTTGATAATAACATAAGGTCATTACAACATATAAGTAAAAATGAATTTTACCTAGTCTACTTCGTATAAGCCAGATGTGTATTCAAGTTAATGAGTAGATTTGTGAACTCAGTTTGGATGATAAGGTGTCAAATATCATCTATATGACATTTTGGTTAAAGAACCAAAAGATATATACTTTATGGGAAATGAGAGAATGTTGTAGCACACATTTCATACCACGTGTGTAATAGACCAATTGGATGAATGTAAATTAAATCTGTACTTATATTTACATGAGACACGATAAGGTTATAGCCTCATATTTTTATCTTTAGGAATCCAATAAGTGACTTGAGACTTGATTCAATGTTCATTATCTTAGTGTGTTGCCAAAGGATTATGAATGATTCGGTCTGGCGAAATATATCTAGATAAGCGAGTTGTATTTTATTGAGAGTCTTGTGAGAAGAGGAAGATCATTCATGGAATCTCATTAGCTTTCATTCATCAGTGCACTAGTTATGACATACATGTCACAATTGTGAACATGAAATATGATGATTTGATGAGATCAAAGTGAGACATCTTAATGAGATTGAAATGATCTGGGATATTTGTATACTTCTAACTACTTACGTGTGGTTCTTGATTTGAGAGTATATATTCCTGACAGATATATAGCATAGATCTCTCACAAGTATGGTAGTCGCACGACCGTTTTGCCCAGTATGAAGATTGTATAGAAATAAAAGAAAAATACACTTTTTTTAATGTGAAAATAAGCAATCACTTATGTGTGCGTGGGAGATGTTGGACTTAGCGCATGATACACTCACAAAGGGTGTGAGCCCAATCTACATAGTAGGTTGACGACTTAGCCATCCATGAAACCCTAGTTCCTCAACTATCCATCTAATATAAAAGGGGACTAGTTTAAGAGGATATATATATATATATACAAAATCCTAGGGCTCTTAGGTTGTGGGATTGTGAAGGTTCTCCGAATAGTGAGTTCCTTCGTCGAGTAGTGATTCAAAATCATTGTTTGATCGCTGTTTGCTGCAAGATTAGGGTAAATATGTTTACGCTTAATTTGATATATTAATTCCTTCACATGATTTCTTTAATCCCTTTGATATAGATCTTTTTTTATCATATTATACATTGGAGTTCCAAATGTCAAAGAATTGTAGGCTTTTATATACTTCTAAATTTAAGGTTCATTAACTAATAAAATTTACAGTGTAAAAAAACAACCTAATAAAATTTACATTTTCCAAAGATGAAAATTATTCTATTTTAAATTTTTATATTATCATTAACAAGTTATATTTTATCGTATCAAACAACATTTTAAATAGTTTACAATCTGGTCCCATTTTAAAAATCTACAAACCAAACTAAGTCTAACCATAAAATAATAGTTTGATTTGATTTGATTTATGGGTTACAACCATGTTACGAAGACACTTAGATTTGGCCAAGTGATGGATACGAGGCAATTGTTATGATTGTTCCACTATTAAGTTCCATATATTTTAAGAATAACCAAGTACTTTTTATGGGTGTCGTTTGAAAATTTGCTAAATATTTTATACAAATTTTCTAAAAAGATTTACTCAATGGACCTATGCAGAACTTGGTTTTTAATATTTTGTAACGATTCAGCCAACAGGTAATTAACATGTGTATATTAATTTCGAAGCCCCTTAGTTCAAAACCTGGTTACGCCGTTGTAGTTCTTCGTCAATTTTGAACTTGTCTTTTCCCTAATAATAGTGTAATTAATAGTTTATTATGGTCTCTGTATTTGGGAGATTAACTAAGTTATTCATTTGTTAGAGCTGTATCTAGCTCCCTCCATAAGAATAAAATTTCGAGTCTAAATTAAATAAGACAAGAAATCTAAACGAATTTCAAGCGATCATTTGTGTCTACCAACTGTTCATGACCCAATCGCTCCAACTACTCAAATCATATGGCAAAACATTTGAAATAAAATAATTTTTGTTTGGCCAATTTGAAGCTGTCACATGTAAAATCGACTTTGTTGGGCCCATTAAGTTGAATTTAAATGGAAATAAATTTTGACTACTTACAAGTTGTTATATGTCATTGATGATGCAGAAAAGAGTAATTATTTCCCTTTTAAAATCAGGGGATGATTACTAAAATATGGGCCTAAGGGTGTGTTCTATTTCGCGTTTTTTAGGATTTAGCTAAGAGCTTACATCTCCTTACAGCTTCTTACATCTCTTTACAGTTTCTTACATCTCCTTACAGCTCCTTACAGCTCCTTACATCTTCTTACAGCTCCTTATATCTTCTTGCATCTCCTTACATCTCCTTACATCTCCTAGATTTTTTATAATATTCATTTATTTTAGTTACAGAAATATGTATATTTTTTTAATGATACTACCAATATATAAAATTTATAAATATCTTATGGACATAACATTTACATGAATATAAAACATAATATAACGACGTAAATTATATTTAAGTTTTGACATGGAATATATATTATTATAGATGACCATCCTTCTCAAATTATAATACAGAGCTTTTGTTCATGTTTGTCTGAAGCATATATAAAAACTATCAAACTATATGTGAGGAAAGCATTACAGCTATTTCATCCCTAAGTTTATCCATTGCAATTTTGTTGCTATCGTTATATAATTGAACATTTGGTGGTCGTTCCAAATTTGGTTCCCTTGCTGAGATTGATATGCGCTTGTTGTACAGAATAATAAAATTATGCAATGTACAACAAGAAACAATTATCTCCAGCTGCTACTCTTGTCTCATTTTCGGTATTCTATCAGCCAATATCTTCCATCTTCCCTTCAAGACTCCAAAATATTTGGGTTTTATGTTTTTTTTTAAAGAGTTTGAAAGATAATTTTGAAGGTTTGGTTGTTATATGACAAACCAATTTTTATATGTT
The DNA here is from genome assembly GCA_029747015.1 of Carnegiea gigantea. Taxonomy (NCBI): domain Eukaryota; kingdom Viridiplantae; phylum Streptophyta; class Magnoliopsida; order Caryophyllales; family Cactaceae; genus Carnegiea; species Carnegiea gigantea. The sequence goes on from JAKOGI010000465.1 coordinate 457,566, forward strand.
AAACATAATGTTTTAATGGTTTATTTATAAAATTTTTGGGGAACAATATTCACTATACATTTATTTATATTTAAAATTATTTACTTAAAATAGGAATTTATTTGCAGAGTTGTATTCAATTTTATCAAAAAAATTTATTTTTTTTTGTTGTACTTTGCTTACTCGATCAAACTAATGTTCGTATAAAAAAATCACCTCAAGTGGACGAAATTTTATTCACCAAATTTAAGGGAATTAATATATTTTATTGTTATATAATTAACTTAATTAATTATTTATTTTTCAATAAGTATATTATTTTAATATTATTATTTTTCATCCAAAACATTCATTGTAAGACAAATTATAGTATACAAATCTTCAACAATTCAACAACTTCTTACATCCATCCTTACAGCTCCTTACAGCTTCCTACATCTTCTTACAGCTCTTTACAGTTCCTTGCATCTCCTTACATCTCGTTACAGCTCCTTACATCTCCTTACAGCTTTTTACAGCCCCTTACAGTTTCTTACAGCTTCTTACAGCTCCTTACAGCTCCTTACATCTCCTTATATCTATTTATCTATCTAAATCGCGAAATAGAACACGCTCTAAGCCCACTCAATTCAAATCCTAATTATCTTAAAACCTATAAATAGGGCCATCTCCATAATTTTTAGGGTACTAAGCATTCTGCATTTGTAAGTTCCATAAGCTCATACTGCAGACGACCTCCAATTATCAAGTGACAAGGATCAAGGGTGACCAGTTTCACATCTTGTCCAACTCTAGATTGAAGCCTACTTCACTGTTCTTCATGTAGTTCATAGATTGAGATTAAGCAACCTTAAGTCATCGTCATCCAACTTCCGAGCATATAGTATCAAAGTTTACAACAATTAAGGATCGAGATCTGCTGCATATTTGGATCAATAACCAGTTCAGTGTTCTTCATCTGGGACTGCATTCTAAACATTCAAGAGCTCAACTTCCTTTAAGGAAAACAACAAGCATAATCAAAGTTCATGCTATATACTTGCTATAGGAATCAACTTCTCTCTTGATTGAGATTAAGCATTTCATGCCATCATTCAAGAACTTTATATAAAATTCGTTAAGGACATCAAGTCAGTCAACTTGATCGAGATTCAAGTCAAGCCGACCCTCATTCAAGTTGTCAACTAGAGAATGAGTCAAATGATCTTTTTATTTATTTATTGTTAACGAATATATACAAAGACTGGATCTCTTTCTTCTTAAAATTAAAATCAATGCAAAATTATATTTGTTCATATTTATCGTCTTATTTAATTTAAAACCGAAATTTGTGCTTTCACCCTCTAAATTTTGCTGAGCTTATTTTATAATGCTTTTCATTTTGTTTGCATGGTTTTATGAATCTAAAAGGCCTTTATATTAGTTGAAGTAGCCCATTAATAGAATTCCACTTTTTCAAATATAATATTTGGTGTTGGAAGAATACCTTACTCAAGAGTAGTAAGCTACATCCGTAGCTTAACTTCAGTCAAAAAATTATATCAAATATGTGAATCTTTTCTCCAGACTGTATCAAGAAATAATAAAAGTGGGAAGACAACCGATCGATGTTCAATAGTATTTTCAAGGTTGAGACACGATTTTGACATTCAAGATTGTATTTGCTTTGTCAATATACATTGTAAGTCTTGTGCGACAAACTAAGAACCATCAATGAATTCTTTCTTTCCTTTATAATAACGGATATATACCTGACTAAAAACTAAAATATGTAAACAAACGGACCTAGTTACACAGGCTAACTAAAACAATCAATATTATTTAATTCTAAAGACATGCAAATAAGCATATATATCAACACACCAACCTCAAATAGTAAGACACAGGGGCCTAAGCATTAAGTGGGTGAAAGGTGGTCACAACCCCTAGACCTGTTGAATACAAGTTATGGCCCTGTTTTGTAGTGTTACTGCTGTTACACCCTTGCATTGCAGGGATTCCCTAATATGCTTGTTGGTATTGTGTTTGTGACAGATATATATAATTTATGATTTATCTACTTATCTATTTTTGTAGTGGTTTTTAATTGAACATTTATATTTGATGAAGAGTTGAATAATATTAACAAATAGTGACATTAACAAATGATAAAAATTAACACAATCAATAAATTAGTAGGAATTAGTTAAATTTTGATAGGAAAATTGTCTTTAGAAGAGAATAATTCATCCTGTAATTTATACATGTAACATCTTTATTATACTATACAATAAAGAATATGATTTTAGTTACTGTCAATTATTTAAGATTCTCTTCTATAATGGTTATGTCATTCAAATATCATAAACTTGTACAAATCTATTTATAATATAATATATATATATAATAAATGTAAAAGTAGTTTTCACATATTTGAGTTTTTGAAACTATGTTTACAGCAAATAGGCGTTATTGATAACCCATTTTAATTTTGGAATTGTTAAAAAAGACCCATAACAATTAAAATGAAAAATGATAAGAAGTTACAAAGTGGTAAACATGTACACAGAGACTACAAGAAAATCATAGAGACTACAAATCAATATTTAATGCTGTAAAGTTTCATATGCAATAATATTTGATAACTGGGAGAATCCCGTTTATTTGTTAATGCTTATTTAAATAATAAAATGAAAGTAATTTATCATTTATTATATCTAAAATATACCTTAATACACAACATTTAAGAATAATAAAGATTTTTAAACAAATACAAATGAAATTATGGTCATAAAAATTAAACTTTGACATAAAAATTTTTAATATTCTTGGTTCATGATTAAAATATCAGATTTTGCATAAATTCTAAAACAAAATTACTAATATGTAACTGGGCTAATAGTCTACCAGTAGTTGTATTACATGAAAAATGAATTTAGAACTTTTTTTGCTCATCTAACTTCCTGTCTGTATGTGTATCATCTAAGTATATGCATAAATAATTTATAAGAGTATTACGTATAATAAAAACAAATTGCTCATCTAATTAGTGTCGTATCCTATTAAACTTATATTTTGCAATGAATTATCACTTTGCATGTATTCAAATTATACTCTTGTTGAGATAATTATGAAATAATCAAGTACAAACATTTGGTTTTCAAGAGTTGATCTTTCTAAATAGTAATTGCATTGCCTCACAAAATGCAATTGCATAGTCAAATTGAGTTTATTAATATTGAAGTGAGTATAATGATCAATATACAATTTTAAAGGTATGTTAAATCCTTATATTTTCCTCTTTTATTGTTTAATGACTAATGTTTGTAATTGTCACGATAATTGCATAAAACATTAATACTTTTATTGTTTTATTTCATTATATAGTAAATCCATTTTCAAATTCTCAAACCCTACAAGTGATGGAGTGCATTAATCTACAGTAATTACTATTCGTAAACTAAATTTAATTGTAGAATCATTTTTAACTTTTTAAATTCCTTGAGTAAAAGAGTACATTAAATCCATGTTATAACATTCACATTTTTATTGTTTTATTTTATATTAAATCCATTTTCGACTTTTAAAAACTATTTCTTATAAGCTAAATTTAATTGTGAAATTATTTTTTATTTTAAAATTGTAGGAGTAAAGCAACACATTGAATCCTTATTATTGTGACACTTGAGAATAAATAAAAAATAAAAATAAATAAAAGACAGTCAAGATAATGAAACACTTGTCAATATAACATCAACCTATTCACTTTTATATTATACCATATGACTATATGATATGATGCTTTATGTGTCGTATTCTTGTCAATGCAAATAAAATGATAAAAAAAAATGATGTGCATATGAAGATATTCCATCTGTGCGTAGAAGCAAAAACACATCAATACATGTTAATCAAACCTGGCGAAAACTTACCCGACCCAAAAATTCCACTCGAACCTGCCTGAACATTCTGGGTTTTGGGCACGATTTTTTCGACCCAGACCTAGAAAACTCGCAAATGTTTGGGTCAAACACGATTCGAACCTAAACCTGCTCGTTCAACCTGAATATTATATCCTTATTTTTTTATTTTTCTTTAATTTTCCCCCTTAATAAATATAGCATTTCATTATAACGAATCACTTAGAGAGAGGTTATATAATTATCGCATCCCTTCGCAAAATAGACGATGGTACCCGTTCTTTATCAAATTGATTCCAATAAAATAACATCATATACAACTTATAAATAAGACAATTTTAGAAAATGAGCATAAAGTAACTATCTAGTGTTAAGAAAATCAATTTAGATAAGACAAGTATTAAAAATCTGCAAGTCATACCATTATATTATTAGTGAAATGAATACGTCTCATCGCATTTTAAACAATATTAATCTGTAATAATCTAAAATTTTGATGTTATATTTAATAGATAAGTGTAATATCTTGTACATCTATAGTTCTTTCATTAGGTTTCCTTCTAATTGGTCTCGAACTTGATGTCAATGTTAGGTAATGGACCAACTTGTATTCGTGTTAGGATCGACCCACTAATAAAACATACCTAATTAGGTAATGGTAAGTTAATTAACAAAATATCGAATTAATAAATGTGTTATTAACGGGTCAATCCGCTCTGACCCGTTAATATGCTTTATATAGGTCATTCCCATGAATGACCTAACCCATTATTAATATTTTTATATACGTGTCAACTCATCCAAACGTGACTCATTGTCCACTTGTACATGACATTCATATATTGTATTAAAAAGTTTGAATATTTTCAACATTCTTTTAAGAAATTACAATTACAATACTGGTTCATTAGATACAGACAATTTTAAGTAATATATATGTCGAGATCTTAGTTTTTAAAAAAAGATGAATAACTCACTAAATAGCCGCTCCAAACATGTTGGGTTGACCTAAAACCTGTAAAATCAAAACAAGGCTATCCGTATTTTACCTGAACTCGAAATATATCCGGTGAGAGAAATAGTTAGACAAAAGCATGATAAGCATATACAATTTTGTAAGTACATACAATGAGAGAAAAAAGATAGCAAAATGAGAGTAAGATTTAGATGCAGTTCAGATTTGAATAGGTTAGGGACTACTTTGATATACAGGGGAAATACACTTGTTGGACTTGCTGATAAATAAACCTGACAAATGGGTAATTGAGTTTGGATACAGGTCGGGTTAAGTTTGAGTCGGGTCATGCTTCGTGTTGAGTGACATTGTTAGCTTTTTTAAAAGCTTACATTGAGTTTTCTAATATATTTTGATGAAAGACAAAAAGAGATTAATCAATTGACATATTTATCATGTTATATTTTAACTATCTTAATAATTATTATTATTTAAATGTGCTATATTTTTGAAGTGGATGTTAGAATATTAATATTACTTAATTGATTTTATATAAGGTGTCACAATATCTTTGAGATTGTTTAATATTCAAATTTGAATATGTTATCTTTATGATATTATATTGTGTTATTCAAATTTGAATATAAGATTGTGGAACTATATTTATCAATATCAAAGGTTTGCTCTTAATATGATAATATCTTGTGATAGAATATCTTGGAAAATTATGCTGCAAATAGTATTATTAAACGATAAAGTCTAAAAAAAATAGTACTAGCTCTTATTGCCCTCCACTTTTTAAAGGTACTAATTATTTTTTGTAGCAAGAAATAATGGAACGTTATATCAAGTACAAGGGTCTCGATCTTTGAGAGATCATGGTCAAAGGTCCAATAGTTATTGAGAAATCGGAAGATAAATATGTTGAAGATGATTACAAGTGGATATCCAAAAATTTTAAAGCTATAAATATTTTATTTTGTGCTCTTGCTGTTGATATTTATGAGTTTATCTCACATTGTGACAGTGCCAAGGAAATTTGAGAGACTCTTTATAATTTATATGGTACTAATCAAAATATGATACTCAGCGAATTTGTGGCGCAGGATGAAATAATCATGGATAGAAATGTTAAGCAAGTTGAGGATCACCAACCACATGAAAAGCAAGAACATGAAAATGATGATTCAATTTAATGGTTTATACATAAATGATGTTAAGCATGCCCAAATTGAGGAATTTCTTGAAAATGGTGAGAAAAATAATGATTCATCTATTCTTCAAAGCGGTAAGGATGAGGTAACATCCATAATTAAATTTTCAAATAATAGTATTTCTCCAAGTTGTCACATTTTTTATGATTTAAATACCGCACCAAATTTTCAACTTTTAAAAATTCTTAATTGTGGTGTTAAATCAAAAAAATGTGTCAAGATTGAGGGAAAGAAAAATTTTACCTCATTAATTTTTCTTACTTCCAACAATTTTGAATCCAAGAAGAAAAGGGTATCAAGATTTGGTCGAGCAACTTCATTCTTAAAGAAATCAAAAAAGAATGCATATGTTCGTGGGAAATCATTAATTCCTCATTTACGTACTAATAATAAATTTTCAAAAGCACTTGATCATCTTAAAAATTTTACTGGACAAGGAAACATTAGAGCTTCGCAAAGGCATATGGTAAGTTATGTTTTGCCAAAAGTAAAAATAAGGTAAGTTCATTTGTTTTATTGTTGCTCAGATTTCAAGGTCCTGAAATACAATTCAAGGCCTTGAACTGTAGGCAAAAACTGAAAATTTTGGTGTGATTGAATCAAGGGTTGGACTTTTTCTTTATTTCAACAACATAAATAGAAATCAAAATTTGAATTCTTACCAAAAGGAAGGTGGTGTCATCTTTGCAAGATTAATATTGCGTCATATTTTATGCTATTATGTCATGTGATTATCCTTATGCATAAATGATATGTTGTCTATGTTCTCAACTTATTTGTCCATAATATCTGTCCATAATGCTATGCTCCCTAGCACTCACATAAATGTTATTGTTTCTTTCTACAAGGGAGAATTATATTACTTGATGATTTTTTGATAATCTTGATTCACTCTTGAAGGGGAGAGAATTGTTATATTAACATGTTGATCCCTTGCAATAAGAATATCAAGTCAATGCATGCATATTAGGATATATTATTGATCATACTGTTAGTATTTAAAGCCCTTATATTGAGGGGGAGCATCTTTATATGCCATTGATTTGTTAAGGGGGAGCTATATACATTTGTCATAATTTTTGTGCTATGATTTTTTCCTTCTCCTCTTGTGCTACTTTTTTGATGAAATACAAAAAGGGGGAGAAGTATTTGGAAAACTTTTCAATGTGTGCCATTTAAAATTGCATGGATATGTTATTTTTATTGGGTTTTGTCTTTCATCAAAAAGGGGGTGATTGTTAGCTTTTTTAAAAGCTCACATTGAGTTTTTTAATATATTTTGATGAAAGACAGAAAGAGATTAATCAATTAACAAATTCATCATGTTATATTTCAACTATCTTAATAATTATTATTGTTTAAATATGCTATATTTTCGAAGTAGATGTTGGAATATTAATATTACTTAATTGATTTTATATAAGGTGTTACAATATCTTTGAGATTGTTTAATATTCAAATTTGAACATGTTATCTTTATGATATTATATTGTGTTATTCAAATTTGAATACAAGATTGTGGAGCTATATTTATCAATGTCAAAGGTTTGCTTTTAATATGATAATATCTTATGATAGAATATCTTGAAAGATTATGCTACAAATTATGAATGGTTTTAGAAGATTCTCAGCCAAGATATTCAGCCCAAATCAAGAAAAGTAGCCGTTGAAAGTACTTGAGTAAGAGCAGAACAAATCAAGGGCTTGGAATGTCAATTTAAGGTCTTGAAATGAGGCATGGAGATTGGATTTCTACAAGATGTGCAACAGTCATTTGTCATATTTTTCTCCACTTTTCTTTACACGTCTCATTTATAAAAAGGGGAAGAGATTGGCAACAAGAGAACACAAGAGAGAGCAAGCACTCATTGGCATACACATTACTCGAGAGCTTATTGGCATACTAAATTTGCTTCTTTATATATATGTTACATTTCATTGTATTGCTCAAGTTGTAATTTGGGTGGGATCATAGAATTGAAGGGTCAACTCTACCAACGACTTGTTGAAGGGTCAACTTATAGCTTGGCACTTAGAGTAGGTGTACTCTAGAGTTGTAATAATCCCTCCTAATAAAATTGGGTTAATCCTAGAGTTAGGAAACTCTAGGCGGGGACTAAGCTTGGTTGATGCTAACATCGTAAAAAATTACTCGTGTCTTGTCCACGTTCATCTTTCCACTCTTTACTTGATTAATTTGTGATATTGATCATCACCCTATTCAACCCTCTCCTCTAAGGTGATTTAACTAGCCAAATCAGGCCAACAGACATTTTGGGTCGGGTAGGGTGAACTTTGGTCCAGGTCAACCGATTTTGTATCCAATATGCTTGTCATGCAAAAATAAGCAACTTTATAGAAAATTTCGAGTCGGACCAATTCAGATTTCAAATTCACTTTTGGGTAAGCCTATTTCGGATGTCGTGGTCGGGTATGGGTCCGGATTGTTTAGTTCGAGTTTTAGATCTCGAGTCACTTTTGTCAGATTTATTAATAAAGATATGAAAACCATTAGAATCCTCTAAAAACTTGCACAATACTCAACATGATATACGTATATGGATTATAAAAGAGTATAAAGTATAATAGGAGAATAAGGGTGAACAATATGCCCTTCAGCATCGGATCTAAATGTTTTCAAACATCAAACAACATGCTCAATGTTCTAAGGTTTCATAAACTATCAAACCTGCACCAGCACGACATACCATAATTAGATGACAAAAGTCATCATCAAAATGGGGAAATTTTAAGGAGGGTAAGAACTAAAATGAACTAATCATATAGAGTCAATGTCTGTTTGGCATATTTTTATTGCTGCAAATATGATTTCTCGAATTCTATACTATGTTCCTTATGTTAGCAAGTTAGCTACCAAACATATTTTGCGAACTAATAAATGTCTTGCTATGAGAAACTTCTTATGTTTTGTCTCAACTAAAATAGCATGCTACCATGCATCAAATTCAAAATGCTTGGCATAATCAAATAGTTGGAGGACATTACCATATACCATATCCACAATTTTTTACAATTATGAATTAAGCGTATATTATCTCTTCACGGTGAGGGTCGATCTAATTGGTGTGTCATTTTGCACCTATTAGCGTAGCCAATGAACCCTAAAGTTTTTTAATTGAAAATTAGTTGTAACTATTTAAAAATTGGTGAATTTAAGCCATCTAATATATTAGTTTTTGCTAAGGTAAGAAACCTAAAAAGTGTCTTCCCATAAGACATGTATCATTACCCATATGTTTTATATCCTTATTCTCAATTTTTCTATCTAATTACATCTATTTACAAATTTAGCTGTACACATTTGCCTATGACCTTCTCACTAGTGAAGCCTAAATGAAAATGAAGCTGCTTATAATATCCAAATTTCCAATAGTTACGAATAATAATTAGGCAACAACTGTTAATCTTTAGTATTTATTGCCTACATTGCCAACTACAAATAGTCTTCTAATCGGATCAACCCTATCTACAAATACGTATGACATGTATGATTCTATAATTGTGAAAATTACGTTTAAAAATATGATTTTGCACATTTTATAAGTAATACTAGCCTTTCACTATTCAATTATCCCATATTTTCTCAATTTAATTCATGATAATGTAATTCTTAAGCAAAGACAAGATGCATAAGAAAGATGAATACAAGACGTTTATCATTTTACGTATTTAAAATAACATGTCGAGTAGAATTTAGAAAAAAACTGCATGCTAAGCACAATAAAAGAAAAATGAATAGCCTCATAAGCTAAACATAAATGCACATCATATCTAGATGTATCCTTAGAGCATATGCAATGAAGATATTAAATTTTGAATCATAAGTGGGCGTCCACATCCTCTACATCATCCTACAAGCCAACTTTTTCTCCTTTCTCTACATAATATGAATCACCAAATAAAATAATATTTTATGGACCCTACCACTAATATATTATTGGGTTTTAGATTTTTAAGAGCTTAGTTCGCAAAAAAAAAAAAGGAGAAAATGTGTGGGGAGAGGATCCCAACCATGAGCTGGATCGTGAAACAAGCGAAGTGGATCACTGATACATGGTGTTTTTTAGACCGTGAGCCAAATATTTACCTTGTAAACCTTATATCGCAGGTGCTCTTATGACATAAAATAACCATGATCGTTTTTGGGAACCATGAATGCTAGCCATAAAGATCGTGTATGCTCATTGTGAAAAAGCTATGCTCATTGATGAAGTAGAACTCAAATATAAAGACCCTAGTTGGCAAATAACTATTAGCTGTTAGCTATTAACTATTTGCATTGATTATTAGCTGTTAGCTGTTTCATTCAACTGTTTGCGTTAGTTTTTATGAATCGGCTATTTTTAGACAAAGTGCTTAGTAAAATTAGTCGTTTCTATAGAATGTATTTGATAAAATTTCATTTATGCCCATGACTCTCACTAACTAATGAGTTTTTTTTTTTTAAATTTACTTGATATATGAACAAATTACCTTCACTTATATAGTCTCATTTTATTATTAGTTCTACTGAATAGGAATTAAATTTTCTTATTGATTTATACATGACTTGTTTTATTAATCCAATTTTCTTTTCAATCTAAATTAACAGTTATATGGTCTGTAAGGCCCATAATACAACCTTGTTTTGTCATTCACTTAGATAAATTTCTATTTACTATTAGTTTAACTTTCTTTCAATATGAATTGATTTTTTTTTGGGTGGAGGGGATAAATTGAGAATTCAAATTTGCATTACCTTTAATATTACTATACAAAATTAATAAGAATTAATAATTTTATCTTTTTATCAACCCTAAGTAAAATCATGAAGGTATGAGTTACTGTGAATGACTATCTAACTTGAATTTGAGAATGCAAATTAAAACTCAAAAGAGAGAGGGCAAGAGAATACATGAATTTTATTGATGCTAATTAATCAATGGCATTTTAGTATTTTATGTTAAAAACCCAAACAACTAAATTGAAAAGGATAGAGGGGATGTTTGTAGATGACTTTTTAGAGGGCTTTTTGCTCAAACGTGGCTTTTGGGATAGTTTTGGTTGTTTGACTTAGTCAAATAGCTATTTGGATTGTTTCATGACTGTCTTTTTGGAACAACTTTTTCACCTTAAAAAACTATTATCCAAAACGCTAACAGTTGTAACTTTTCGAGGTTGGTTGTTTGGGTTTTTAATGTAAAAGACTAAATTGTCATTGTATAAATATCAAAAATAAAATTCGTATATTTCTTATACTCTCTCTTCTAAGTTTTTACTTACTTCTTCAAATTCAAATTAATACTGATCCATAGTAACCATAACTTCATAATTTATTTTAGTGGTTGATAAAAATTCTTGCTAATTTTAAATGGTAATATTAAATGTAATGCAAGTTTTAATTCTTTATTTATCCCCTCTTCAACAAAACCAATTCATATAGAAAGAAAGTTAAACTAATAACAAATAGAAATTTTTCTAAGTGAACAACAAAATAAGATTTTGTTGTGGGCCTTAAACATCACATAACATTTCCATTAGATTAAAAAGAAAATCATATTTAAAAAATAAGTCATGCATAAATCAATAAGAAGATTTAACAACAAGTAATAATATTGAATTATATGAGTGAAGGTGATTTGCACATATCACACAAATTTAATTCATATTGAAAAATAAATAAGTGACCAACTAATTGAAAAAATCATCTTTCATGGTAAATGAGAGATATGGGTATAAATAAAATTTTATCAAGTATATTTTTTAGAAATAGCTAATTTTACCAAACACTTTTTTTTAAAAATAATTAATTGAAATAGTTAATAATAAGTAGCCAATAGAAACAACTAACAACTATTTGGCAAATAGGGCCACAAACTTTAGCTTTTTGAAAAAACGACTTCTGAGGTGAAAAAGTTGTTCCAAAAAATATTCACCAAATAACTCAAATAATTGTTTGACTTATTCAAATAGCCAAAACCACTCAAAAAGGTTATTTTTAGCGAAATGCCATCCAAAAAGCTATATACCAAACACCCTTTTAGCTTTTTAGAAAATAATTGTTTGGGGTGAAAAAATTATTCCAAAAAGTCTTTCATCATACAACTCAAATAACAGTCAAACAGCCAAACTCATCCCAAAAGGCTATTTCTAAGCAAAAAGTCATCCAAAAAATCATCTACCAAACACCCCAAAATATAAATCAACTCAAATCTAGACCGGACGTTGCGTAAATCGAATTAATCTAAAATTTTTCTCAGCCAAACACTGCTTATGGTTTCAATAAACGAAAAATTATTGTGTGCTGCACCCACAAACGCTATATTAACTTAAATTTGAAGTGAATCGCCCTATGAAAAATTATAGGAGTATTCCATTCACTCGTACACGTTCGGCAAATTATATATATCCTGCACATGTATCTTGTTCCAATAGATTTGCAGTATCATGCACTTTAATGGGTGTTCCCTTGCATTTAAAAAATGACTTTCCATATTATACATTTCTGTTTAACGAAATATAAACTTCATTAATGACTTGCTAAATAACAGTCACTGAAAATCACATGTTAATATCATAAATTTGAATCACCCTATGCCCTTTTTTTTGGAAAACATATTGTTAAACTCAGCTTACATTCTTGAGCATTTTTATAATAGTAATTTTAGATATTAATTAGTACGACATTAGTACAAAATGACTTATTAATTTAAATGTGAGAGTTCTAACACAATGAACATTTCCTTTATGTATGATCAGTTTGTCATGATAGAATGTCATTTTGCTAAACAGAAGGACACAGGCAGTGATTGGTTGATTGCAAAAATTTAGGTTTAGGTCAAATTTGAGCCAAATAAATTAGACAAGGTTTAAATTTGGACAAGATACTTATATCCGATACGCTTTTTTTGGATCGGACAAATCTGACAAGTCTACATTGGACTCATAATTGGGTGTGAAAAAAAGTAGTAGAAAAAGTGTTACATCCGTATTTAAAATTCAGATAAAAAATTCATCACCATATATATTTGATTTTTTCATATCAGACAAATTTGAATTTTGCAAGTGCCAGACACAAGTATCATTAATTAAAAACTTTATTGAAATATTGTTGACATGAAACATATAGTATATACAGCACTATACTTTGAGCTCTTAAACTACAATCTACAATATAATTTGCAAAATCTATTCATCGGCGAAGAGTAAATGATACTCAAATTTGATAAATACATTATCAAAGGTTAGAATCAGGAATGCGATATTGTTTTTTTCTGGTCCCCCCTCCCCCAATTGGTATATGGTTCACCTGATTGTACAAATGTAATTGTACAATCAAACCCACAAGTTGCCCTTCTGCGCGCCACGTACAAAAACGAAGAAAACTACGGATTTCAGCTCACTAAAAATACCTTATAACTCACTAAAATATGCTTCTGTACATCCAGTTTCGCTCACTAAAAATAATGTACAGCTTACTAAAATATTTTAGAGTGCTAAGACACAATTTTAGTGGAGCTAATATGTACTTTTAGTGAGCGGACATACCGAAACTAATGTATCTTATGTGCCCAAGTTTCACTTAGTAAAAATACTATATAACTTATTAAATATGCTATTGTATAAAAAAAATTGTTATTGTGAATATGAAACTCATTAAACTATATTATAGTTGTCTATATTTTTTTAGTAAGCTATGACATTTATTTACTGAGTTGTTATATCATATAACCAGTTGTACAAAAGCAATTATATAATCGAATTTCAACTCACTAAAAATGTATAGCTCACTACAATACTTAGTGAGCTGAGACACAATTTTAGTGACCTAATACATACTTTTAGTGAGCGGATAGATCAAACCAATACAACTTATATACTCTAGATTTCACTTAGTAAAAATACTATACAACTTATTAAAATGTGCTATTATACTAAAAAAAAATGCTATTGTGTATCTGAAACTCACTAAACTATATTCTAGTTATCTATATTTTTTAGTGAGTTATGAAATATATTTAGTGAGTTATGACTTATATTTAGTGGGTTATGATATATATTTAGTGAGTTAGACTATATTTAATTAATTCACTGCATTTCTATTATACTTACAAAATATAATACAAACACTGTTATGTCATAGTAAAAAATGATTGAGCTATAACATAACCTAAGAACCTAATAATATTATTTGCTGGCTATTTATACTATTCTTTTTAGTGAGCTATCCTATTTATTTAGTCAGCTATGATAGATATTTGGTGAGCTATAAAATGCATTTTGTGGCCAATATGATTTACTATGGAATATTAATCATTCATAATAAAAAATTAGTGACCAAATAATATAGTACATAATTTTAGTTAGCACATATACTTTTTTATTCATATTCTAAGGTATGATATATTCGTCTTTTAGTGAGCTATGAGTTATATTTAGTGAGCTATATCATACATTTAGTGAATTAGATTATATATAATTAATTCACTACATTTCTATTATACTCACAAAATATAATCCAAACACCATTATGTCATATTAAAAAATGATTGGGCTGTAACATAACCCAAGAACTTGACAATATTATTAGCTAGCTATCTATAATATTTTTTTTTTTACTGAGCCATCATATTTATTTAGTGAGCTATGATAGATATTCGATGAGCTATAAAATATATTTTGTGACTAATATGATTTAGCGTGGAATGCAAATCATTCATAATAAAAAATGAGTGAACAAACAATATAGTACATAATTTTAGTTAATGCATATACTTTTTTGTTCATATTCTAAGGTATGATATATTCGTCTTTTAGTGAACTATGACCTATGGTTAGTGAGCTATGACATACTATTAGTGAGTTGGATTATATTTCTATTATATTGACTAAATATGTATAATATGAATGCGTTTATGTCATAATAAAAGATAATATAAATACTTCTTACTAACATTGTATTGCTCATTAAATATATTATATAGCTCACTAGCATATGCAGTATTGCTCACTAATGCTATATCCATACATATAAAAATTTGTAGTGAATTTTTTTCTTATTTTTGTTTATTTTTATAATAAATCTAAATACTTCTATTGAGTAAAAATACGGATAATAAATATACAAATTTTCAATTAATATTTATCTTAAAATTAGGATTTTTATACAAAAAATAGTGAGTGTAGATTCATAATATAAATACAAGTGTATGCCTTAATATTTCAATGAAAGAAATTTAAAAAATTAGGAATTTTTTTTGAAAGGCGCTTAAAAGACTTTTAGGACAAAAAGAATAATAATAAAAAAAATAGGCTTTACTTTCATCAAAAATTGAACCCATCTCATCCGTTTGAGTAAAACACCTTATCGCTCCACTACCCACCCATTCTTGTTATTAATGCTGATTATAATTAATGTTGAACTGGGAGCACCATCTATATAATTTATAGCTGGTGGTGGGATCGGATGGATAATTGAGTTATTCACCGATTGTACGTAATAAATTGCACCTCCCCCAGAAAAGAGAGTTGTGGTAGTTGTCCGCTTCTTTTTTTCTTTAATTTGTTTTTTCTTTGGTTTCATCACACAATATAGTATCTTCTTTTTGCTTCCCCTCATTGATAATTAACTATAATAGCATATTTAAGGCGCTTTATGGTACTATTGCCCTTTTTTTAGTGTATCTTTACTCATGACATTCAATATGTTATAATGGAGTTGGAATGAGTAGACTAAGATTTGCGAGTTGAAATATTGATACTTTTTTGGGTAAGTCTATTGAATTAGTTAAGACTTTATATAGACATAGGATTAACGTAGCATGTATTCATGAGACTAATGAGTTGGCGGATCAAGTTGCAAATGTAAGGTGTAAAAGTCACCATATTATGCCAATTAATTAGTTAATACTAGGAGGTTAGAAATCCTCAACGTGGTCAGTGTTTATGCTCGACAAATATGATTGGTGCATGATATGAAGAGGCCATTTTGGCAGGATTTGAATGAGGAGATTCAAAGTGTTCTGCATACAGAGAGGCTTTTCATAGGAGGAGACTTCAGTGGACATGCCGGAACAAAAGCGAATGGGTATGATATGACACGTGGAGGGTTTGGTTTTACAACAATAGAAATAAATCTAAAAATGGAGAGGTGTCAATTTTGAACTTTACAGTTGCCTATGCAATGGTGGTTGTGAACTCCCATTTTAATAAGAAAGAGGACTACCTAGTGACCTTTGAGGGTGAACAACACGAAGACTTAAATTGCCTACTTTATAGGACCTTTTCTATTTCGCGTTTTAGATAGATAGATAGATGTAAGGAGATGTAAGGAGATGTAAGAAGTAGTAAAGAGCTATAAGAAGGTGTAAGGAGATGTAAGGAGCTGTAAAAAGATATAAGAAGCTGTAAGGAGCTGTAAGAATGGATGTAAGGAGTTGTTGAATTGTTGAATAGTTGTATAGTATAATTTGTTTTACAATGAACATTTTGAATGAAAAATAATAATATTAAATAATATATTTATTAAAAATAAACAATTAATTAAGTTAATTGCACAACAATAAAATATATTAATCCCTATAAATTTCGTGAATAAAATTTTGTCCAAGATTTTTCATATGAATATTAGTTTGATCGAACAAGCAAAGTATAACAAAAAAAAAAAATTTTTTTGGACAAAATTGAATACAACTCTTCAAATAAATTCCTATTTTAAGTAAATAATTTTAAATATAAATAAATGTATGGTCATCTATAATAATATATATTTCATGTCGAAACTCAGATATAATTTACGTCGTTATATTATGTTTTTATGTTTATATAAATGTTGTGTTCATAAGATATTTATAAATTTTGTATATTGGTAATATCATTAGAAAAAAATATATATTTCTGTAACTAAAATAAATGAATGTTATAGAAAATCTATGAGATGGAAGAAGATGTATGAAGATGTAAGAAGATGCAGGGAGCTGTAAGGAGATGTAAGAAGCTGCAAGGAGATGTAAGCTCTTAACTAAATCCTAAAAAATGCGAAATAGAACAGGGCCATAATCAAAATGAACAATAGGAGACTGTAAAGATTGCAAAGTGATTCCGAGTGGGTATTTGGGTACACTGCATAGACTTTTGATAATGGATGTAGAGAATAAAAATTCAAAGAGGAAGAAAAGAAGTATTGGGAGCCTAAAGTTAAATGATGGAATCTTGCTAGAGAGAATGCAGGTAATGCAAAATTCATGAAGAATGCAGGTAAATTAATGAAGAAGATTACATGCCTCTTCCCTCATATTAAATGCCGTAATACAAAATTCATGAAGAATGCAGGTAAATTCATGAAGAATGATGGAATCTTCCCAGAGAGTTGAATTTTGCGTTATGGCATGTAATATGATGGAATCTTCCTAGAGAGAATGCAGGTAAATCAATGAAGAAGATTAAAGCGAAATAGAGCTGGAAGCGCCTAGAGGATATAGATACAATGTGTGAATCATCATAGAGTGTATTGAAGCTCGGCTAAGAAGATTTTAGGAACCTCCAAAGGAGGTGAAAGTAGAATAGAAGTAGCTTAGTGTTTGAATGAAGAGGTAAGAGGGAAAGTAAGGGAGAAACAAGATGCACATGCAGCATTTGTTGATAGCAGAACGGATAAAGGAAAGGAGGCTAATGAAGTTAGGTACAAGAATGCTAAAAAAATAGGTAAGAAAGTCGCTGCCATAGCAAAGAATAGCACCTATAATGGGATATATCATAAGCTTAAGACTAAGGAAGATGAAATGGAGGTCTTTAAGTTAGCAAGGGTTAGAGAGAGGAGAATAAGAGACTTGGTAAACATAAGGTGCATCAAGGATGTAAATGGTAACATCTGGGTAGACCAAGTAGAAGTAAAGAAGATAGGTTCATATGTTCTTTAATGGTGAGATGAGTGAGAATTCCCAAAGTTGTGAGCAAGGGTGTCATGAGGAGCGACAAGACTATATGTCCTGCAGTCGTATTGACATAGATGAGATTAAAAAGGCCACAAGGAGAATGAAGTTAGGAAAGGTTGTGGGCCCATACTACATTTTCGATGGCAATTTAGAAATGTTAAGGGATGAAGGGCTGATTTGGTTAATTGAGCTATTTAATGTTACTTTTAGGATCGCAAATATGCCAAGCGAATGGAGAATCAATATAGTCATGCACTTTACAAAAACAAAGGGGGATATTCAGAGTCGCAATAATTATAGAGGTATGAAACTACTTATTCACACTACGAAGTTATGAGAAATGGCAATTAAGAGGAGGTTGAGGATGAACATATCAATTTCAAAGAACCAGTTTAGTTTTGTATAAGGTAAATCCACCGAAAAAGCGATTCATCTCATAAGAAGGTTTATGGCATTGTATAAGGATAAGAGAAAGGATCTCAATTTGGTGTTCATAGATGTAAAGAAAGCGTATGATAAAATATTGTATAGGGTGTTATAGAGGTGCTGGGAGAAAAAAGAGGTACCAATTGCATATATTCAAGTTATTAAGGATCTGCACAGAGGGGGTAGAGACAAGTGTTAAGAATTTATAAGGGGACACAGATGAATTTCTCATTGACATCAGGCTCGATCAAGGATTAGCTCTTAGCCCATTTCCTTTCACCATTGTTGTAGATGAGCTTACCAAAAGAATTCAAGAGGAGAACCATGGTGTGTATGCTTTTTACTAATGGTATTGTTCCTATCGATGAGAATAGGAAAGGAGTTAACAATAAGTAGGAGTGTTGAAAACATACCCTAGGGTTTAGAGGTTTTAAATTAAGTAGGTCAAAGACTCCATACTTAAAATATGGATTCAGTGGCTGGGAAGAGTGCAGTGAAGAAGAAGTCACCATTAGCAGTGTGGCAATACCAAGGGATTGAGAAGTTTAAATATTTAAGCTCAATCATTTAGGAAATAAGGGATATTGACAAGAACATCAGCCATTCTATGAAATGGGATAACAAACATGGAAAAATGCTTTAAAAGTATTGCGTGAAAATAAGCTCCCGATAATACCAAAAGGCAGAATTTGCTGTATGGTGGTCAGACTATCTTTGTTGTATGGCTTATAGTGTTAACCAATAAAAATGACTCAAACCCAAAGGTTGATAGTAGCAGAGATGAGGATCATTAGGTGGATGCATGACCACATAAGATTGGATAGGATTAGAAATGCAGTGATTAAAGACAAAGTATAAGTGACACCCATAGAAGAAAAGGGTGATCCTGTGAAGAGGAGGAGTGCGAATGCATCTGGGAGGAGATGTGAAACTATTAACCTTTTGGAGTGTGCAAGTGATTGTCGACCTACGAAGTGATGGAACAAAGTGATTAAACATGATTTAAATTATCTGTGACTTATAAGGAGATAATTTAGGATAGGAATCCATGAAAATCTAGAATTAATGTTGCAAATCATTAGATATATTGCTTTTTATCCCTTTTTTTGGGTTCTATAGGCATAGGGAGTGCTGCTATTTTGTATTGAGTATTATTGTCTCTAGCATTTGTTGCAGTTTGGTATGCTAGTTGTGGACTGTTCTTGGTCAAGTTAGTATTATAGCGTTGCTTACTGTTTAAGGTATATACAAATCTTATCCCTCATTTTTTGCTTAGTTATAATTAATGTTATTTACATTAATTATTTCTAGTGTACACAACAATAACAATTCCGCCTACTGTGGGTCTCACTTACACAGGGTATGGGGAGATACAGATGTAAGTGACCTCACATATGCGGGTATCACCTAAATAGACATCGATTCCAATAGACTCAAAATTATTTCTAGTGCATATTACCTTTCATCGATCAAACAATTGCCAACTTCTAAAATATTTTCTTAAAGCTTTTTCATGTGGGTATTTTAGAGTCGATCTTTCTGGGGGCAGTGATGTCTGTAAATGTAATGTTGCTTACATCTGTTCTCTCTAAACGCAGCGAAAGTGAATCCTACACTGGGAGGAACTATTGTTGTATTAATATGTTATAAAATAGGATTTTCAAAAATAGGTTATGTTTGGCAAATAGCTGTTAGTTGTTTGTATTAGCTAGTTGTTGTTGTTAACTGTTTGTAGCAAAACTGTTTGATGAAACTAGCTGTTTCTGAGCAAGTTGTAAGACAAAAAGTTAATTCTCCAAAAAGTTATTCGAAAATGCTAATCAAATTAGCCTTTTCAAATTAGCTTTTTGAACAAAAATTTTTTTTCAAAAAGTTATTTTATAAAGCAACTAAATTAACTTTTTGGTTAAGTCAAACAGCTAATTTTGATTTAAAAAGTTCTTTTTAACGAAAAAACTGTTTATCACACACTCTCATAATATTCCACAGGGGAGGGTACATAAATCATGTACATTCTGCCAGCTTACATATATATTGTTTAATTCAACTACACGAAAACTCTCTCTCTTTCGCAAAGTATGGAAGACAACTAATTTCTGTATTTATTTTTGGTGCAATGTTTCTTCGATATGATGCTCCACATTTGTATGCGTGAACGATTGATTATGACGCAAGGAAGTTATGTCTCAACAACCCTTTCTTTTTGTGCAGTCTCTTGCCCCATAAGCCATAAGGAAGACTGATAAAAGGCTTGAACTTGCCCTTTTGCAATAATTGGTCAATCATCTTGGCCAGTCGTCATTTCTGTTCCTACCTCATCACAATTGATGCTCTTCGTCCTCTGTTTGGAGGAATAGGGATTGGTGGAAGAAAATGCACGACCACTTTTGTAATTAGTGGAGTACTATATCTAATGAAAATTCCTATAAAAAAATGTCTAATAAAAATGGTTAATAAATGGTGATAATGATTTCTTTTTATACCCATTAACAAAAAATCAAAAAGAGATTCTTTCCCTTGTCTACCGGTGAGTCCCCTTATCTAAGCCTAGTGTTAGATTGATTTGTTAAATTTTACATGTCAATTGAGCATTAAACAAAGAGTACATAATTTTATTAATATAGGACAATACTCATTTTCATATTCTTCTATTTTATTCTATCAATATGGGCTATTAACAAGGTTCAACACGTGTACATAATTTTAAGCAAATAAGGATGGTGGCAAATCAGATTGACCAACCTGCTCTAATATCATGTTAAATTTTGTACATTAATTGGATATTAAACAAAGAGTCATACATATAATTATACAAGTTTAAAGAAGATTCCAACCTAAAATCAATTGGCAATCAGTATAATAGCTTGCAAGCTTATATACATATTCAAACCGTTTAAATTTATCAATATGGGACAATGCTCAGTTTCATATTATTTTATTTTATAAATGCGGGACAACATGCACTTTTACATTCCAACATAATTTAAGCAGAAGTTATCCCATGTAAAGCCTAAGGGTTCTAGAGTGAATTCAAATTTTAAAAACGTTCTGCGTGGGAATTTTGTTATTCACTAGGGACTAGTACCTAGGAGGTAAGGACAATCAAGCAGCTTTAATGCCAACAGCGCATTAAGCAATCTTTGGCAATAGATAAGATCAAAGAGGAATGCAATCACAAGAATACAAAGTGATCCCTGTGCAGTAACCGTGGGATCTCGAGTAATTAACTCTTATTTGGAAAACAATAGTCCTCGTATGATCCTAGAATCTGCACCAATGCTGTGGACAAAATCTAATTGAGGGGTTGTACTGAAAGTTTGCCTATGAGAATTATGAAGCTGCAATTTTCTCAAAGAGAACAAGCCTATTATCATCCAATCTCAGCTTGTACGCAGAGTTTTTGTACTCAACCCAAGTAAACTCTTTGTACAAGCTTGTTTGATCATCACCTCCTGTCAATGAGGAGAGTGGGGCTATTTTCTCACTCATTGGTGGACCTCCAAAGTATATCATTGATATCCTTGATTTGAACCTGTTTGTTAATACTCTATGCTTCACACTCCGAAACCTCCCGTTCGTCATTACCTGCAAAATTTCATCCACATATAATGAGATGTCAAACACACAAATTCGTATATGGCACGTCAAGGATGGCTATCGGTTGTGAAACAAGAGTATCAGTTAGTTTAACTGATAAGGTTCTTAGAAAGTATACACATCAATTTCAAATCTTGTAAATGTTATCTCCAACGGTCCAGCCATGAAAACCTTTCTTTTTCCCTATGTTAAATTTTCATCTCTATCACAACTACGGGACCCCAACATGGAAAAGAGAATATTTTCTGAAGATACTTTGTCAAATTTTTCTACAAAATTGGCCCTTCATCAAAGTAATAATGCATACATGTTCATAAGGTTCCAACAAAAAACATATTGACAATGGCAGAAATAAGTCACTACTTTGTAAGCATGTCGAAGACAATCTATTTTACCAATGTGAGACAAAGCCAATTTTTACTATTCACATACTTATCAATGTGTAGGTATGGGAAGGGGAGGGCAATAATCGAAATGAGGAATCTCCCATATCTCTATGGGAATAAAATTTAAACTCCCGAATTTTCTAATTGCGAGTCCGTTGAATCCCACTGGACTATCCTTTGGTGATTTCATTTTTTAAGAAAACTTCCCGGGGGGGGGGGGGGAAGACGTGATGAAAAAGTGGTAGATGATGAGAAGTTGGTACTGTACCTGCAAGGAGTCACCAACATTGAAGAAGAAAGAGTCCTGGTCAGGTGGGACGGAAACCCAGTTGCCATCTTTGAGGGAAATCTCAAGGCCAGAAGTGTTGTTAGACCTCAGAACAGATATGATTTGTGGGTCAGTATGCTCCCCAAAGCCCACCAAATTCCTCCCATTCAAAGCGGGAAGCTCTGGGCATGGCGGATAGTAATTCAGCCTAATCAATGAATCACTTCTTGCATCCTTCAAAAGCCTGCTAAATGCATCCTTCTCAATTCCCAAACCTTCTGCCATTAACTCCACCACTTGGCATGCCATTCTTCTCACTGATGATACATAGTCATTAACTGCACACCTAGCACAGACAAAAACAGGTCATTAATGAGCTCTGACGAAAGAAAATTCCATTGAAAGAAAATTTATAGGTGAAAAATCCACCATTTTTTTATACTTTACTTTGATGCAAGCACAGGCGGGAATGGGTACCTGAAATTTTCTGGGATTTGGCCAAATATGGAGACGTTCTCATAATCCAGGTGGTCTGGGTTGAGTGTGAGAAGGAGGAATTCAACCCAACCAACATCACCGTTGGGTCCAATCCTCTTATTGCCATACCCAAATGGGTTAGCAGGCCCTGCCTTCTGTTTTTCATAAAGGGGAAGGGAGAAAAACTCGATCGCTTCGGACTCCAATCGACTGATGAGTTCTGTTGGGACGCCATGGTTGATCAACTTGAAGAAGCCGAACTCTTCGCAGGCCCTAACAATGAGGTTCCTCGAGTCTGGTTTTGAGAGGTCGATGAGAGGAATACAAGGGAACAATGTGGTGGGTGGTCGTAGTAGAGAGAGGTGTTCGATAGGCGGTTTAGATAGAGCCACCATTGCTTGTAGAGAAAGATGGGCGAGATGGTAGTGACTGGTGGGCTTTCAGCGGAACAGAGGCTCCTCGCTTTTCGAGCAAGGAACAGGATCGTATGCGGAGGGAGAATTCTCCTATTTATAAAGGAGGAATAACTAATCAAAGCTAGCAATTAAAACTCGGGTTCAGGTTGTCTGATTTAATAATTTTTATCTCTTTTTTTTTTTAACATATTTTGCAAGCAACCCAAATTTTTCTTCAAGATATCAAATATATATGTATAATTTTTTATCTAGGATAATCATAATGAATCTATTTTGAATTAAAATTGATCCAATAGGTATGATGGTTTCCACTTAATGGGAATCATGGCAATCCCCATGACTCTCTTAATATCGGCCCTACATGTAGTATAATTTTATCTCGACCATTTATTTATTTAAACTTAATTGGATTTGTAATTACTTTTTCTAAAATCTATATAACATTGATCAATTAATAAAAAAATATTTTTCTTAGGAGTTACTTGGTTCTCAATTTTTTTTCCATTTAATAAACAAAATACAAAAAATTATTCGGCTTTAGTACAAACACCATAGCCGATACCCCATAGTTTCCCGCCACTGTACCTTTTAGTTTCCAGCCATCCTCCCCCATCTCCCATTCTCCCAACCCTGCTTTAGTTTCCATCCATCCCTCGGCTTTAGTCTTCGACCCTCCCTATGGCTTCAGTTTTCGGCCCCTTCACTGCTTCAGGATCTAGCGCCCTTTCAGTTTCTACTTGCAGTTTTCCTGCCGGTGACCCTCCCCTCTTGCTAATTTTACAGTTTTTTGGGTCCACTCACATATGTCCTGAAGTTCTTTAAAGATCTATCGACTTCAAGCACTGTTATGAATTATAATTGACTGGACTAGTTGGATCGATTAATTCCAAGTGACTTGGAAAATGGACTTGATCTTTAAATTACTAAATTATAGTAGATAGTCTTGGGCAGGAAGTGACTATAGCATAGTATTGAGGGGGTGGGTAGCCATTGTAGCATGGTATATACGATGACCTTATAACAATCCTAGTATTCATTGATCTTCTATGCTCTATCTTCAGCATCTTGTTTCATCATTTTCCACCTTAGTTGGATCACCTCTTAGTAACTGTATGTGGCCAATTACTTTCTAAGAACAATATTTACCATTTTATTTGATGATAACCTCTTCATTGTAGATATTTTTTTTTCCAGTTCAATCATGAAAATAATTATACCTTGAACCAGTTTCAACTTTGTGACCCCATACTTGCCTTCATTGATGCATTCATTACGTACAACTTTGCAAACTTATGCAATCACGTAACTCTTATGTTCATTATACTCCCACATCTACATTTTTCTCATTTATCTCTCATATTGCTATGACTTGTTTTTCTTAATTATAACCACCTCTGTATTCCCTTTAACACACTTATCTATGTGCCTTACCACTCTATAAGACCTTTCTCTTTTTTTGTTCTATTGTTGTTAACCTTCCTTAAATAATTTCATTTCTAACCCTATTGCGGTCAATGGCCTCCTAGGAGTAACATTCAATATTTTGTTGTTGATATCTTTACCTTTCTAATAAATTATGCCTCATACTATTTTTGAGTTTTGTGATCCCTTACTTTTATTCATGCGCTTGCTGCTTGAACTTTGCGATCTTATAAATTTCCTTGACTCTCATGTTTATTACATAAATTCACCTTCCTTTGTTCTCATTTTATCTCTTAGATTTCTTTCCATTTGCTTTTCTCGATTGGGATCCCATTTTATTATTTGTTATGTCTTATTTTTGAATTGGGACGAGTATGCTTATTAAATCAATTTGTTAACCCCGGTATTAATCTTTGAATTTGTTTGGAGCACCTCACCTTTCCTTTGGAGTTACGTTCACTTGGCGACTCTTGAGTTGTTGGCATTTATACACATTATTTTCTCTTTCAGTTCTAGTTATGTGTACACCTGACATGAATCCTATCATCTTCTTGTTTTCCTTGCAATAATTTTGCGCCGCATATCCTCCTCATGCTATCTTTTTGTAATTTGATGCTATCTATTATGACCTAAATGATCCGTATCCTCCCCTCATATGAAAAGAATTAGACCACACTAGGTCTTAGGGGAGAGTTAAGATATGTGGCACATCATATGGGGAGCTTATTGGGAATGTTATTGTAATAATATAATTGGTTTCTTTTAATTTACATTAATCATATTATGATGTTATACATGGGTGCTACACCAAATGTGTCTTTATTGTGATTAACATGTTCATGAAACTTGTGACTAAAATTATTGGAGACCTATTTAGGAAGCAACAAGAAAATACGAAGATAAACTTGGGCATGGGGAAATGACTATTATGGACATCTAGGGAGATATCTATTTTGGCTACAATTTCAGAGATTGTTTATCAATGAAAATTATCTTCTTGGGCATCATCATCTTAATTGAGCTTGAGTTGGCCGGCTTGACTCTTGGAAGACAACCATTGGAAAACACTTAACGAACGTTCGGTAGGAAAAAATACAAGTGGGATAAGAGAGGAAGTTTACTGTATTGCATATGATTGTAGGCAGGTATCTACGAGTTGGCTGAAATTTAAGGATGTCAAAATGAACTAAGGGAGCATGAGATAAGTTCCTTGGTGAGATAGAGATCTTAATTTTTACATTTTACTGAACTAAGGGTGCAAGACAAAGCAATCCAACAACTAGTACGGATCATGCAGTGAGTTAACGACAAGCACTCATGTAATTAGTAAAGTGGGACTAGAGTCTGACGTCATGAGTCGCTGAAGGTACCACCAAACAAGAGGTTACAAATTGCGAATTTATCCAAAAGCTAACACCAAGTGTCACATGCTACACCTGAGCCTTAGGTCTGTTTGCCTATGCTTACGAAGAGAAGTTTAGCTAATTGTGCAGAGTAGGCTATCCACTTTGATAGTATTGATTTTTGACACAAGACATAGGGCATTGCTTCTGGGAAGTACTCTAAGAGACTTCCCAAATTAGCTATATTTCATCTCTACATTTGACCTACAATTAAATGGTAGCTGAATAAACAACCTAAACATTAGAGGGCATACTTTGAGCTTCCGCTTTGAACGAAGGAAGGCTTGGGATGAGCAGTTAGCACATATCGAGTTCACATACAATAACAACTACCACCGTAGTATATCGATGTCTCCATTTGAAGCTTCATATGGTAGGAGATGTAAAACTCTAATTATGCTAGCAAGAGATCGATGATGCATCACAATTGGACCTAAACTGATAGCAAGAGATCGATGATGCATCACAATTGGACCTAAACTGATTCAAGCTAACATCGATAAGGTGCAACTGATCCAAGGGCGAATGAAGGCAACATAGAGCTGCCATGAGAGCTATGGAGACAACGGGCGGCAACCTTTGAAGTTTGAGGTTGGAGACCAAATCTTTCTAAGAGTCTTACTCACCAAGGGTTCACTCGTCATCCTTGTCTTCTTCCTGGTGAGTAAAGGAATGGCTAGAGTTGTTCTTCTCCTTCTAAACTTTAATTCAAAGCAAATAAAATTTGATCAATCCTTTAGCCCCTAATTAATTCTCTCAACTCATGCTTTTTGATTAAAGTTTTAGATCTTGGAGTGCATGATAAAGAATTTCCTTGCACTTGAAGATTGATTCAAACCATTGAAGGTAAAACCTATTTTCCACCTCTTTTATTCTTCTCATTGTGCTTGATTAGGATTCTTCACATCTAGCCCCTAATCAATCTAGCAAAAGGGAAAAGTGAGAAGCATAATAAGAAAACGTAATAAGTTAATTATGAGCAAATTTTAGCAGAAATGAAAGTTCCACTTTAGATGCTAAATCGGTGCCTTAACATCACAAATTTAAAAGTCCAATTTCAATTCTTCAATTTCTTCTGTTGGTTTCTCCATCGTATCTATCAAGTATATTATTGGAGCAATTGTTATCTGCATCTTTCATTCAGCTCCCCAATCAAATCAAACTAATAAACGAAGAAGAAAAAAATAGAGATGGAGAGGAGATGGAAATCCAAGGTCCTCATGAGCAGTTGTGTCACACACATCAGGAACTGCTACGTCGATTAAAATCAAAAGTGTTCATCTGTCACAACATGTAAAATATCTACATCAGGGTGATTACTTGAACGTAGTAGCAGTAATTGAGTCATGTGAATCATATTCTTCCATTTCTAAGTCACGAAATAAGAGTAATTAAGAAATTCAACATATAAGGCCCCTATTTTTTCAATCAATACATATGATGTGATTTGGATGACGAATTTTTAACTGTGAAGAGAATTAATTCAATCAGATGTAGAAGAAAATGGAGAAAGTCTATATATTTATAACTTTTGAAGGATTCTAATTATCTTGTGAACTTGAGAGGATATGACGAGAATTGTCAGCAGCCTTTCCACAACCTCAATGTCTTACAACTATCTGACATTATTCAAACTCATCACTAACACATAAATAGAGGCAAATCAAAACTCAATATTTGCATTCAAGATCAATCTGCTTAAAATCACCCAAGAAAGCAACATACATTTGTTTACCACATTCCATAACAGAACCAGAAAGCCATAGATGGTAGGGCAAAGAATAGCTTGGCAGCAGCATGAATCACATCATCACGTTGTGAAAAATCACTATTTCTTAATGCTGATTGAGTACTGAAAAATAAAACTAATGGGGAAAAAACACAGAAGAGAGCAAAATCATCATCTCAACCCCTGCTATTCTACCTTCTAAGGCTTTATCCTACCCAAAAACGAAAAACAAAAACAAAAAGAAGATGAAATTAAATGACAATACAAGCAGCTAATATGAATGCAACCAATTTAACAAGAACAATCAGTTCCGTTAGGAAGACTCCAGCTATAACAGAGATATCTAGGGCAACAGCAGTATACCAATTTGATTGTGTGGAGAATTTAACCTCCTCCCAGAGTCAGTTACAAGCCATAGATATTGACAGTAGGTAGAGTATTCTCTATTCATTATTCCATTTCTAAAATAGAAGATCCATTGTTGTAATGGACGAGAGCATGCAATGAGTTCTTGCATTAAAATGCTGCTATATTTTACTTTTCTTTGTTCGTTTTGCCACCCATGTTTGTTTTATTCTACATTTGTCACTCATGTATATCGTATTTCGATCATATTTGGCACTGTCCAACATGAACAACTATTATCAATAATTGAAATTTGATATTTCTTCTTTCTTTTAAATGGGTAGCAAATTGAGAAAATAAAAGAAAATAGAAACCGCGGGGGGGGGGGGGGTGTAAATTAAGAGACAACTTTGTTTCTCTCTCACACCTAATGTGTAGCTCATATGACAGCTCATTCAGTCTTGCAAGTGTTGTCTTTGTTTCACTTAATCAGAGAGGACTTGTCATTGCGGAAAGAGATGTGTGATTGTAATGAGTATAACAAATTATGAAGTGATAATGAATTGTTGCTAAGGCTGAAAGGAGAAGGAGATGTCAGGGAATTGGTTGAAAGGTTATAAGCTAGAATTATTGAAGTTAAAATTAAAAAAATGGAAGGCTGAAATTGAATCTGTAGCAAAGCAGAAAGATGTACATCTATTGGTGCTTTCATTAGGACGTTCGCTGGTGCTAGTAGTGGCAAAGAAAATTGGATTGCCTCGCTAACGCATGCATGATGGATATGCCAGCGCTAATCCAGCTTTTTGTTATTTTGTTATTTCAATTTTTAAATGACTTATCTGGATTCGTAGTGCTAATGAATGCATTTGAAATGCGATGGAATACATAAGGTTGGCTTAATTATATGCTTATATTGGAGGAAATCAGTAAAATTAAAATGATATGAGAATTACTATATTATGAAATTGAATGTCTTAGTTTGAATCCTCAACACCTTGGGCAAATTGGCATGTTTTGCATTATGAAATTATGTTGACTATGGATAATAGGATGTTCATGGATTTCTCCACATATTTCATTCATAAATAATAAATATTCATACACATAATGATATATTAGGCATTTTAACGTATTCCTTGAACAAACCACCTTAATAAGAAAGGCAAAGATCGAATGCAAGGATGGTCCTTGCAAGACTTCACCAAGCTATTGTCATTCACCTAAGGTAAATCATGTACATAAAAAAAAAAAAAAAACAATGGCATGTTTTAGGCCAAAAAAATCCCATTTTTTATCTGTGATCACCACTATTTTTAATTATAAATAGCAATTAATAATAGGATTTGTTCTTATTGTATTTTATTTTGCAGGAAATAAATATAACAGGGTGAGCCCTAGGATTTTTTGCTCGAAAGATGCGGATATGAGCTTTAGAAGTCAATTCTAGTCAAGCATTGACCTTTTACAAGTCCAATGTAAATTATCTACAAAGGTCTTGGAGCATCCACAAGGCACTTCGAACATTCATTCAAGTAAGCGGAAGGTGAATGGAGCTTCGACTATGCATGCAACAAACCTTCTACAGGCTCCCTGACACATCCGCAAGCCCCTCAGAACACTCAAGATAAGTCCCATGCAATAAAGCCATGGCCTATGCCATGACCATGTGCCTTCGGCACAGTCAACAAAACATTCAAAACCACTGCCTTGCATGGCCTCCACAAGATGTACTCAATGCTGGCCCCTACTGCAGGACACGGGCTAGTCGTGTCTTCACACATAGGAGGTGTCTTAGGACACGTGCATATCCTACATCCTGTACCTTTGCTATTCACGTTGCTGCTTCAAATGGGTAGGGCATTGAAACGAGATACTTGTTGAAGAATGTTGATTTTCAAGTTTCCACAACCCATCACGGGGAAATAAGTTAGGGTATGTTAGTCATAGTTTAGGTTAGGCTAGGAGTGATTAATGTTGAAGAATGTTGATTTTCAAGCTTCAACGTCAAAAGATTTAGTTTTCATCCCCCTTGCCCCTCTCTCTCTTAGCCCATGTAATATAGCTTCCTTTATTTTATTAGATTAATGTTAATGTTTTACTTTATTTAGTACAAACGTTCAGTTGTTGTTATTTCTTGGTTAATTGTTTTGTTATATTAAGTTAGATTAAGTTTCTCTCTCTAGTTCACATTTTTCTATTTGGTCGCTAGCTTAGTTTTAGTTAGGTTTAATTAAGTTTTGATGATAATTAGTGGCTAAATTAGTTGGAAGGGGATGTGATTAGCCTGTGTGCTAAATTAGTCTTACATTGACCCTAAAACCTTGATTATGCTTATAATTAGGACATTTCTCACATGCTCACCATGTGTTTGACAAAATGTTTGAAAGAGTTTTCATTTATATTTTAAGACAATTGACTCATGTCGAAGATGAAGCTAATTTTGTAGTATGAGAATGGAGAATGGTAGCGATTTGCACATGAAAATAGTTTGAATCTTAGCTAAGTTCGGTTTGCAACTCTTATGGTCTAATCAGGAGAACCCTTAAGAATAGATAGTTAGACTAACTACACTACCTCATGAGCTTTGAAAGAGGTTTTGGGTGGACATTGATAGTGCAATTGACCTAATAGGTTAGGGGCTGGACTCGATTAATTGTCTATGTGGTAGTAAATCCACATCCTTAGCTCATTTTCGTGTTATGTTTAGTTACTTTAGTTTTCCAATCTATCCTTTTTTTTTTTTTTAATTAGCCCTGCTTGAATTAAACATGATCAAATTGAGGGTTGAAGTGGGTTGAGCATCAGGTCATTAGGATTGACAGGTAAAGATTTCTTGAACCTAACCTTTACTTAACCCTCATGCCGGTAGGTATAGTCTCAACCTTGGGTCTGACCCTACGGGTACCTTAGAGCCATTGGGTTAGACCCACCCCTCAAACCTTTTGTATATAGAAAATTAGATTTTTTACTAAGTTTCACTGTTATCATAAAGTTTAACACTAAGCATTGTACTAAACGAAAGGTCAAGCAATACTAGAATGTTACAATGAAAAGTATCATAATTACAAACACTTCACTGCATAATTTGTTGATTACAATTAGTTTACTAAAACAACTACTTTAAACATTAGAAAGAGAACATGAAAGGGTTAAGAGCCATTGAGATCTAGAGAGGGAGGCTAAGAGGATGCACAAAAGTAGAAAGTAAAAATGCTTTGAACAAATGAAATCCAAAATCTTTTATTTTGATTTAAACTTTTTTTGCAAAGTGAAGGTCAGCGAATCGAATTAGAGGATCAAAACCTCTACCTGAACTTTACCCTCATCATATTTGAGTACATTCAAATTGAGTGTTGGGGCAGTCGGAGGCAAAAAAGCCAACCGTAACCCTCATTTCCTAGCGTCGGTTTGGGATGGCTTAGACAAGACCCTTCTCATCGATCAGGTCTAGCTTCAATCACACAAATGGACTCCGATCTTGAAATATAACTCTTAATGGACAACTTAGATTTGTCAACTAACTGCAACTATGCAGGGCACTTAGGATTATAAACTGTAAAACTTATTCCTATATCAGTAGGTGTTTTTGCAGTCACCTAAATTAACCTAAAATAAGCCATGCATAAGTTCTCCACAATCTGCACCAAAAATATAAGATAGGTGTTTTTCACAATCACCGGTAGCCACAATTTCATTAAAGTAACTTAAAGTTGCGCTAGATCCATACGTCAGGTTTCTTTATTAATTTGTTTCTGGTGATTGCTGATTAAGTGGTCCCTTCTCCAGTCTACTTACTCATATTACTTCCGTCTAATGCTGCTCGTTTTGGTTTGGTTGCAGTGTGCCTCTGATCCCCAAAGTTTGATGTTGCTTAATCTAGTGGACTCCCTTGACGTTGTAGTTACTGATGAAAATGGAGTAGCTGATGATGTAGATGATGATGAGGTAACCACAACAACAACAGCTGCTGAAGGTGCTCATTAATTAAAGTGATTGTGATTTACGAAAGAACTTTTAAGTAAACAACACTAAAATATATGTAATTTAATCAAAATATAAGTAAATAAAATTAATTAAATTTGATAAATAAATGCAACAAAACATAGGGCTTGCTTGCCTTTCTTTTAAGGTGCAAACAGTAGTGCTGCTACTAATGGGGCTTCTAAGGTCGTGGCATCTCCTGGTGTAGAGTTAGTAGGTTTTATAGAAGCCGATTGGCTCGTGCAAATGCTATTTTTGAGGTATGAACTAATGGGCTTGGTATTGCTAGGGCAGAGGCAGGTGCATCAGAAATTAATGGGCCCAGCATTGATACTATTGGAGTTGAATTTTGCGCTACGGCATGTAATATGAGGGAAGAGGCAGGGTTTGTGATCCGGAAATTATGATATTCTCAGGAGACCCAAGGGTATCCAGCCGTGCGACAGGCCCAACCAAGCACGAGGGGCCAAAATGAGATCCTTGGGGCTCACACTAAAGGCCCAAGCGGGGCAAGCAGACAACAGCCCGCTTTGGGGGCCTCCCAGGTGAAATTACCATTATACCCTTTGCTAGAGGAGTTATAAATACTTACCTACCTACATCGGGAAGAGAATTCGAAACCTGACATATTCGACCTTGATAAGGATTGACTGTACCTTTTTTTATTGCATTTACATGTCTTGGACCTTCCTTTGACTTGACCGTCGAAGAGGCATGCCCCAGATCACAACCCAGGGGTGCCTTTTTTGCATGTTTGACTGAAAAAAGGGATCCCGCTGGTGAGCCGTCAGGAGTCATCCTGTAAGCCCGAATTCTTACCCCACGTCATCTGCATCGAGGTTCGAGAAAGTTCTGAAACATATTTGGCACTGTCTGTGGAGAAGGAATCGGTGAACGATGCTAGTTAGCGATGCTATGCGAGCACGGGCCAGAAGAGATAAAGCACCCGTAGTGGAGGCGCCGGTCCCTAATGAGGCCGCGGATGCCTCGGAAAGCTCTCGAGCGGACCCCGATTCGGTTGATCAACCCCTAATAAGATAGGAGGCTTACGTCATGGTGGACGCCCTCAAAAATTTCATGTCCACCATAACAGACGCCATAATGCAGCAAGTATGTGAGCAGGTGAAGAAGGCTGTGAAGGCTGCAAGCTCGGTAAGGCCTCTTCCCCGTTTCGAACATGTGCCTATTGGAGGATACGAGCCCTCCCGTAGGTGCGACACTACAACATCTCCCCGCCATAGTGAGAGGGTACAAGAAGCCCCTCTCGATGGTGGAGAACAGCGGTCTACGGGGGACAATCATGGTCGTTCCACTGGGGCCAATGCCTACCTTAACCATTGCTCAAGTCATGGGCACCCAGCAAAGTCAACCACTGCCTCCACGCCCTATGCGACACACACTCGAAGAACAGCCTGGTTCAAAGAGCAAGAACAATCCTCGCGCCCCCAGAGAAGAGCCTCTGAACGGCAATGAACTCCCGAGTGCCGTTTGGGCCTCGAGCACACCCGGAGTCCCCCTCACGAACGGCACAGCTTGAGGTCACAGCAGTATAATCGCACCCCTCCCGTATCCCACAGAGGTTGTCCTCCCCAAAAGAGTCCGTCAGTGGTGGAGGTCGAAAAGCATCCAGAAACCCCCATCAAAGTATCCGGCACGGCCGTCCGGGCGAGGGCTGTCCCATTCTCCACTCCTTCAGCGCAGAAATCATCAATGCTCTACGGTACGGAAAGGTGAAAATACCCACCATGGACCTCTATGACGGCACAACTAACCCTGAGGATCATCTGGGGGTGTACAAGGCGTAGACGTACATCCCGGATGTGGACGATGCAGCATACTGTCGATATTTCCCCGCCACTCTCAAAGGAGTGGCTCAGTCTTGGTTTAACAGCTTGCCACCAGGAACCATTTCCTACTTCCAGTTTATCGCCAGCCGAAAAGAGAGGCGAACCAGCATACACCTTTCTAAGATTAAGCAAGGCTCGCACGAATATCTGGAGGACTTCGTCAAGCGTTTCCACCAAGAGGCGGTCCTCAATCCGGACCTACACGACGAGGTTGCGTACACCTCTTTTCTAAACGTGGGCAGTTCAAGTTCTCTCTAGCCGAGCAGAAGGAGACCACCCTTGCGGAAGAATTGAGAAAAGCCGCAGACTTAATTCACACCACCGAAATCTGTGCTGATAGCTCCGATACCCCAAGGAAAGGCAAAACCCCTACAGACAAGAATACCAGAAGGGGGGCCAGGAATCACGCTCCGGAGACCGAAGGTCGAACTTCGAGGTTGTTAATCCACGGTTTACCACAGATCATTGAAGCATCCTCATTGAAGTAAGGATCACCCCATGCTGAAGAGACCGCCTCCCATGACCTCGTCGCCTCAACCCCAATACGCCCGAAAATACTATGAGTTCCATGAGCAAAACGGGCACACGACCACCGAGTGTCGAGAGTTGAGGAAAGCTCTTCATGAGCTAGCAGACAAAGGGCAGATTGATTGATTCCTAAAATGGGACCCGCGGTTCTAGTGAAAGGATCGTGAACCCGTGCGGCTCGAACTACGAGACGAGGAATGTTCAACCAAGATAATGAGAACTATTGCCAGTGGGTACGCTGAAGGCATCACTTGGTCGGTATGGAAGGCCCAGCTGCCGGGGGCCCAGCCGGTCCTTACGGTGGAACAAGGAAGTCGTGTCACAGTCCCACCTTGGTGTTCGGAGGGAAATAAAGCCCACGTTTCACATCCTCGCATAATGACCCATAAGTAGTAGAAATGAAGGTGGCTAGTGCGATTGTTCGAAGAATGCTTATCGATACAGGGAGCTCTGTGGACATCATCACATGGGACTGCCTAAAGAAGCTGACATATCCGAGAAGGGACATTATACCACTGGTCCACCCAATCCTGGGCTTTGGCGGACAAGAGGTAAACCTAACCAGAATGATCCGCCTCCCCCTACGCTTTGGAGATAAGGGAAAGGCAAGGAACGTGAATGTAGACTTCTTGGTCGTGGACGTCCCTACCACTTATAATATCATCCTAGGGCGGCCTACCCTGCACAAAGAAAAGGCTATCATCGCCCCCACCTGCTTCAGCTTCAATTTGAAGCCGACGATGGAAGTGTGGGCATGTGCAGGGAGACTAGCACACAGCTCAGGAATGTTACCGAGTTACCATTCGGCGGAGATGAACGAGAGAGGGTTAGGCAGTCTGCAGGTGACTGGCAAGAAGCCCCGGACCAAACCTCCCCCTGTCTCTCCACTGGCCGCAGAGGCGTTGGTCATACACACCCTGGCCTCGACTGAGCCTGACCGCCCTCACCCTGAGGCTACAGAAAGTGTTGAATAAGTGTAGTTAGAGGAAGGATGCCCCGACTGCACGGTTCAGATAGGCCGGGGAATAGAAGTTGCCACTCGCCACTCACTGACCTCGCTTCTCAGGGAGTATCGGGATGTATCTGCTTTCGGACCTGAGGAAATGCCCGACATTGATCCAGCCATCATGGAATATGGACTGAATGTAGACCTAGTTCACAAGCCGGTCATTCAGAAAAAGCGGCACATGGACCTAGAGCGGGCGGCTGCGGCGACTGCAAAAGTTCAGAAATTATTAGAGGCCAGATTCATCAGGGAATGCTAGTACCCCTAGTGAATCTCAAATGTGGTATTGGTAAAAAAGCCCAATGGGACATGGAGGATGTGCGTAGACTTCACTGACCTAAATAAAGCCTGTCTAAAAGACAGCTATCCCCTCCCGAAGATCGATAAACTGGTAGATGCCACGGCTAGGCACGCCTTGTCAAGCTTCATAGATGCCTTCTTGGGCTACCACCAGATCCCCTTGTGTCAAGAAGATCAGGAGAAGACCGCGTTCATCACCCACCACGGCCTATACTATTATAGGATGATGCCTTTGGGTTGAAAAATGCAGGGGCGACCTATTAGCGACTTGTAAACAAACTGTTCGAGCCTCTCATAGGAAAAAGTATAAAAGTCTACATTGACGACAGGATAATCAAAAGCATGATCGATGAAGCGCACGCCCTAGACTTGCGGCAGATGTTTGACATATAGTACTACAGACCTTTGGGATGAAGCTTAATCCAAAGAAGTGCGTATTCGAGGTGAGCTCGGGTAAATTCCTCGAATTCATGATCAGTAGCCATGGAATAGAGGCTAACCCAGACAAAATCCAAGCCATCCTGGACATGAGTCCGCTAAGAAACATTAAAGAAGTATAGTAATTGACGGGGTGCATTACGGCCATGGGGCAGTTCATGTCTAGGTCTACAGACAAGTGCCAGCCATTCTTCTAGGTCCTACGATGCTGAACCAACTTCACTTGGGATCAGGAAGTCGACGAGGCCTTCCAGGCACTGAAGGCATACCTGGCCCAGCTACCTAAGATAGCCGGCCCTCTCATGGGGTAAACACTTTTGCTCTACCTGGCCATCTCAGAAAGGGCCATTAGCATGGTCTTAGTGGTGAATGCAGCAAAAGAGCAAATCCCGGTGTATTATGTAAGTCACACCTTGGCGGGAGCCGAAACAAACTATCCCCTCATAAAAAAGTTCGCTTACGCACTAGTGATGGCTAGTCGAAAGTTACGGCCTTACTTCGAGGCTCATAAGGTCATCATTCTCACTGGCGAGCCCTTAAAGAACGTCTTTCAAAGGCTGGATGCCTCTAGTCGACTTTTGAAGTGGGCCGTTGAATTGTCTTAATATAACCTGACCTTCGAAGCACGGCGGCTCTGGCTGACTTTTTGGCAGAAGACACCGCCCCCACTCTAGACAATGATCCGTCCCCTTCACCATGGAACCTCTACGTCGACGGATCATCTACAAAGTATGGAAGCGAAGGCAGCCTCATCATTGAAAGCCCCGGAAGTGGGCGGTATGAGCATGCCTCGAAGTTTATGTTTAAGGCATTCAACAATGAAGCCGAATACGAAGCCTTGATAGCGGGGATAGAGCTGTGCTATACCACCGATATCGACTCAGTCCGAGCATTCTCAGACTTCCAGCTAGTAGTAAGCCAACTCAATGGGGAATACGAGACCAAAGACGACACCATGGCAGCCTACATTCGGTGCATACGGGAAGCTATCAGACTGCTGAAACACTTTGTCATAACACACATCCCCTGGTCAAAAAACCGCCAGGCCAACGCACTGTCTAAATTGACAAGCTTCTTTGAAGGCGAAAAACCCAAAAACGTCCAATTGGAGGCCCTGATGGAGAGAAGCATCGATCCCCATGAAATATTGTGGTTGGGTAGGAGCTCAACCTGGATAGACCCCATTTGCGCGTACCTTACTGATGGTGCCCAGCCCGTTGACTCAAAGGAGGCCAATCGTGTACGGCGACAGTCCAATTGGTTTATCCTGTACGAGAGAATACTATGCAAAATACCCTTCGCCCGACCCCTCCTACGATGCGTGACTCCAGAGATAGGGAAAAAGATACTCGAAGAGTTACATGAAGGGTATGCAGCTCACATATGCGGGGCCATGCGTTGGCAGCTACAGCCATACGCACCGACTACTACTAGCCAACCCTGTGAGAAGATGCCATGAACTTGGTCCAAACTTGTGACAAGTGCCAAAGGTTTGCTCCCATCTAACGGCTGCCCACCACTCCCCTAACACCTATGGTCAGCCCCCTACCTTTCTGTACGTGGGGTATGGATATACTAGGGCCTTTCCCCAAAGCTACCAGGCAGCACAAGTACCTCTTTGCTGTCGTGGATTACTTCATGAAGTGGATCGAGGCCGAAGCAGTGGCCGTTGAAGTACGAAAATTCATCTAGAAGAACATCATCACCCACTTTAGTGTCCTGTCCATAATGATCTTGGATAACAGGTGGCAATTCGACACCACTAAGATCATAGACTACCTCAACACCTTGGGGTATCAAGCCCAGTTCACAGCTATCGCCCACCCCCAGACTAATAGACAGGCAGAAGCAGCAAACAAATCAATCTTATATGGCCTACAAAAGGAACTCAATGAGGCCAAGGGTAAATGGGTAGAAGAGTTGTATGGTGTACTATGGGCCCTATGCACAACAATGAAGGCAGTAATAAGAGAAACACCATTCATGCTAACATATGGGTCTGAAGCTGTCCTATCAGTCAAAGTTTCCCTACACACCCATCGCCTCACAACATTTTAGGAAGAATTAAATAACGCAGCCCTGCGAGAAGCCCTGGATCTCTTGCTCTTTGTTCGAGGAGAGGCCCTCCTTTGGCAAGCAATTTACAAGCTCCGTATTATACGTCTTCATGATAGGTTGATAAAACTATTGCCAACCCAAGTGCGCAACTTCGTTCTTTGCTGCACAGAGGCTGCAGCATGCGCAAACGAGGATGGCAAGCTCACAACCAACTGGGAAGGCCTGTACAAGGTCTTCACTCAAGTAAGGAATGGCACGTACTGCATTCAACACACCAATGGCACACCCATACCACAGACTTGGCACAACAACAATCTGTGAAAGTACTATTCATAAGTTTTCCTTTTGTAAATGATCATTCACCAGGTACTGCTACTTTGAATGCAGTAAATACAACACCTATGAAGGCAATTCCACAAGCAGCACCATCTAAACACTCTTAGCCCCAATGGGGGCTAAGGGTCCTTAAGCGCGACCTTATAATTGGTCGCTATACTCTTAGCTCCAATGGAGGCTAAGGGTCCTTAAACACGGCCTCATGGCCGGTCGCTAAACTCCTATCCCCAATGAGGACTAAGGGTCCTTAAATATGGGCTCATGGCCGATCACTATACTCCTAGTCCCAATGGGGGCTAAGGGTCTTTAAGCACGACTTCATGGCAGGTCGCTACACTCCGAGCCCCAATGGGGGATAAGAGTCCTTGAGCACGACCTCATGGCCGGTCGCTATACTCCTAGCCCCAATGAGGGTTAAGCGTTCTTGAGCACGACCTCATGGCCGGTTGCTATACTCTTAGCCCCATTGAGGGCTAAGGGTCTTTAAGCACGCCCTTATGGCCGGTCACTATATTCTTAGCCCCAATGGAGACTAAGAGTCCTTGAGTACGGCCTCATGGCTAGTCGCTATACTCTTAGCCCCAATGAGGGATAAGGATCCTTAAGCATGGCCTCATGGCCGGTCGCTATACTCCTAGCCATAATGGGGGCTAAGGGTCCTTAGGCACGACCTCATGGCCGGTTGCTTTACTCTTAGCCCAATAGGGGCTAAGGGTCCTTGAGCATGACCTTATGGTTGGTCGCTATACTCTTAGCCCCAATAGGGGCTAAGGGTCCTTAAAGCATGATCTTGAAGGTCAGCAAAAAACACTGTCACACTACTTTTTTTTCGCTTGGGGGCTACTATCCCATGAAGTATAAGCAGAGTAAAAGAAAACGAAACAACAAGTACACTAGACAGGCAACAAAAGGAAGAAACACTATTATCAAAAAATAAACACCTTTCATTGATAGAAGGGAAGAGTGCAAACACTAATATAAAACCAGCAGGCCAAAAAGGTACAATGAGGGGAAGAGTAAAAGAGGTTACATATCAGGCTCCCTCTCTATCGCCAGAGCCCTCATAAACCGGGGTCCCACCCTCACCATCTAGAGGTGTGGTTCCCTCATCTTCCTCTCCCTCACCAGAGGGGGATAAACTCCACTTCTTCGGGGTCCTGGCCCTCAGCCTCGGCCTATTGGCATTCCTCTACATAATGGATGTAGGCCTCAAAATAATTGTCCTCCTGGAAATCAGGGGCCAATGTCGTTAAGACCTTACGGAGGAATTCCATGACCTCCTCGCAGCTCCGCTGATGGCCTAACTCCTCAACCTTGGCTGCCTTATCGATCCCCGCTGTGGCTTCAGCCTTCCCTAGTGCAGCCTTGGCTTTGGAAAGTGCCTCATTTAACCTGCCCTGTAGGTCTTTCTTCTTGGCCTCCCAAGTATCTGTATCTTCCTTTAGCTTTTCCCAGCGATGCTTGTACTTGGCCACAGCTTCATCCAACCTTCGGCGCTTGGACATAGCCTTTATTGCCCGAGCGAGGGCCTGCGAACTAATTCATAAACAGTTAATAAAGTATGAAAGATAGAGAATGAAAAGCTGGAAAAAGACAAAAAGGAGGAGTACGTTCCACTTACCTCAGCCACAACCACCTCATCCTCGGTGACCTCAGGGGGCTATGAAGTCCCCGAAGCCGCCAAGTCCCATGACTTATCTAGGTCCCGAACCAATTCCAACTTGGCAGCTGAATCATCTGCCAAGAAGCTTGTAGAGCGCGCCCGGGTACTTATGGGAGTTTCCCCTCATGAAAAACGAAGCTGTATGCGCAGCCTTAAGAGTACCAGGGACTCTTGGAGACCCAGGGCCTCGCCACCGACCAACCGGTCTACGGAACGGGTTGGAGGAGATGACTCTCTGACCTCCTTCCCCTTAATAGAGGCTAGGGTAGAGGCAGCGGTGTCATCCTGGTGGTCTTCAATTAGTTGATGCTTGTGCCTATGCACGGGGGGTAGACTTATAATGGGATTCTTCCCGCACGGCACCAGAGATGGTGCCTACAACAAGGGGAGAAAGTTAGTCTCCAAATATAAAAATCCAAAAGACGAGACTTGTACCTTCTTAGCCACCACATTCACAAGGCAGGCTTTTTTTTCCTCCCGACGGCGTTCGGCCTCGGCTGCTATTTGTTCGAAGATGGCATCTCCGCTCTCCAAGGGGGTCAGCTTCGCCCTCGCTTATTCCGCGCAAAATAAAAAAGAGTCAGGTCAGAACCAAACAAAAATGTCGACCAAGTTAGAAATGTTGAGTACCCTTAGAAAATTCTTAAGGACTGGGAGGCCTGCTGCGGCCAAGAAGAAGTAGTTCTCAAAGAACTTTAACCTAGGAAGCTAATTCCAAGGTTCCATGTCACTAGATTTACTCTTACTCTTCTCGGGCCCCTACCGATTCTATCACCTCAACCATAAACTTAGGAATAGGCCTTGGGCAGTCGTCCGCCTGTATGTAATAAAGAAAGTAACAGGCTGTTTTCCTCTCCTCATCGGACAGCTCCCTAAAGGGATTCCCGATTGGCTTCTCTTCATTCCAACCAGGAAGATCCCCTCAACGCAAATCTTAGCGGACAAAGAGGAGGTCATACTTCCAATGCTTCACTTTGGACTTCTTCTCAATGGCCATCATGTAACCTGGCCAGTTGTTAAAACAATACCACCCTAGGTCCCCAGTCTTTTTAGGAGCCCTTTGGATCAAATGGACCCGGCCAAATGCTCGGGCAGTATAGACAAGGCCGTGCAGCTCGCATGTCGCTATAAAAGAGCATATGTTGTGCTAGGGCGTGGGCACAATCTGTGTAGGTGCAAGCTCAAACTTATTCAAAATCTCCACAATCACCAGGTGTAGAGGAAACTATACGCTATAGTTGAAGGTCGCCCGATAGATCGCAATACACTTCTGGGGCGGTTCATTTACCGTGGCGTCTGCCTCAGGGATTACAAAACTATATCCTATGGGCAGAAGATACTTTTTCTCCAGGGTTGTTCTCTTTTGGGAAAGTGCGTGCTCGACCCATTTGGAGGGTCCGAGCGAGATGGAGCCTCGGGGAACACCAACCCATCAGTTATGATCTCTAGGACCGGCTCTATCGGGCTACTAGCTTTCTTCTTAAGCACTGACCTTCCCAGGGCTCTAGGTACTCCCCGTGATAAAGGGCTGGCCGATGTTCCATCTGAAAAGGAGCTGGTCGACGGTCCATCTGAAGAAGAATTAGCAAACGTCCTATCCAAGAATGAGCTAGCGGACGTTCCGGCCGAAGAAGAGCTAACACTAGTAAATAAAACCTCGGCTTCCAGCCTTTGAGAACCTGAGGCGGAGTAAAAATTACCTTCGATAGTCCCTTCAGCCAACAGCCCATCGAGAGTACAGACGCGAGGGGTAGACTTGGTATTCGCCATTCGTCGTGCCTGGAAATCAGTCATAAAGTCAGCTATAGTGATTTCCCATAGATACGAGACCTCTTCCGCAATACTGAGGATGCTGGGAGTGAAGGAATACTCACACCTAGACCAAGAGGGGGTGCCGGGCTTAAAAATCAGTACCGCATAGGGAATCCTTTTGGGTTACCTAAACTAATTTTTTGGGGGAACGCCCCCCACCACCCCACCATCGATGAAGGTTGGGAGGCCAGGAAACTACAGATGACGGCTTGCTATCTGGGGGCCGGCCAGTCCTTTAAGGACGTCCCCAGTTGATGAATAGGATGAAGACATAATCACACAAAATATAATATAACAACAACCCTTAAAGGAGGTACAAAGGTGTACCTGCAGAAGATGAAGAAGGTTGAAGAGGAGGTTAAAGGCAGGGATGAAGGCACCCACAAGT
Source organism: Carnegiea gigantea (assembly GCA_029747015.1). Classification (NCBI taxonomy): domain Eukaryota; kingdom Viridiplantae; phylum Streptophyta; class Magnoliopsida; order Caryophyllales; family Cactaceae; genus Carnegiea; species Carnegiea gigantea. The sequence continues at coordinate 500,372 of JAKOGI010000465.1, forward strand.
CCTTTGAAGGCTAAGGACCAGCAGCTTGGTCTGAGGATTCATAAGCGCGGCCTTAGGGCCGATCGCCCCACTCTTAGCGCCAATAGGGGCTAAGAGTCCACGAACACAGCCCTAGGGCCGCTCACTACACTCTTAGCCCCAATGAAGGCTAAGTGTCCTTAAGCACGGCCTCATGGCCCGTCGCTATACTCCTTGCCCCAATGGAGGCTAAGGGTCCTTGGGTATGGCCTCATGGTCGGTTGCTTTACTCTTAGCCCCAATGGGGCCTAAGGGTCCTCGAGCACGCCTCATGGCTGGTCACTACCCTCTTAGCCCCAATGAGGGAGAAAGGTCCAGGAGCACGACCTTATGACCAGTCGCTCCACTCTTAGCCTTAATAGGGCTAAGGGTCCTTAAGCATGACCCTGGGATCGGTCGCTACACTCTTAGCCCCAATGGGGGCTAAAGTTCCATGAGCACGGCCTCAGGGCCGGCCGCTACCCTTTTTGGCTTAATGGGGGCTAAGGGTCCATGAGCATGGCCTGAGGGCTGACCATTATCTTCTTAGCCATAATGGGGGCTAAGGGGTCCATGGGTATGACCTAAGGGCCGATCGGTACACTCTTAGCCCTAATGGGGGCTAAGAGCCCAGGAGCACAGCCTTAGGGCCGGTCGCTACACTGCTAACCCCAAGGGGGGCTAAGGGTCTAGCCACTCGATCTAAAGGCTGAGTGATACACGATTATGGTGATAGACCGAATGTTACTCGACCGACCCACAAAAGACCAATCCATATGAAATTATCGAGCAGAACGAAAAGAAATCAAGCAAGAGATCAAGTACGGATAAACAGGATAGCTGCTTTATTATTCAAAATGTGTAGCTACTAGTCAACTTCTACAAATGATGGAGATGGCAACAAAGCAAGCAAGATACAATGAAACTTCTATGCCTACTCATTGCTTGACGGGGGAAGTGCGTCGCTAAAACCCAAGTATTCCAATGGGCCGTTTGATGCCGCAAGGCCCGCAGGTGGATTCGTATGACAGGGGATCTGAGCCCTTCGGAGCCTTAACTAGATTCCTTACAGTGAGGTCTCCATGATAGTCTAGTTCAGGTGTCGGAAGACCGACACTATATAGTTCATGCCAATCCTACACGAAAGCCCGAGTTCTGCAGTGTCATTAAGGACCATGGCGTAAAAAATCGCCTGCACCATCTCCGAAATGTTAGAGCCATAGCATACTGTGTTGCCACACCGAGGTTGAAGCCCGGGCAGAGGCCATGATAGTCCTCAAGGAGCAGGTTCAGGCAGAGAGCCAAAGACGTCCTCAGAGACAAGCGAAAAGTGTCCGGAACGTATTCGACCGCCTCACTCGGTGCTGGTGAAGTTTGGGAACTGGATCATTTTCCTTCTCTCACTCTGTCTCTCTCTCTAGCAAAGGCCAAGGAAATTTATTGGATATCACCTACTGAAGAAGCCTCCCCTCCCCCTTTTATGGTGAGGGGAAGGTAGCCCAAAGGACAGCACACTTCCCAAGGTGACACTCGGCCAATTTGCTTTTGACACGTTGGCCCCTACAACCTAGAGTTAACAAGGAAAAAATAAAGTAAAATAAGATATGTGGGCCCATCCTATAGGCTCCCAGAAACCCAACCACGGGCAGGTTTATGGGAAGACATGAAGACCCAGAGGAGATCATTCAAAACAAGAGCGCAGTAGATTCTGCGAAGAAAAAGTCCCTAGGAAAAGGCAGCAACATTTTATTATCAAGACTCACAATTATAGACGCGCCTCATAAGAAGGAATGTTAAGAAGCATAAAATAGGAAGACACTATGAGAAATCTAGCCCTACTCATCATCACTAAAAGGGAGTGGGCAATCGTTGGAGCTTGAGCTCTCCTCTTGGCCGTTAACAGGCTCCCGGGTACCCCCCAAGGGGGACCGTTGGTGAAGCTGTGCCTCCAGAAGGCCGTGCCTATTAATATACATCCAAGACTCGAAAGACGTCCATCGCAAACCTTCAAGGGATGCCTTCAAGTCGGCAGCTATAAACCCACTCACAATGCCCAATCCTACAGCATCGTTAAGCAACATGTCATAGAAGGTGGCCTGAACCATTTCGAGTAGTTCAAAGTTACGCGCGGCCTCCTCCACCTTGGATAGAACAAAGTGCAGACATAGCTCCTGGTAGTCTTCTGGGAGTGGATGCGGAGGGCGCGAGGCACTCCTTCAATGCCATCGGAAGTTTTCCCGTACATAGTCAGCTATCTCCTCAATCTCCCTAAAATGGGAAAAGGCCATGGTTATGATCACAAACCAGGACTCTGGTTAGAGCAACAAACTGAGTCTCTTTCTCTCTCTCCCTGAAAATCTCTATTTCTCTCCCTCTCTAAGAACTCAAGAGCGCTTTTGAATGACCTTTATAGGGATGCCTGCTCCCCTTTTTATAGAGAAAAGGGAGAAGTGAGTAAAGGGGGATCACCCATTCCTAAAACTACCCAATGTCAAGGCGCCACTTAATTCTCGCCACGTGGCATTAAGTGGTAGAGTGCCCGTTCCCTATGTTGCCACAACTGATATCCAGCCTACAAAGGGGCCATGAGGCTGCCCACTTAGGATTTAAGCCTGAAGGCCGAGCTTCGCAGCATCACCTAGGCAGGCCGCGATGACAAGGCCGCTCGGGTAACAACAGTACACAGAAATGCAAAGATTAAGGCAACGCCCCCTCGAGGTAAGCTGTCATTTTATTGCAAAAGCGTACAAAAAAAAAGAAAGAGAAAGAGGAAGAGAGAAAGAAAAGGAAGACGATAAAGGGAAATATAGAGTGTACGCTTCAACGATCACCACCATCCGACCCTCACTCCTCGCTGTCATCACTAGGAGGAGGGGTTTTGCCGTCAGATCCTAAGCTCACCTCCTCATCCGAGTCACTGGACTCTTCCTGTCGATAAGCTTTCATGTTCTTACCCCTATTATGTCCAGTCTATACCTGAAAAGCGTTCCACTGCAACTCTTTGAGAGTCGACTTCATTACTAAAATCATTCATCCACTTAGCACACCGAGCTTCATGATGTCATTAAGCAGCATCACCATGAAAACCACTTGGAGCAGCTTGGGGACCTCATAGTCTTGAGCATAGTCTTTGGCCACAACCAAATCAAAGTCCGGGCATAGCTCTCTGTAATCGTATGGCAGAGGCCCTGGGGGGGAATGTCACCTCCCCACGATACCACTCAAAATTGCTTAGAACATAGAGCGCCATCTTGTCCATTGTTAGTGAATGGGGGAATTCCATGTTGGCCTGGGAGGATGTTCAATGCAGAGGAAATATAAAGGCGTGAAGCAGAACCAACCTTTGGAGCGATGCCCCTTTATAACCAAAGTGGACGGAACCTCGTAACGCCAGCTAACATCAGAAACCCTTGAGCAATATTAACTAACCTCTAGGTGTCAGAACAAGAAAGGGTAAACAGCCAAGGACGGACCATTTTCCTAAGCCCACCAACCTAGAATACGTTGAAAATTACTCCACATTTCGCCTGACTATGAAGGTAGACCCCCGTCCAAGTAAAATGTGGGGGGCTAAGTGATCCGAAAATTATGATCTTCTCAGGAGACCCAAGGGCATCCAACCATAGGACAGGCTCAACTAAGCGCGAGGGGCCCAAAATGGGATCCTTGGGGCTGACACTAAAGGCCCAAGCAGTGCAAGCAGACAACAACCCACTTTGGGGGCCTTTGAGGTGAAATTACCATACTACCCTTTACTATAGGAGTTATAAATACTTACCTACCTACCTCGGGAAGAGGATTCGAATGCTGACATATTCGACCTTGACAAGGATTGACTGTATCTTTTCTTATTACATTTACATCTCTGGGACCCTCCTTTGACTTGACCATCGGAAAGACATTCCCCAGATCACAGCTTGGGGGTGCCTTTCTTGCAGGTTTGACCGAAGAAGGGAGCCCGTCAGCGAGCCATCAGGAGCCATCCTGTAAGCCCGAATTCTTACCCCACGTCATCTTTATCAGGTTATAAAGACATTTGATGCTTGTAAATCAATTAAACTTTAATTATTTTGATTTGAAATGAGGTTGAATACACAAAATAATAAATCTATTTCATAAATGAGCTAGACATGTTCTCTTTTTTTTAATAAGGGTAACTACAATTTAAAAAAATATTAGGTCGTACTTCCGTTATGGAATATGTGCATGTGATCATCTGCTAAAATAAGAGAAAATCAAATGAAGAGGAAGAACAATAAATAGTGATCATATGTAGTAGGAGCAATAACACGTATCCAGTTAGCTACTGTGTTGCTTCCTTCATAGGAATGGTTCATTACAAACTGCTTGAATAAACATTTTATTGTCACCTTCAAGAAAGACATTTGTCAACCCTGCTTGGGCTACATACTAAATGCTATTTCTCATTCATCTTACTTCTGTTATAAGGAATGGTACCTTTCCAAGATTTATTTGGATTCATCAAAATTGATTTTGAAGAATCCTTCTAGTAGAGAAGTTCTACTTGATGAAAGTGGTGGATAAAATGGAATTATTGATGAATCACATTTTAAACTTATATTTTACTCTCATTTTACCAATTTTTAAAGTCTTTGAGATTTATTTTAACTGAAAATAATGCGTATTTTATAATTTTCAGAAAAGAAGAAATATTTGAGTTTGAATGAAAATCGAGCAATTGGAATGGATTTATTGAAGAACCAAATCATAATTGCAGTTTAGTGAGTGAAAACTCAGCAGCAAATGAGGGGGGGGGGAAAAAGCAGCCCAGGCACTCAAGTGCTTCTCGCTGCATGGGCCTGTTCGTTTTGGCTCAGTTCGGCCTAGTGGCCTCTTCTGCTGTGCGACCTGTTTCCTCAACATCTCTCACAGCCTCTCCACTTGGGCTCGTCCCGTGGCCCATTTCTTAGTAGCTCTCTCTCCCCTTCCCTTCTCCAAACCGTAATGGGCTCATCTTTCCAACACAGCTACCAACATCCCACCAGCATCCAATAAGCTGGTGCCCCACACCTCTCCTCCTCACTCACTCTCCCTTCTCCCTCCAGGTGTGCTTCCAAGCGACCCGTTCCATGGCCCAGTTGAGCTCCCAACCCAGCATCATATTTCTCATTGTCGAGAGCAAATTCAAAGGTGACCTAGTCAAAGCTAATCAATCTTAATTAATTTTAGGTAAAGACTAGCCTTTTCTCATGTAATACAACAACCAATAATTAACTGAAGTTAAATTTTCGTTAATTGTTTACCATTAAAAGGGGTGAATTTTCACTATAAAAAAGGGTCATGGGTTGGAGCAATTCATCCATTCATCCACTCACTCATCCAAGCGTCTAAGCATTCTTCACTCTCCCATTTCCCATCTTTCATTTTTTTTTTTAAAGAGTCTTTTATAAAACAAAATCATTTGGGTTGAGGGGTTTAGAAGAAAATAAGCTTTGTTAGCTATTTTTCTTTTCTCTTCTCATCTCAGTTGTGAGTCAAATTTAAGAGGCTGTGCTTAATTCTATCATTTTGTGCAATTGAGTATTAAAGTGGGCATATGAAGTGAAATATACCAACTTCAATGGTATTTTTGCTAACTATGACCGATTAAGTTACTCATATCTATGCTTAAGATGGATCCTTGATGATAATATTGTTACTAATTTCTTTTGGGGTTATTTTTGCTTCTTTAAATGTATAATTCTGAGTTTATACTTGATCTTAATCTATTTATGCATCTTAGTACTATTGTTCATTCATTTTGACTACTGTAGTTCAATTTGCTATCTCAAATGAATATTAGATCTTATAGGCTAATATGATGTTATGCAATTGGGTTTAAAATTATAATTGTTAAAATTGAATAATTTATACTAGAAATTAGACGAGTTATGTCTAAAAAAGAATGATTCATGCTAAACCCTAGATAAATAATATCATTTCATAAGTATAATAATCTTTTTAATTTATGACCTAATGTTTGTAGCTTAGGTTAAACAATAGGCAAATTGAACCACCATTTGAATTAGTAGTTCAATATTTGCATAAATGGTGAAATTCAAAGTGCTAGATCATTCTCTAATATGATTTCTCTCTACTTCAAATTTGTTTTTTGTTTGTTCCTTTAATTCATATTGATAATTAAACTCCTCAATTGACTTATTCCTTATAACTAAAAAAATTACAAGTTAAAATCACTATTGTTACTCATGGGATTGACACCTTATACTTGCTAGTTTGTAACTAACCTTGTATACTTGCAAGTAGAAAGGGTTTTAAAAATAAATATAAAATCCACATCAAGTTTTTGTCGCCGTTATCAGAGACTGAATAGTAATTTTTGAATTTTCTCTTCCTTTTACTCTTTATACTTATTTGTCTAGTTTTTTTATTCAATTTCTTGCTAATATAAAAATTTTATTTCTTTTCTTTATCCTCAACCTCCATCCCATTTTTTTTATTTCATTTTCTTTTGTTCCCCAATCGCTCCTAATCTAAGCATTTTATTTTGTTCTTCCTAGTCCCTTCTGATCTAACTATTTTTCCCTTCCCTCCCAATCTAATCTAATCTAATCTAAGTATTTTATTTTTGATTTTTTTAATTTTATCCAATCTAAAATACGCATCCCATTTATTTCATTTATTCTCTTTTTAGTTTGTTTTGTTTTTAGTTTTCCCCCTTTCTCTTTGATCTTTCCTATTTTGTTTTATTTCATTTTATTTTATGTTTCTTTTTTCCTTATTTGGTTTGGTGGTGATTGTGATGGTGATTTCACATTATTCTCTTGGTTGTTTGCGGGTATATGCAAGGTAGGCTTTCTTGTGTCTTAGAACTTGAGGAATATAATCCTCAAATTTAATGTTTTCTTAGCCAGATAAGAGCTAAGAAATGTGAATCTAAGAAAAAGATTCTTGAAGAATAAATCCCATCACTTAAGCAACTTAAGGAGTATTTTACTCCCACCATTTATGACTCACCTACAAGAACCAGTATGCCCATTGTTACAGGGCTATTTGAGATTAAATATTCCCTTGTCCAAATTCTCTCGTCATTTTTTGGGCCAGAGTCTAAAAATTCTTTCAAGCATGTTGATGCATTTTTAAAGATTCATGCCACAGTGATTTCGAGTAATATCTTTAATGATGCTCTTCGTTTCCCGCCTTTTGCTTTTTCTTTGAATGATAAAGTTAAAGTTTGGTTGGATACTAAGACAAATATCATCACTTGGGATCAAATGCAAAAGGAATTCTTGAAAAGTTTTCTTTATTGGTAAACTAAATACCTTTAGATGTGCTATAACCACTTTCTCGCAAAATATAAATGAACGGCATGAAAGTTGGGAAAGATTTAAAGAGTTATTGCGAAGTTATCCTCACTGTGTGGTCCCTATATGGAAACTCGTCAAGAGTTCTTATTTTAGCTTAGATGAATGCAATAGGCAAATGGTTGATGTATGTTGTGGTGGTAATTTCTTGTATAAACTCTCGAAGAAGCTTGGGAATTGTTTGAACATTTGAGTGAAAATTTACACTTGCATGCTACTTCCTCACATTTTGAGTTGCCTAGGTAATTGGGAAGTAAAGGGGGGATTTACCAGGTTTCACATACAATTGGCCTTTCTAGTAAAGTTAATGTTTTAACTAAGAAATTTGATAAATTATTGTGCATGCATGAAGTGTCTAATGCCCCTTCCATGCAAGATATGTGTTTCATTTATGCTAGTCCCATGCATGCTTATGTTGACTGTCCTTGTACTGGTAAGTATGAGTGTGTGACTAAACAAGTACATGTTGCCCAAGGATTTCCTCCATCTAATAATCCTTACTCTAATACCTATAATCACGGTTGGAGAAATCATCATAATTTTTTATGGAGGTCTCAAAATGTCGAGAATCCTCAAACCCAGTCTAACAGACCTACCCCTCCTGATTTTCTAAACTAAAGATATGTTCCTCCTTCTTCCCTTCAAGTTCCATCTAGAAGGTCTAATATAGACAAGGTAATTTTTGTCCTTGGTACCTTGACTTCTGTTGTGCAAAATGCTGATTCCAAGGTCTAAGGAATTACATCTAAAATGCACATTGTGAATTCTCACTTGTAATCTATTAACTAAGTTAGAAACCCAACTTAGGCAACTAGCCATAGCTGTAGGTAAAAGAGAAGAAGGAAAACTTCCAAACCATCCCATACAGAACCCTAAAGGCCAATAATTTGAATAATTAAAAGATGTAATGGTTTTTAGGATTGGTAAAGAAGTTGATAATAGGGTGAGTGAGAAGGAACAAGATAAAGAGGAAAGATTTAAAACAATGGAGAGTGACCTTAAAACTGAAAAAGAGAATGACCCATCCCCTTCTCCTGTTGCCCTCAACCTTTTTATGTACAATTCCCTTCTAAGAAAGACAAGCAAAGAGATGGCATACTAGAGACATTTAAACAAGTTAAGGCCAATCTTTCCCTCTTGGAAGCTACTACTAGAAACCTGCCCTTTTCCGGCGGATTTTTCGACGGAAAATGGCGTTTTTTCTATCGAAAAATTTATTTTCCGGTGGAAAATCCGAAGGAATGCACCGTGGGAATAGGGTCCGCAGACCCGCCTTTCCGATGGAATACGCCATTCCGTCGGACCATTGCCGATGGAAAACAGATTCCGTCGGCCATTTCCCGACGGTCAGGGTGATGGCTGGTCAACGGAACTTCAGGCGTCCGACGGACCCTTCCGTCGGCGTACCTGATATTGATCTCCTTAAATTGCCGGAGTGCCCGACGGAATGATGTATATCCATCGGAAATTTTCGACGGAAATTGGCCATTCCGTCGGAAATTTCCGACAGATATACATCATTCCGTCGGAAATTTGGAAAAAATTAAAAAAATTTTTGAAAATATAGTTCCCCAAATACAAATTTACAGCCTGCATATACAAACTCAGGACAACCATATGTTGACCGAACCAAAACCACCTCACATGGTACACAAATCGCAACAAACATAACCACCACACGTGGCACACAAATCGCAACAAACGTAACTACCACACGTGGTTACTTTCATTCAATAAGTATAAAGAAACAACCACACCAAATGGACATTCTAATAATGTAGTACAGTAATAAGAAACAAAAGCAATGCAACAGATGCAAAAAAACGTAACTGTTCAAATGAGTATCGAGGAGGAAGGGGAGGATCGAGGGACATTCTAGTTGAAATAATCCCTGTAGTCATGAGGGCGATCATCATACCCAAGGTTGGCGCTACCATCATCATCATCATCATCATCACCATCATCATCATCACAGGGTTGCGGCTGAGGAGGAGGAGGTGGAGGAGGGACATAAGGAGCAGCGCGGCGGTGTTGTCGATGGCGCATAGAAGGGCGTGGGCGAGATCCAGACCCAGATGCTTGTTGAGCTCTCATAAACTCACGAAATGTATCTTTCAGCCCAGATAATTCTGAAGAAAGTGACGGTTTTTCTCCGCCATCGTACTGAGCTCGTTGTTCAGCTGGGTGACCGTTGCTTGCACATCAGGGTCATGATCACGGTCCCGGGATGTCGCTGTGGACTTCACCAAGTGCTTCAGTTTCACCCCTTCTGATCCTAGCCCATACACACAACCCTTTTTGTTGTAGTTAGCTTGCACCCATAACTCGGTCTCATATGGGACTTCAGTTGGTTCGGAGCCGGGATCTATGGAAGATTGCGAGTTTCGAATGTGCTCCTACTTTAATTGGTGCTCCGTCTACAAAATCAGATTAAAAAATATTACACATTCCAAACATAGCATTCAATTGTGAAGACACTGAGCTGATTTGTTACGCAAGGACGAAATCATTCAGGTGACTTACACATCTTTTTTCAGATTTTTTATCCACCCATTTGTTAGCCGCATCTACATGAGTGTCCTTAAAAAGTTCGAGGTCTGTAACCTCCCTATTAAGCTTCTTCTCCTATACAATATTAGAATACGTTAACGTACAGGAGGATTCTTCTAATTGGATAAGGCGTTAGGAAAAATAAGTAAAAGAAATAATGAACCACGCACTTACCATACGTCTTCTGTGCTCAGTAAATGGGACCGAACCAGATCTATGCAAAGAAGGACCTAACTCGTCCTGGCCGCTATTCCAGTTCTTCTTTGCCTGGGAACTCATCTTCAGAAATTTCTCGGAAGCCCAATATTCCTGCAGTGACTTCCAAGTGCTGTTAGACAACCACAACGGTTGCTTGTTCCTCTTCCTCAACTCACCGAATGTGTCCCTCAATCTACTTGCCCCTTTCTCCTCAAAATTCCTCCATATCTGGGTCTCATGCTCTGGAGCCCAATGGTAACGCTTCTGCATGAACACAATTACATGCTAGAAAATGTAAATGATGCTAACAATATGAATATATATATGTATATGTAGATAAATGTACAAAAATTTGAAAAAACTCTTAGCTTAAACAAACTCACCAAACCATAAGTCCCGCTGTTGTTTAGGCACTTTCCCCCATGTTGGCCATGGCTCAAGATATTTGCTCGTAAATATCCTTGTAATCTCGAACACAACATCGTAGGGATAGAAACTTACAAATTAAGAAAGAATGGATCCCCGTTAGAAATTGTAAATTCATAACACAGTTGGTAGGACATAATTACTTACTCTTTGTCGTCAGGTGTGATGAGTTGCTTGTTTGTAGTACTGCCATGTCTAGAAGTATGTTCACTTTATTCCCGACTCCTTTTGACAAGTTGTTGTGAAATAAGAGGTGGGTTTGGGATCATGTAGCTGCCAGACATGTGTACATGGGGGATGTTGGGTGTCATGTGCTGGGTGAAGTGTATGGATGGAATAGTGTGAGGGTTTGGGATAAAGGTATGGGGAACCTTAGGGGTTTGATGTCCCTGATATTGCTCTTCTTATTGACTGGTGGGGTCCTGTCGGTCTGCTCCCAAAGAACGCCCATGTTTGGCCCCACGGCCACGATGTGTAATTGACATCTTTGAGACAAATATACAAAGCATAGTGATCAAATAATATAAGTGACAAATAATTAATTGCAGTTAAATTAATAGCAAATGTCGTTTGTAACCATAATTCCATGTTGAACAATGCCATGTGACTAACAACTGTTATCAGGCATATAATGTCATAAGTGTCTAAATTAACATAGAATACAATTTGGTTTTAGGTCATAATCAACTCATTTATCATTATCACTTTCATTCAGAGTCTTCAGTATCGTCGTCATTATCATCCCACTCCTCCTCTTCACTTCTCTCAGCTGGAACGTCTTCATTTATCTCCTCAATTTCTTCGTCTTCATTCAACAAAGTTGTAGGGAGCGTGTCAGTTACTGGTGTCATGTGGGACACTTGTTCCTCTTGAAATGCAACTGGTGAAGTGAATTCATTATTCACTTTGTGTCTAGGTTTGTTTGGTACGACAACCCACCAGTTAGCTTTATCTCTTATTCCATTTGGGTACCTCATGTACACCACCTGGATTACGGAAGCAGCAAATATGAATGGATCATATTTTTTGTATCTTCTTGTTGCATTAACCTCAATGAAAGGACATAGTTTGGGGCTACGTGTTCCTCGAGGGGTGTTATCAAACCAATCACACCTAAACAATGTACATTGTTTAATTGGTTCTCCTAGATATTCAACACGAATAACTTCTTGAAGAATTCTATAATAATCATCCTCGAATCCACCTTCCCCGCTCCCTTTCGCACAAACCCCATAATTGTAACTCTTTTTTCCTTCACACCTTTTCTGTGTATGAAATAAGAATCCATTCACCCTAAATGCAGACCAGCTTATGACCTTCCTCAAAGGCAGTTGAGCTAAATGGTACAGGTGTAGCTTACGTTTGTCATTGAACATTTGAATAATGTCAACCTACAAGTATTTATGTTTCAACTCATAAGGTCGGGACCATTTGCTACAAATAAGTTCTGATGAATTAGTACAGTAATTTCCAACTCGAATGGCAAAATTATAAAATCTTACTGCTTTTTTGAACCACCAAATAAACTCAGACTCTATCAGCGCATCTAACTCCACATCTATGAAATTTAGGTTTCCTTGTAATTTTTGTTGTTTGAATAGTCTGTGCAAGTCATTATTCACTTATTAGCACCATGTTTTAATTCATAAAACGCTATTCGTTCAATGCATGTAATGGATAAAAGGTGTACTTTTTTTTGTAACTTAAGCGATGGACGGTTCAACTTCATTACAATTCAATAGAATATGAAGCTGTGCAGCATTCATTTCTTCACCAGTTAGGTACCTCTGTGTCCGACTTCCCACAACAGTACCTTTGGTTTCGAAAACTGACAAAATTGGCTCACCTTGTGGCTCCACATTGATTTCCTTATTTCGTCGACGTCTTGTGCGCACTGAAGGCACATTAGCGCCGAAGTAGAACGAAGAAAACTATGATATCTCGAACACCAAATATGCTTCGGCCACTGACCTCTCAGGGGATGTTTTATTTTTAATTTTCTTCTTCAGCCACCCAAAGTACCTACATTAAAATTTTATGAGTGTTTGAAGCACTCTTTAGTTTTACATTTTTATGTGTGACGTAATTTTTCAAATGTATTTACCTTTTAAAAGGATACATCCATCGATATTACACTAGACCCCCAAGGTATGCTTCTTCTGCCAAATGCACAGGTAAGTGCTCCATGACATTGAAGAACCCAGGAGGGAAAACTCTCTCCAATTTGCAAAGGATGATGCTTATATTGCGTTGCATTTCTTGTAACTTATCGACCCTTAACACTGTTGAGCAAATGTTTTTGAAGTACTCACTTAACTCAACAAGTGGTTCAAGTACATCGTCTGGTAGGTCACGAAATGCTATTGGCATAAGCGTCTGCAGGAACACATGACAGTCATGACTCTTCATGTTTTGGAACTTTGTAGCCTTCATATCTACACAATTCCCAAAGTTGGAGCAATAAGCATCAGGCATTGTAAGCTGCTGGGCCCACTCACACACCCCCTTCCTTTTGTCCAAAGAAAGGATGTACGAAGCCTTTGGCTTCAGTGTCCTCCCGTTAAGACCTCATTCAACATTTAGCTCGGGACGATCACACATGTCTGCCATGTCCAACCTCACCTTCATATCATCTTTTGTTTTTCCCGGAACATCCATGACAGTGTTAATGATGTTGTCGCACAAGTTTTTCTCTATATGCATAACATCCAAGTTGTGACGTAGCAACTGGTCTTTCCAATAAGGTAAATCCCAGAAGATACTTCTCTTGGTCTAGTTGTGAACATTTTCCTTAAAACCCGGGATTACAAAATCTCCATCGGTGGTTACTTTTGGAAGACTACACACCTTATTCCACAGCTCCTCGCCAGTTTTCCTGGATGGAGCGCCCTCTTTCACCACTTTTCCCTACAAAACGCGGTACGGTTTTTCCGAAACACATGATGTCAAGGCAGGAATTGACGGTGACAGTTAAACCATGATGCTTTGCCCCCATGTTTCAAATGTGTCGCCCTTAACTGATCCATACAAATAGGGCAACTCAAAACACCATGAGTGCTTCATCCAGATAACATTCCGAGCGCTGGGAAGTCATTCACTGTCTACATTAAGGTAGCTCTCATCAAGAAGTTCTGCCTCATAGAAATGTCATAAGTCTGGACACCATCCCACAGAGTTCGAAGCTCATCAATCAACGGTTATAAGTACACATCTATTTTATTCTTTGGATTTGATGGCCCCAGTATAATACAAGTCCAGAACGTATATGGCGTTGTCATGCATATATCTGGAGGAAGGTTGTAAGGTGTCACAACCACAGGCCAAATTGAATAAGAACGGCCAGATTGTGAGAAAGGGCTAAACCCATCAGTATACAAACCAAGCCTCACATTACGAGGCTCAGAAGCAAAATCTGGGTATTTGCGATCAAAATGTTTCCATGCTTCCCTATCTGAAGGGTGACACAGAACACCATCCTCACGCCTATTGTTATAATGCCACCTCATGTGCTCAGCTGTGTTTCTTGAGGCATAAAGGCTTTGCAACTTTGGTATCAAAGGGAAGTAGAATATTTTTGCATATGATTTTAACTTCTTCCTATTATCGGCTGACTTAATCGGCTTCCATCTTGGCAAATCACAAAACTTGCAATTTTCAAAGGCCGAATCTTCCTTAAAGTAAAGCATACATCCACCGCAGCAACAATCAATCCTGTGCACATCTAAACCCAAACTTCGGACCTTCTTTTTCAACTTTGAGTAACTTTGGGGCACACGATTGTCTGGCAGGCAACTCTCATACAGTAACTGCATCACCTTATTCATACAATTTTGCGGCATATTATAATCAGATTTGATACTCATTAACCTCACAGCATTGGACAACTCAGTTTGGTCTGAACATCCATCCCACAAAAGGCCTCTGAGCAGTTTGAGCATATCATAAAATGCCTGAGCTTCTGCATTTGGTTGCTCACTAACTTCAAACTCATTAGTAACAACGACATTGTTCACCAGTGCTCCAACACTATCGACAAACGAGTTCGTGTTATCGAAAGCCATAGGACTTGTTGGATCCATGTTATCATACAAGTTTTGTTGGTTACTACTGCCAACATTTGCATATTCAGTTGGTTCTATCTCCCCATGAGATGTCCAATACAATACCCCTTAACAAAGCCGTTTTGGTACAAGTGTAATTCAACATCATTAGGTTCCCTATAAGCTCTGTTTCGACACTTGGCACAAGGATATCTATAACGCCCATTATTAATGAACTCTGTTTGACACCTTGCAAATTGATCAAACATTTCTACTCCTTCTAAGAACTCCTGCCTATAAGATTTTCTCCCTGATAGAAATCTTTCATACATCCACCTCCGATGGGGTGGTCCACACATATTATCCACTGTTCATCATTGACAAAGTAAGCAATACATTGGTTACTTTAATCATCGACGTATTTATCACATTTTAATTCGTATATAACTGAATGCATGATGGACTTATCATTAAACTATTTCATCATATGCTGCGATTAACACGATACCAACAAAAAACATATTATGACAATTAAATCAGGATATAAACCTGTTTGAATGTCTGAAGTGGGAGCCCAAAGTTGTGACATGCACACCGATAATAATGACACTCACAGCAACAATAACGAAATTTTTCCCCTTTCGCAATACGTTTTCTCTTACGACCCATTTCTTTCATATTAATAATCCATTTCCTTCATATTAATAATCCACAAAAATCGTTCTCATTAACACACAAATTAAAGTAACACCATTCCCTCAAATCATACACAACAACATATATGCACAACTTTTTCACATTTAACGGAATCATATAGCCTCATACTTGCTTATTAATTGTTCTCTATCAATCCTCAACAATAAATTTCACGACTAATTGTGTTCAATATCTGTATAAACACATTCTTCAATTCACTATAATTTACAACACCAACGAATTACTAATAATAGCACTTACCTAACAATTACATATTAATTTACACAAAATTTCAACATACACAAACCATTATCAACAAATTAACACATATCACATAATCAATCCACTTTAATTTACCAAACCGCCGTGACAATCCATACATTTTTAATTTTCCACAACAATCAATTTATAAATTTTCTTAAGATAATTTTCAAAAATCACTCAATATAAATCTACCAATCACTAATTACCACAAAACTATCAAAATTATCTCTTCAATTTCACAAATCTACAAAATATTTAGGTTTAAATACTTACTTCAAAATATCAAAATTTATGGGCCACAAATGGCGGGGGATGTTGAGGTCGGCCGGTGGTGAAGAGGCGGCGGCGACGGCGGTGGGAGGCACCGGAGCTGGGCGGCTGGTTTGGCGTGGATGCTCTGGAGTAATGCCCACTGACAAGGCAGCTGCAGGGGGTGGTCGACGGCAGAGGCATGGGGCACACGACAGCGGTGACCGGCGGCTACCGGCGGGGGAGGGGCGCACGCGGGGGGGGCGATTTTGGAGGACCGAAGGAGAGAGAGAGGATGACTGGCGAGAAGTCGAGTCGGGCCTCTTATAAAGATGGTCCGACAGACCTACTGATGGAATATCCGTCGGACATAAATGTCTGATGGGCTATCTGATGGATATGTCCGTTGGCCCCTTTTAAAAAAAGCCAAAAGTTTCAAAAAAAGGGAAAAAAGGCCGGCCACTTTTCAAAAAAGGGCGTCCGAAGGATTGGGTCGCCGGAAATTCCGTCAGCCGTTGACGTCCGACAGAGATTCCGTCGGCATATTCCGTCGCACCCTTTCTTTAAAAAGGGAAAAGGCCGACCACGGCCTTGCCGTCGGAACTTCCATCGACCTGTCCGATGGATTGCGATTCGCCGGAATATTCCGCCGGAAAAAGCCTGATTTTTAGTAGTGAGCAAATAGATAAATCCCGGTTTATGCAAAGTTTCTTAAATACGTGTGCACTTTTAAAAGAAAATCTAAAGATGATAAGTGTAGAAAGGATCTTCTAAGTGAACAAATGAGCTCGATTTTGAAATGGATACTCCACCTAAGTTCGAAGATCCCGGCTTTCCTACTATTTTATGTTATATTGGTAATTATAAAATTGAAAGGACACTCTTAGATTTGGGTTGTAGTATTAATTTGATACCATATTCGGTTTACTTAGAGTTGGGATTAGATGAATTGAAACCTTCCAACTGTACCCCTCAGCTTGTTAATAGGTTAGTTATGACTCATAATGGGTAGATAGTTGATGTCTTAGTTGAAATTGACAAAGGATTCTTTTCTGTTGACTTTATTCTATTGGACATAGACCCCATTCATGCTGCTAAATAATTTTTCTTATTTTAGGATGTTTCTCCCTAGCCACAACAAATGCCACCATTAATTGTAGGTCAAGAGTGATGGATGTCACGATCATGAAGATGAGGGTTAGGCTTAACATTTTTAAAGCTTCTTCTCAACTTCACTACTATTATAAGTAATAATTCCTTAGGAACCTGCTATTATGAGTAGTAATCCTTTAGGAACCTATCTTTCCCATGGGAATTTGAGATTGTTTGGCTTAGGAAGTACAATCGATGATATAAATTTTACTAGTGATTCCACTCCTCATCTTAAGTCTTCCTTGTGTCTACTTGTGAACCTCTTCCCCCTTTAGCTAGTTCTGCTAGGCCACCTTCTGTTGTGTCCCGATCTCAACTTGGGTTGAAACTCCTTCCTAATTCACTCAAGTATATGTTGCTAGGCCCTAAAGAGATCCTACCTGTTGTTATATCCTCCGTTTTATCTTGTGATTAAGAGAAAGAGATGATTAGTGTCTTATCTGATCATAAGGGTGCTATTGGATGGTCAATTACTAATTTGAAAGGGATTAGTCCCATAATTTGTATGCACGAAATTCACTTAGAGAATGATGTAAAACCTATTAGGCAAATGCAACACATTTCTAATAGTCAATTGGTCATTTCAGTTCAAGTGGTCCCTAAGAAATCTGACATAACTATGATTAAAAATAATGATGGTGAACTAATTCTTACTAGATAGACCACAGGGTGGAGGGGGTACATTGAGTATACATAGCTGAACTCTATTACTAGAAAAAATCTTTTCCCCTCTCCTTCATTGATCAAATTTTAGAAAAATTGGCCAGATTAAGTTTGTATTGTTTTTTAGATGGGTATTCTAGTTGCAACCAAATAACTATCTATCCGGAGGATTAAGAGAAAACCACCTTTACATGCCCGTCAGGTATATTCACCTATCGGATGGTGCCTTTTAGGTTGTATGATGCACCTTCCACAATCCAGAGATGCATGATGGCTATATTTTCTTATTATATTGGTAATTGCATAGAGGTGTTTATAGATGATTTCTCTATTTTTAGTTCTTCTATTGATGCATGTCTTTCTAATTTGTCCATGTGCTGGAAAGATGTGAAGAGTTGAACCTGGTCTTGAGTTGGAAAACGACTCATTTTATGGTCCAAGAAGGGATTGTGTTGGGTTAGACAATGTCTAAAAAGGAGATTGAGGTTGAATAAAACTAAGGTTGATCTAATTTCTAATCTACCTGCGCCTTGTTCTGTGAAGCATGTTAGATCTTTCCTTGGCCATGTTGGTTTCTTTAGGAGATTCGTTAAGGATTTTAGCAAGTGGCTTGCCCACTTACTAATCTCCTTACTAAAGGTGCTCCTTTTGATGAGTCTGTCTAAAAGCTTTTGAAAAGCTTCTGTCTTTGTTGGTGTCAGCCCCTATTGTGTAGCCCCTTGATTTTTCTCTTCATTTTGAGGTTAGGTGTGATGCGTCTAATTTTTCTATTAGGGCTGTTTTGGATCAAAGGGTGATTAGAATGCCTCGTGTCATTTTCGTGTTAGTAGAACTTTAACTATTGCTCAAAAGAATTACTCAACTACTGAAAGAGAGTTGCTAGTTATGGCATTTGCACTTGGTAAATACTATCCATATCGTTTGTTTTTAAAAGAGATTGTGTTCACTAATCATGCTGCATTCAAAAACTCATTGGCTAAGAATGACACTAAACTAAGGCGCATTAGATGGATTTTGCTGCTCTAAGAGCTTGATGTTGAAATAAAAGATAGAAAAGGTTCTGAAAATTCAGTTGCATACCACTTGTCTAGAATCTTTATTAAGAATACTGACGATTTAGATGGATTTTCCAACCACTATTCTTGTAAGCAACTATTCGTTGTCATATGCCCGATTTGCTCACACTGTGAATTATCTTGCCACTAGGAAGATTCCTCCTCATTGGTCTAAACCAGAAAAAAGATAGGTTCTTCTCAAAACTAAGACATCACTATTGGCAAGACCCTTACCTTTTGAAATAGTATCTTGACCAAGTTCTATGTAGATGTGTCTCTGAGAGTGAAATTCACAGTATTCTGACCTTTTATCACTCTTATGCTTGTGGTAGTCACTTTGAAGGTCGTAGGATAGCTGCTAAAGTCCGACAAAGTGGGTTCTTTTGGCTCACTTTATTCCTTGATGCTCATCGTTTCTATATTGCTCCTGAGCATTGTCAACGAATAGGTGCCCTGTCCCGTTCTGATATGATACCTCTTTCCCCGATTCTAATTATTGAGATATTTAATATTTAGGGTATTGATTTCATGGGTCCTTGTCCCCCATCTTTTGGCTTTGTTTACAAATTGGTTGCTATAGATTACATGTCGAAGTGGGTGGAAGCTCAGGCTACTAGGACCAATGACCACAACGTTGTGGTCAAGTTTATGAAAGAGTGTATTTTGGGTTAATATGGGGTCCCTACAGCACTTATTAATGGAGGTAGTCACTTTTGTCACTTGTCTTTTGAGGCTTCACTTAGAAAGTATTATGTGACTCACAAAGTAGCGGCCCCATATCACGCTCAGACTAGTAGTCAAGTTGAGGTGTCGAATCATGAGATCAAGCTCATACTTGGGAAAACAGTTCAACTTGATAGGAAGGACTGGTCTTTGAAATTATATAATGCTGTATAGGCCTATCGTACCACTTATAAGACTCTATGTCTCCTTATCCACTTCTTTTTGGTAAGGCTTGCTAGTTACCAGTTGAATTAGAATATCGTGCTTTTTGGGATCTAAAAGCTTTTAATTTTGATATAAAGCAAGCATGTTCTAACCGTAGTCTTCAATTAAATGAGTTGGATGAATTGCATAATGAAGCCTATGAGAATGCTAAGATTTATAAAGCCAAAACCAAAGATTTTCATGATAAAATGATTTCTCATAAATCTTTTGAACCTAATCAGAAGGTTTGACTTTTTACGCTAAACTTAAATTGTTTCCTGATCAGTTGAGATCTAGATGGGATGGTCCTTTTGTTGTCCAACAGATGTTTCCCTCTGGGATGATCGAAATTTTAGATTCCTATGATGGTCAAGTTCTTATGTTCAATGCCCAACGTTTGAAACCTGTTGCGACTCATGACATTGAGCTGGTTTGACTTAGTCCATCAATCTCGTAGACCCTGTCTACTATGGTTAGTAGATGGGACATTGTCTAACTGAAAACACAAAACTTAGAGCTTGTTAGAAGGCAACCCAATCTTTTTAGATGAGTTTGAGTATTTTCTTTTTATTTTTGTTTTCGATCAAGGTGTTTTTGTGTCTTAGAGTCTCATTCTTCACTTGGTTCTCGGCTTTTGTGGTTGGTGTTGGTTGTGCCTTTTGGAGTTAGATGTTAGGCTTATACAGAAATCATTTCCTTGGATTGCTAGGCTGTGTTTGCTCTTTTATCCATTTTTTTCTTTATTATTGTCTTCAAGATTGAGGATAATGTAAGGTTTAGGTATGTGGGGAGGGAAAAATGAAAAATTTTGAGGGAAATTATACTGGAGAATCTTGGGGTGGATTTTATTATGGGAAGAGCTTGAGTGTTTTAGTTATGCATATTCTACTCTTATTAGGAAGATTTAATTTATGTGACCTATGTTTATTAGAGATTATTTCTAGTTTTTACTAGTTGTAGGCTAAAAATTTTTACTGTGCTAATGTTTCTATGTAACTGATTTTGAGTTTAAGATACAACCCCATTTTTAATGTCATCATAAGTATGCAACAAGTACTGAATTCCTCATCATGTACTTAGTTTGCTTGAATTTTGGCTTATTGACATAGTCGGGGTTGGAAATGCTTGATAATGAGTTGTGGGTTGGTAGTGAATTGATATATGTGATTTGGATTGGACATTTATAGTTGGATCACTTGATTTTCTTCCATAATCTTATTCTACTAGATTAGTTGAATGAATAATATGCATTATTGTTATGCTAGTAAAATTTTGGTGTGGGGAGTTGATAACTCACATTTTATACTATATTTTACTCTTATTTTATCATTTTTTGAAGTCTTTGAGATTTATTTTAAGTGAAAATAACGCATATTTTATAATTATCAAAGAAGAAGAAAGATTTGAATTTGAAAGGAAATCGAGCAATTAGAATGGATTTATTGAAGACCCGAATCATAATTGCAGTCTAGTGTGTGAAAGCTCAGTAGCAAACTAGAAAAGAAAAGGCAGCCCAGGCACCCAAATGCTTCCCAATGCACGGGCCTATTCATTTTAGCTCAGTTTGGCCTAGTGACCTCTTCTACTGTGCTACCTGTTTCCTGAGCATTTCTCTTAGCCACTCAATGTGGGCTCATCCCACAACCCATTTCCTAGCAGCTCTCTCTCCTTCTTTTCGCCAGCCTGTAATGGGCTTTTCGTCCCAGCATAACTACCAACAGCCTATCAATGCCCAACAAACCAGTGCCCCACACCTATCCTCCACTCTCCCTTCTCCCTCTTGGTAGGCTTCCACATAGCCTGTTTCACGGCCCAGTTGAGCTCCCAACCGAGCATCATAGTTGTCATTTTTGAAAGCAAATTCAAAGGTGACCTAGTCAAAGTTAATCAATCTTAATTAATTTTAGTTAAAGACTAGCATTCTCTTATGTAATATAATAGCCAATAATTAATTAAAATTAATTTTTCATTAATTTTTCGGCCAACAAAGGGGTTGAATTTTCACTATGAAAAGGGTCAAGGGTTGGAGCAATTCATCCATTCATCCACTCACTCATCCGAGCATTGAGGCATTCTTCACTCCCCCATGTTCTATGTTCCCATTTTTCAGAGAGTCTTTTATAAGACAAAATCATTTGGGTTGATGGCTTTAGAAGAAAATAAGTTTTGTTAGCTATTTTTTTCTTCTCCTCTCATCTCATTTTTGAGTCAAATTTGAGAGGTTGTGCTTAATTATAATATTTTTAAAGTTTGGGCATAGAAAGTGAAATATACAAACCTCAATGCTATTTTTGCTAACTACGACCGGCTAAGTTACTTGTATGTAGGATTAAGATAAATCCTTCATAATAATATTGTTACTAATTTCCTTTGGGGTCATTTTTGTCTCTTTAATTGTATAATTCTGAGTTTATACTTGATCTTAATCTATTTATGCATCTTAATAATGTTGTTCATTCATGTTGATTATAATAGTTTAATTTGCTATCTCAAATGAATATTAAACCTTGTACGCTGACACGATGTTATGCAATTGCGCTTAAAAATTATAATTGTTAAAATTGAATAATTTATACTAGGAATTAGATAAATTATGTTTGAAAAAGAATGATTCATTCTAAAAAAACTACATAAATAATATAATTTGATACTTATAATCATCTTTTTAATTTATGACCTAATGCTTGTAGCTTAGGTTGAACAAGAAACAAATTAAACCTCCATTTGAATTAGTAATTCAATATTTGCATCAATAGGGAATTCCAAAGTCCTAAATTATTCTCTAATCTGATTTCTCTCTACTTGACATTTGTCTTTCTTTTGTTCCTTTAATTCATATTGATAATTAAACTCCTCAATTGATTTATTCTTTATAACTGAAAAAGTTAAAATTTAAAATTATTGTTGTTCCTCGTGGGATAGATACCGTATATATATTTGCTAGTTTACAACTAACCATATGCACTTGCAAGTGGAAAGGGTTAAAGCTAAACAAAAAAATTATAAGAAGATGATGAAGTTGAAAATGTGTCATTTAGACCAAATTTTGGTATACTTATCTATTCCACCTAATTTCTTTACTGCTAAGATAAGAACCTTCTCGTTCAACCCACATAACATATGTGGTTCTTCTATTGCATTGTTCCCTTGGAGTTGAAAATATTCCTTTGAGAGCCATCCATCATTATTAGCTAAGCCCTAAATGTTATCGACTATAGCACATTCATGAAAGTGTGGTCTATGTGCTTAATATTAGCCGAACATAATGGATATGCTAAATCAAAGTTCAAACCTTTTTTCAACAAAGTTCCTCGAGGGTTTAATTATAACACCCAAATTTTTGAATAATTTTAAAAAATATTCTTAAGAAAGTATTTAAGTAATAAGATGCAGGGGCTTTACAAATGTGTCTTGCAAAAGAGAACACAAGATTTAAAAGATAACAAATTAGTTAAGAAAGTCTATAATGATTAACCTCAAAGTTAATTAGGCCTAATTTGCCTAAACTAAAAAACCTAGTGAAAAACCAATTAAACGGGTGATGGATCAGTTGTGATCACCCACCTAACCCATCAACCGCTTAATTAGTTTATGTATAAAAAATTATAAGACCCTAATTTCCCCACAATTGATATTATGCAATTTTTATGTCACAATTCATGATTTTGACAACCCTTCCCCCTCCCCATTCACTAGGTTGCTTAGTGTCTCTCCCTCTCCCTCTCCTCCCTCATGTCTATAGCCTCCCAGCATTAGCATCATAGATCTGTTGCTGCTATGTTATGAGTAAGTCGTTTGTTTCAAATATGTTATGCATTGCTTCATTTATGCTCTCCGAATTTTCAGATTTTTGTCTAAATGTTTCTTCAATCCATTATTGCTCTATGCCACCAACTCCCTGAATTTAGCTATTGCTATGTTACTAACTCTTTGGTTTCAGTCTATCATTGCTCTGTGATCTTGGACACTGCTAGTAAACGCACGAGTGCTTTGCTCTATTTCATTTAATCAATTAGTCATTTGATTTAGTTCTTTGCTGACACAAATAGCGAGTGTAAATGTGTGAGTTTAAATTACAAGAAAATCATTTCCATTATTCGTAACCTACAGAAATGCTGATTTTCACATAAATATCACAATTTCTACAATTTCTATAAATGAAATCCAACAAAAATGTCAGTGTAAATGTGTGGGTGCAATGCCCAGTTTTCTTTAAATGTGTGATTTTCATTTATGGAGAAATTAATAGTCGATTCTCCTTTATGCTTTTTTTTATTTTATTCATTAATGTAATTTTTTGCCTAATTGATAAATTTCGATAGAGGTGAATGTGATTATATGAATTAATCTAATTGGCAAACTTCAAAAAGTTGTTGATTTTTCCATAAATGTATGAACGCAGCCATGAGTATTTTTTTTTTATGTATTTTGTACATGTGTGAGTGTGATTGTAAGTATCAATATAGTTGTGTGGCAAGTAATGGCAGGTAGTAATGAGTCTTAACATGCCTTATCTTATCCTCAGCCAAATATAAACTTTATCTTTGAGTACACCACCACCTTCAATGGTTCGACTTGCCATAATCATTGACCCTTTTATCCAAACTCATTTTCTGAAGATGAGTTGATAGATATTAAGCCTCATGGTATTGGGGCACAATCACATAAGCTTAAGTAGCTGAAAAAACTGATTGTTTGCATTACAATCTTTGCAACAAATAAATACGGAACTTCTCATTCGAAGGATCGTATTAAAAAAGGGTGTCCTAAGAAGCATATTAAGGTTGGTATTCAATAGCTTTTCTCAGAGTACAATCTTAAAAAAGGATGTTTAGTAGCTTTAGAGAAGTTTAGTGAAGTAGTGCTAGGGAAAGAGTTCGCAACTATGGTGGTTAAGTATGAAATCCATTGGCTATTGTAGATATGTTCGCTTTAGGAGATTTGTTCATAACTTGAATCCAAACTTCTAATTCATTAGTTGGAATACATTAAAGAATGACATAATGAAGATGCATGTAAATGAGAGAGCTATCCTTAAGTGGTTTTTGTAGGATTGTAGGGTAGGAATTACTATCACCACTGATATGAGGTCTTCTTCTTATCAAAAGAAGGGTTATGTGGTTATCACAACTTACTTAATTAATAATGAATGGGCTATGCAATATAAACCTTTAGGCAACTTCCTTTTCAAAGAGACTTTCATATTTTGTTTTTAAGTGTTATTTATTTGTTTGCCTACAATTTCATGTCTTTATTATTTCGTTTATAGGTTTGATTATGTGCCTTGTCCAAATACAAAAGAAATTCTTATTCAAGGTTTAATAGATCGGTTGAATATACTTAATGTAATTGAAAAAATTTCTTCTATAGTGGTTGATAATTGTTCAACAAATGATGCTATGATGGATATCTTACAAGAGGGATTAGATTCTCAATCTTTTTTATTGCATAGTGGTATTTTACATGTGAGTTGTAGCGTAAATATATTAAATTTTGTTGTACCAGATGGGTTAGAAGTGATTGGTCTGAGAATCAAAAAAGATAGTAATTGTGCTTCATTTTAGATATTAACCCCAGAAGCATTTGAAAGGTTTGAGGACAAAGCAGGTTTTGAAAATTAACTGTCAAGAAAGTTGAAAGTTAATTGTTATTGAAGAGTTTTCGTGATGAGAAAAGGGGAACGTCATCCTCCAATATGGTGGGGTATTAACCTAGTTTTTGTCTCAATTGTGAGAAGGATTTTGATATGATTGACTAACCTAAACTACCCTAAAATCCAAACCTATACCAACTATACACTACTAACGAGGGCTCAAATTTAACACAAATAAGTGAATCTAAACTAACATATCTATTACAAAACAAGATAACAAGCATAAAATACTTTGCACATTAAACAGGCGATCAACGGGGATTGACATGGCCCACGGCACAACATGACCACCAACATTTCCTAACAATTCCTTAAAGGGTAACCTAGAAACAAAAAAGATTCTAAAATTAACAACTAATCCACCTGATGATAAACAATAAAAGTGAGGAGAGAGAAAGTTATCCACAAATGAAATTCTCTTAATGATAGATTTTTCAAGATCAACGTTCTTCCAATCAACAACTAATTAAGTGCAATTTTAGCTTCCATTGATAATCCTTGCACCTTGAACGGCCAAACTCATAGTTGAAATAGTGAAGATGAAGATTGAAAAGGGGATTTTAAATGAAAGGATGATTAAGTTTTGAGTAGATTGATAGTTCAAATCCATTGAGATTGATCTGATAATCTACCCACAACCTCTAACTTATCAATACCTATGATTTGGGGGTGAGTTTGAATGTCTAAACGTAGAGAATTATGAGTAATTTACGAGATAGAATGTGAGATTAGCTACTAGCTAGAAACGAGTATCAAGACAATGCTAGAATTCAATTAAAGATTCACTTTCATTAATGTAGAATCAAGAATCTATAATAGCTCACTAGATAGAGAAAAACTATCATTCAAAAGATAAACCCTAATAAAATATCTTGCACCCCTTTTCCATTAGCTTGATCGCAGTTTTATAGAAAATTGGTCAGTATTTTGGCATGGGCGTGCCATGCCTACCTGTGCCAAATTGCTATCTTCTTGCTTTGTCAACCCATATCCAGTGTGCTAGAAAGACAAGGGTAGCATGAGCGTGGCACGTGACATGGAAAGCCCATGACACTTCGTTCCTTCTTTTTCCTTCATTGTTTTCTAACACTGGCATGGTTTGAACCTCCCTTGGCATTCTTGGATAGCTTTTTAGCACATTCCTATCCATAGGCTTCAAAGCGGGATGGAAAATGCTTCAATTTGAAATTTCTTCACTTCTAAAGCTAAAAAACACAAAACACTTGGCATTGAGGTTTTGTATTTGCAGGCTAAAATCAAGCACAAGAGATGTCAAAGTTGTATCGGTTAGGAACCAAACAAATACCCCTACACTTAAACTTTGCCCATCCGCGAATAAAACACAATGGTTGCATTTAGCATATGCAACAAGCCTTTTAACCCCTTGGTCCCCTCAAGTAGACAAGTGCGGTCTCATGCGGTTTTAGGAAAGACAAACATACAAAGTCTTTGAAGAAGAAGAAGAAGAAGAAGAAGAAAGAGAAAGAGAAAGAGAAATAAAAATTCAAATTTTTTTTTCCATAAATATTCACAAAGCAACAACCATGGGATGATCATTCACTTCTCAAATCAACAATTCTTCTTAATGACAAAGAGACACATAACATATGCATAAGGTATACAATCAAGATCCTAGGTTCCCCTAAATGACAATCTTGTACTCGAACCAACCCTTTTTAATGATGAGTAAGAAATGGTTAGCTCAGCTTAGGTTAGATGGAGCTCTCTTTTCTAGTGCTTGAAATGATGTCATGTTTTCACTTATGGTCAATCCAAAAGATGCACTGTACCATAAGTTTGACCTAGTTCTCATTCTGTGCTACTAAAATGCACATACAATTTAAGGATCAAAACTTTTTGTGGTTTGCAACGAGACTCAGGCCAAGAGTTGGAAAAAGGGATTAAAGCTTTGGCGAATGACGAGCTAATTACCTAAAACTAAGAAACTACTACCCCCCAACCATCAATGACCAACCCTCATGAAACACACAATCTTTCAAAAATATGAAGTGATGACTTAAGTGACCCAAACACAAGGTGAACCTTCCATGCTATGAATTTTATTTCATTTTTTTCTTTTCTTTGTTGTTTTGTTGTACTTACGTTTTTTTTTTTCCTTTGTTTTTTCTTGCTCCGCTTTTTTCAAACCTAAAACACTTGGCATGAAGGTTTTGTATTCAATTAACTTCTGAATTTGCATGAGCTCAAGCTAGCCTTCATACATTATTCTTTCTTTATTTATATCACACATTAAGAAATGTTGTTCTTGATATCATTCCTTATCTCACTCTTCAAAGTGATACTCCTTAGTCTTGGCTTCGGTCAGAACTAAAGTTGGAAAATGGGTCAGGTCAGGTTGACTCATTTAATAAATAGGTTACTTTCGTGTCGCCCTTGAAAATAGATTAGATTTGTTCAAAATTGAAAAATAACAAAGTTTTACTCTAAATGGTTAAGTCGTGTCGACTTTGGGTCAAAATCGGTTCGATTTGGGTCGGGTTCGTGTTTCTCTCAGTAACTTCGGATCGGTTTCGTGTCATGTTATCACGTCATGTCATTGTTTCCTAGCTCTAGTAAGAACGTTGTTTTAGGCCAAGGGTTAAAAGAGTGTCTCACAATAAGAATAGTGATAGTTGAGGCTTAAAGGATTATCAAGGGATACAATTATCCACATATGGAGGCTTTTTACTTAAAGTACCTTCAAAATTACATAAAGAATACCTCTTTCCTCTCATCATTCATGCAAATGCAATATGTCATTTCAAAGAGAAACAAGGCAAATTCTAGGGAGTGATAACTTTAAATGAGCCTCTTATGAAAGAAAGAAAATGATAACAAGTGATGAAGTAATGTGATTATGCTCAAAACCTCACAAGTTCACATACTATGCTTACTCTTATTTATTAGGTCAAAACAAAGCATGAGTTACCAAATATCTATCATATGCACCCTGATTATATACTATTTGAATCAAAGGAAAAGGGATCATTATTGACAAAAGTTGCATAGTTTCACCCCAAAACTAACTATTTACAAGAAAAATAGAAAATCTTTTTGAGTTTTGGAAAAATATTTCTGTTTTTTTCCTTTTTCAAAAATTTTGGAGGAATGGCATCTTTGCCCCCACATTTAAAATGCACAATGCGCTCATTGTGGGAGAAGGAGTTCTAAATGGGAAAAGAAAAAGAAAGGGAAAACGGAAAGAAGAAGTACTTAGAAAGGAGAGAAAGAAAAATACCTTGCAGGAGATAAAGAACCAAGTATGGATGCATATTTACAATGCAAATGTAATAACTACCCTAAATGCAACTATGTACATTACTAGTGCTCCTCAGAGCCCATTAAAAATACCAAAAGTTGACAATTTACTAAATCCATACTCACAGTCAACCCACACAAATTCCTTAAGATAACGGTGAATCATAACCAAAGTTCACATCAAATGGCCTTTGCATCATCACAATATCATAGCATTAGAGAGTAAGGAGTGGGGGAAAAGGAGATGCACACGTAAGAAACCGGCCTAGCCTAAATAAAATACGACCATTACATATTCACATGTAATTTCCCCCCAAAAATGTAAACATGTTATAAAGAGTGTGGGAGTCATGGTGTATACAAATCATGATTAATAGGCCTATTAGGCTGGGCGGTTTCCAAAAGTGTAGATGAAAAAAAAGGATGATAATAAACTTCCTTGACCACCGAAGAAAGTGTGATATCGCTCTTCCAATTGCTACATGGCTTCTGATTATCGCCAAATGACCTCATTCATCCTTCTCCGATCCTCTAATTTATGGGCTTCTCTTATGGCTCTTTCCTCTTATCAGATCATTCGCCTGAACTCTCTCTCCTCTTGGAAGTCAATAGATGTGTGACAGCCTCTGGAAAAGCATTCGTACACTGGGCCATATGATGAATATCTTGCCTCATCTTAGTGTAATCCTGTCGTGGATTGGCTACCTGCACTTGGAGGTCAGAGAAAGATTAGAGAAATGAACTATCAAAGTGTGTATAGGCTAAGAAGGAGGAGCCACCAGCCTTGAATGAATGTGGTTGTTAGAATTAGGGTTGTTATGTTGGTTCATTCTCTACTTGTGTTTCATTGCCTTATGGCCTTCATATTCCCCTTCTTCACCTTCGCCCTCATCATTATCTTAATACTCTGATTTGTTATTGTTGTGTACCACATTGAGGAAATTGAAGAGTATTTATTTGTGGTGGGAGTGTTCATAAGTGCCATCATTAGCATCAATAATGCTCATGTGGCTTAAGGTACTGATGTCAAGAGTCCCTCATGAGAAATGAGGTTCAAGGGACCCAAGCTTTCCATCATGATCAAACACTTGGGCTATAGTGGTGGTAGTGCCATAGTGGTGGTAGTGCCCCTACTGCCAATTACATTTTTATGAGTTATTCCTGTCATCTTTGGAAGATGGTGAATGACAAAAGCATCAGTTCCTAAATACTTGCTGCTTAAAGTACAACAAGTAATAAACAACTCGATTTCCTACACACGTTGTGGCTATCATGATGCCCAAACATAATATTTTTCATTAACGTTGTAAGTACCAAATGTTGATATTGCATATGTTCATGCCCTTCGCTTATCTAGGGCCAATACCTAAGGGTTACCCCATGTCCCCACCTATCAGTATGCATTATACGTTTGGAATAAGTGATACTTAACCAAGCGGGGTCAGGTTTCTATTAAGTGGGGACATCTCTAAAGGTATTGGCATGCAATGGAAGGTGAAGAAGCTTATTAAATCCTCTCAGGCTCATTCTATGATCAACATCGAACATGTGAAATGTAATGCCTCATTACCCTGATAAGACCCGCCCCAATCCATATGAAGGGAACTCAAGAATTTGGCCACTAGCTTATCATATGACACATACTTCATCTCCACATAATGAAGCCAATCCAAATTACTAGTAGAGCACCTATATTATCCAACGTTCCCCAAACCCTTAATGAATCTACATGCCGATATTTTTGCTCACACGTCATCCCAGTAATCAATTGCTCATATTAAACCCTTTGTTTATCATTAACAAATTGCATGCCTTGATTGCTAGGAGGTAGGATTAAAGGGAAGGCATCAAATTTACCTTTAGTCCTTATGGGTGGATTTAAAGAAGAAGCAGAAGCCCTTGTTGACATCTTTTGGAAGGAGGATGTTATTAAGCCTCACCCACTCTCTTTTGCCCATGGTTGGGGTGCTTGAATGGATATAATTAATGAATCTATCTCCTTGGGCTGCAAATTGCCTTTTAAAGCTTGATTTTGTGTTGAAATAGGGTCAAGTGACAAGCTTTCTTTCTCTACTACTTTCAACCTCGACAATGGAGGTTAGGCTTTTAGGGAGAGAAGATCGGTGAATGGCTATAAGAAAGGGATGAATTTGGGATGAAATTTTTGTGGAGAATGGAGTTTCATGAGTAGAATTGAAAGAATTTGTGATAAAATTGAGGATCGTGGGAACTTGGGTGGATGATGAAAGTAGAGGGAGGTATTGAATAAAGAGAGAAATGAGAAAGAAGGATGGAGGATGGAGGAAAAATAAGGAAGAAAGAAAGAAGACTCGACTTTTGTAACCGATTGGAGGTCGCATGGGCATGCCACGTGGCAACGGGGTGCCCATGCCACTTCTCTTGTTAGTAGGGTGAAAAAGTAGATGTGTCACAATCATGCCGCCACATATAGGGCCTTCGTACCAAATCTCTATAACACTATATTTTCTTATCAATGCATCAATGGACCTGTTGTCAAAATGGGTCTCTTGGTCACTTACGATAGCACGAGGCATCGAATGATGGGAAAAGCTGTTCTCCTGTAGGAATTTAATAACCACTCTAATGTTATTTGTCCTTGTGGAAATTGCCTTAACCAACTTGTGGATATAATCAACACAAACAAGAATACACTCATTCCTAAATAAATTAGGAAATGGATCCCTAAAATCAATTCCCCACACATCAAGTATATCAACCACAATGATGGGGGTAAGAGCATCATATCTTTCCTATCAAGTTTGCCCAATTGTTGGCAACACATGCATGATTTGTAATACTTATGGGCATTCTTGAATAAGGTTGGCCAATAGAAACCGCATTGGAGAATTTTCACCACATTTTTCTTTCCACTAAGGTGTCCCCTACATGCATGATCATGGCAAAAAGTTAAGAAACACTGAATTTAGTCATCTAGCACACATCTTCCAATGATTTGGTCTTGAGAATACTTGAATATACATGGGTCATCCCATATGAAAAAACTAATTGTTGTAAGGAATTGCGCCTATCATCTTTAGTCCATTCCTTAGGCATTTCTCTCATAACCAAGTAATTGACAATGTCCACATACTATAGCTCTAATTAAGCCCTAAAGAGTTGTTCATCTGGAAAATGTTCAAAAATGAGGGTCTTGTATACATCATCAATCAAAATCCCATCTTTAATTTAATAATTACACTGTTGAAGCAGCATGATCCATCAAATGACTCTTAGTTATACATTCTTTTTTCTCAAAAAGATGTTTCAAAGCGCATAGTTGATAAAAAAAACCACATGAGACCTATGAGGTATGATAAGTACCTAAAGAGTATATTATTTTAGGGTCATTTTGCTACATTTTTGGGGGAATTGTGTGCTTTAAGTTATCATTCACACTCCTATTCTCAATTATGCTTGGGTATGGTTGTTTGATGTATTTTGTAGGATTTTAGGCCATTTGACTTGGCATTTGACTCTCATCTGAGTGTATGTTAACTCATCACTGATGCCCTAAGTTGCCATGCCCGTGAAGCAAGAGAAGAACAGAAGAATGACGAGCCAGAGAGCACCACGGTCAGCCCGTGGTGGAGGCATAACTAGTAATGTCTTTGTTTTCCCACATCATATGGCTGAGGTTGATTGTATTTTTCTATAAATAAGGTATCCCTTAGTAGCAGAAAATAGACCATCATCCCATCCATTTCATTTCCTCTCTTCAAGTAGATTAGGATTTAGATTAGAGAGAGTTGAGAGCAAGTTGAAGGTGAAGATTGCAAGGATTCCGGATCGGATTTGCAACGACGATTCAAGTGCGCATTGGCTTAGCAATTCCTCTCCCTTCTTTTCTCTTTTCTCTTTAGATTTTTATGCTTTCTTATTATTATTGATTTTTATGTGAAGTTTTGGATTTGTTAATCTTGGAATTGATTTGAGTTGTTGTGATTGAACTAATTCTTGTTTTGATCTAAAAGTGTTTTGGATTTGTTGGGTTTATTCTATTGAAAATCTTAGATGCTGAATTTCTTGCTCGTTTTAAACATGTGGTGAAAAACTAAAAGGTGACACTAGATGTTAGAAGACTAAGATTCGACTTGAGTGCGTGTGATCTTTAGAAAGACTCACTATTTAAGAAACCTCTAAAGTTGATAATCATATTTTTGATGATCTTAAATTAATCATAAACCCTTGAGAAGCGGTAGTTGATTAGATTTAAGAATTTCATTCCACCTTGAAAGAGGGGTTTGATAATTCGATTATCGGTTTTTGGAATTACTCATCTAAAGAAAAGGCGCTTGATTAATTCTTGAGTTGGAAAATTATTTGATTTGATTAAATTCCTTGATTAATTATCCATTAGATTAGATAGTTGTTTAATTTAATTTTAATATTAAGTATTAATTCGCTTAGTATATCTTGAGGGAATATAGCCTAGTAGATCAACCTAGTCTCTGTGGGATCGACCTTGATTTACTATAACGCCACCATACGCTTGTGGGCCTATCAAGGTATGATCAAGACTTTTCAAATCCAAAGGAAACCGCTAGAAACTCCTTCTCACTCATGATGTGGTTCACTTGCTTTTCATTAAAAGTATGACTCATATAGTAAATTATATAAGGTTTCTTATCAATTCTTTGACACAAAACTACCCTTACCACATAATTGGATGCATCACACATGAGTTCAAATTGTTCTCCCCAAATGGGATGATGCATGATAAGGGCAGTGATCAATGCCTCATTAAGCTTTGTAGACGCCTTAGAGAAGTGAAATGGCATGTCCTTAGATAGGAGTGCGAACAGGAACTTAGCAATCTTGCTAAAGTCCTTCATGAATCTCTAATACAACTCGGCATGTTTGAGAAAAGAGCATGTCTTTCACACAAGTGGGAAGGGGAATGTTTGTAATCAAATCCACTTTGGCCGTGTCAGCCACTATCCCCTACTTTAGAATGATATGACCTAAGACAATCTCTGTTTTAATCATGAAATGACATTTTTTCCAATTAAGGATTAAACGTTTGTCCCAGCACCTTCTTAAGACTTTTTCCCGAGTTAATCAAGCAATCATCAAAAGAATCTCCAGAAATGAAGACATGATGCATAAAATTTTGAGGAATAGCTTAATTAAATCAAAAAATATGGATATCATCCATCATTAAAAGGTTATGGACCATTGCATTAGACCAAATGGCATCTTCCTAAAGGTATAAGTGCCAAAAGGGGCATGTAAATATGACCTTTTCTTGGTTGTCAAAGGCAATAGAAATTTGGTTATAGTTAGAATAACCATCAAGGAAGCCATGAAAATCTTGGTCGACTAACTTTTCCAACATTTAATCCAAGAAGCTAGAAGGAAGTGATCCTTTCTAGTGGCTAAATTTAACTTCTAATAATCAATGCATACCCTCCAACTAGATTGGATTGTTGTGGGAACAAGCTCGTCGTTGTCGTTCTCAATCACGGTGATACCGGTCTTCTAAGAAACGACTTGGATGGGGCTTAACCAGTCACTATCCGAGATGGGGTAAATAATGTCATGATCCAACCCCTTAAGAATTTCCTTCCTCATAGCTTCTTGTAGATTAGGATTCAACCTTCTTTGTCTATCACGGTGAGGCTTGGCATTGTCTTAAGATAAATCCTATGTTGCACAATAGTAGGACTAATGTCCCTAACGTCTCCTAAGGTTCACCCTAAAGCCTCTTTGTTGTCCCTTAACAAATCAAGCACTTGGATCTCTCGATCCGGGTCTAAATCATCAGTATTATCATAGGAAAAGCCTCAACCGGACTCAAGAATACATATTTAAGCATATTAAGAAACGGATTCAATTCAAGATATCAATATGGAGGAACATTAGGTAATGGCTCATGAGATGGATATGGGGAAGAAGAGATTGATGCAAAAATGAATGCACATAACAAGTAATCACATTGATCATCAAATGCACATTTATCATATTCAGGGCTCACATTTCATATAAAATGACGCATGCGTACAACATTTATTTCTTTTCATTATCAAATTTCCTCCATATCCAAAGAAACATTGCCTCTCTAATTAAGGGTGGAGTGTCCCAACATCAAATTCCATATGCTACATTTGGAGATTAAACACATTCAACTCCATTGTCATATTCCCAAAAGCTACCTTCTTTTCCAATCCTTACAATTAATGAGAGCATTTGAAGTAGAAAGGAATGGTTAACCAAGGATCACTAGTATGTAATTTTTAGGACTCACAACAACCTCATTCTCTAGCACAACAAAGTAAACTAGGAATATAAACTATCCTATCTTGATTACCACATCCTCAACATCCTTGCAGGAAGCCCAGTGAAAACGTTGACTAATTGAAGGACCATTTTGTTGGGTTTGAGCACACTTAAACCCAACCTCTCATACACCATAAAGGACAAAAGGTTAACACTAGCTCTAAGTTTAGTAGGGCCCAAAGTATGTTGTGATTTCTAATCAAAATTGACATGGTGGGGCATCCAGAGTCCTCATACTTGATAGGCACTTAGTTTGATATGATTGAGCTCATATTAGAGGCCAAAGACTCTCTTGGGCACATTAGTGGCCCTCTTAGTAGTGCTTAAATCCTTGAGAAATCGAGTGTAGGGGGCATTTGTTGTATCACTCTAAGGAAAGGGATGTTGATTTTGACTTGGGACAAGGTCTCTCTCGTCATGTCAACGTGAGATTAGGTCTTCTTCCCCTTTAATCAATTGGAAAAAAAGGGAGAGGTAGGAAAGGCTCCATAAGGGGTAGAGTCAACAGTAGACTCATTCTCCTTGGGTTCTTCCACAACTGTCGAAAGAAGGGGATTCAATAAGAAAGGGGACACGTCATAAGGATCACAATTGTAAGACGAGTGAAGACAAGAAGATAAGGGAGGCCTTGACCACATCATTCTTACCCATATAGCTATCAGCCTTCTTACTTGACTCTGATGAGATTATGGCATTTACGTTCCTTACATCATTTAGGTCAAAAGAAGATGAAGATCCCCATTTGGGGTTAAATTGGTTGAGTAGCAAAAATCCCTCTTTTCCTATTTAACTTGGCCAGTTTAGCAAATTGTGCACTCATGGTCTTCATCATCCTCTCATTAGACTTTTCAAGCTCTCTCGTAGTTCTCTCCATATCATTACCTCTCTAGGTCACTTTATCGAAATCATTATAATCAGGAGGGGGACAAGATTGAGCAACAACCAGTTGAGGTGCAGACCTCTTGGCGTATTGTATGCTCCCTAGAATGATGGCCTTTTGATAACAAGAAGAAAAGTGTTTCCTTGGAAACCAACACCTTAAGCATTAGGCATCAAAGCATTTTGCGTGGTCCATGAAAAATTGGGGTGCTTAGAACACTCTAGGTTATATGTAGGAGAATAGGATTTAAACTTTAGCTCTTGGAAGGTTGTATTCTATTGTCGTTACTCTTGGTTTATAGCTAATTGTTGAGTGAATAATGGACATCTACTTAGAGAATGATAGGGAGATTGATATCTGGAAAATGAAACCATTTAGGGAGGCAAAAAATTGCTTGATGCTTAGGGCAACACCAAACTGTTTAACATTTCCTCAAGGAAGGTCTAACAAGTGTCAATGTATGTAGTGTCTGCCACCACATGAATCCCTCCTTTTTAACTATTAATTTGGGCACCTAAGGTCTCATCCGTTGTGGTTTGCTATTATAAAGTCTTTTCTTCTAACTCCTCCAGAAATCCCATGTTTCAATCTCACTCTTGTTAAAGAAATCGCCTTGGCACATGGATTAATCCATGGTTCTTGTGACTAGTCAAGTCCTTCATAGATTATTTGGCATAGACACAAACGTTCTAACTTGTGGTAAGTACACTGAGAAAGCAAGAATTTAAACCTTTCAAAACATTTGCAAACGGACTCTTTTCTATATTAGACAAAGTGATTGATTTTATTCCTTAATTCCACCATTTTATCATTCAAAAAATATTTTCATAGGAAAACCCTTATGAACCCATCCCATGTGAAAATAGAGTGTGCTGGGAGGCTATGCATCCATTTTTTTTTTTTTTTTTTTGGGTAGAATCTTTCAATGCAAAGGTACTAAAGCACAATCTAACAATGTCTTAGGACACATTATGGAATTGCATCATTGAGTACACATCCTTAAATTCACTTATAAATAGGTAAGCACCACTGCCTCTAAAGAATTTAGGAAGCATGCTCATGTATACAATTGCACATCCTCACCAAGTTCCAAACCTTGAATGCAAGAGGGATTAGTTTACCTTGAGAAATAGAAGATTTGATTCAGACTCCTTTACAGACGATGAAGAGGACCTCGAACTTGATTCTCTACCATTGTTTCCAAGTTGAGTGCTACGAGTTGGGTTACGTCGATGTGCGATTATGCAAAATAAGTCCCTCATAACTAGGCAACCTTGTCAAAGCATCCATATTTCATTTTTTTAGTAATTTTTAAAATTTTTGTATTTTTTCATAATGACCAACTAAACACAGGTATATACAAAAATCGACTAAAACCAACACAAATCCAATTTCTTCATCCCTAGCAACAATGCTAATGTGTAGAAAAGTTTTCGTGGTGAGAAAGCGGAAATGTCATCCTCTAAGATGATGAGAGATTAGCCTAGTTTTTATCTCATTGTGACAAGAATTTTGATATGATTGACTAATGTAAATCACTCTAAAATGCAAATCGAAACTAACTACACTACTAATGAAGGCTAAAATTTAACATAAATAAGTGAATCTAAACTAACCTATCGATCAAATCTAAATTAACCTATTCATCGCAAAATAACATAACAAGCATAAAACACTTTGCACATCAAAGAGGTGATCAACGAGGCCCAACATCGCCACCAACATTTCCCAACAATGCCTTAAAGGATCACCCAAAAAGAAAAATATTCTAAAATTAACATCTAATTAATAAATAAAAGTAAGGAGGGAGAAGGCTATCCACAAATAAAATTCTCTTGATGATGAAACTTTCATGATTGGTGTTTTTCGAATCAACAATCAATTACCATTAAACACTAATCAAGACCAATTTTAGCTTCCATTGATGATCCTTGAACCTTGAATTATCAAACTCATAATTGAAACAATGAAGATGAAGATTGAAAGGCAATTTTAAAAGAAAGGATGACTAAGTTTTGAGGAGTGGATTGAGGATTCAAATCCATTGGGATTGATCCAATAATCCTCCTACAACCTCTAATTCATTAATACCAAGGTTATGGGGTGAGTTTGAATGTCTAAAAATAGTTAATGAGGAGGAATCTATGAGACAGAAAGTGAGATTAGCTACTAATGAGAAAAGATTATCAAGAAAATACCAGAATTTAATGAAAGATTAACTTTCACTAATGAAGAATCAAGAGTCTACAATAGCTCAGTAGAGAAAGAAACACTGCTATTCAAAAGATAAACCCTAAAAATATCTCATACCCTATTTTTATTAGCCTAATTGCATTTTTATACAATGTTGTTCCGCACTTTGGCATGGCCTACCCATGTTAAATTCTTATCTTCTAGCTCTGTCAGCTAACATCCAATGTCTTGGAAAAATAGGGTGGCACGAGCATGTCGCGTGGCATGTATAGCCTATGCCATTTCATTATTTTTCTCCTTTGCTAATTTCTGGTACTGCCATAGTTTGTACCTCTATTGGCACGCGTGGGCTACTTTGTAGCACATTTCTATCCTTAAGCTTTTGGGTGGGTTGCAAAATGCTCCAAATTCGAACTTCTACACTTTTACACCTGCAAAATACAAAATACTAATAAATCATCACATTGGTAGTTATTTTGGGATCTCTAAAATCAAGTGCAAGGGATATCAAAATAGTATCGATTAGGAACCGAACAATTGTAAAACAAGATAAAACTCCACATATTTTATGCTGGTTTATGCTTTGTCATATCGAGTGGTTTCTTGTAACTTAAGACTTAAAGCTGGTGCTTTAATTCTTTTGTCTGTATTGATCATGATTGGGAGTCGGCCAAAAAAATTTATGATGAATTGAAAGTATTTTATGATGTAACTGACTTACTTTTAAGTAGAAACTATCACACTATCAACTTGTTCCTCCATTATGCATGTAATAACAAGATTAGTTGATTTCATGATTATCTAATGAATGACAAATTATTATGGATATGGCCTTGAAAATGATGGACAACTTTGATAGGTATTGATTAACAATTAATGGGTTCTTGCTATTGTGGCCATCTGAAACCCTAAGGACAAATTGGCATGTGTGGAGTTTTATTTGGATAAGATTTATGGTGATAAGGCTTGTGGTGAAATTCAAAGGGTTAGGAGATTGTTGCATGCCCTTCAAGTGGATTATCAAGGTTCTAGTGAGGATTGTATTCCATCGACTTATACTGTTCTTAGCAAATGTTATGCTGCAGTTCATCCTCCTGCCCCTTGCATAGCCTACAACAAAAGTACTTGAAAAAGTAAAGCTTGGATAGCCAAACGAAGAAGAAAAATGGGATGAATGAGTTAAATTATTGTTTGGATGATGATCCATATCTAGATAATCTTGACTTTGATGACCTTCAACTTAGTATGCTGTATCCCAAATACCTAACCTTGAAATAGGATGTCTTAGCAATACCTACATCTGTCGTTGCTTCAAAGAGTGCTTTTAGTACTGGGTGTTACGAGGTCTTGAGTCCTCACTGTTCCTCTATTCAGTTTGATATTGTGGAGGCATTGGTGTGCTCACAAAAATTGGATAGTTGGCGAGTATTAAGGTAATAATAAAATTGCCTTTGATATTTTTCAATTATGTTGAACATTTAAATTTGTTATATGGTATTAATTTAATTAATTTTGTTGTTTTATTTTAGTTTCTTCTTTAAGTAATGCATAAGCATGTTCTATAATCCTTGAAGATGTCGACGTGGGTGAAGAGAAAAGTTACATTACTGAAGTCAATAATGAGGTCTAGTATGTTTGTTACATTGTTTTTGAATCTTTCATTATGTTTCGTAAAATTATGATTACTAACTATATCTTTTTTTATATGATAGCCATTGAGTGGGCATGATCGCTACATAAGCACTACTTGTTAGTTTGTCGAGCAATATTTGAATATTTATGTTGTTGTAGTTGATTCCCCCTTGGTCTTTAATAATTGCACAACATATGTTTGTACTTCTTAATTGTTTGTGTTGAACATTTAGTCTTTGAAAAATTTATGGTTTTTTTTTCACTTAGTATTTAAGATTGTTTGATATCATTTTTTATTTGTGGTGATTGTTATGTTCAAGGTTCAAGCATGTGCTTCCTGGTGGTGGTTATTTTGAACATTTCTAAATTGTAATTTATGTTTGAAGTTTTAAAAATTATTTGACCGATAAATGAATAAAATGAGTTTACTTGTTTGCACTCCATTTCATCAATAGATGGATGGCAGATCGAATGCGGGTAAGCAGGGGACATGTGGATTGGTAGTGGCTGATGAATATAGGTGATGGATCTGTGTCAAGGTTCACTCATTCCATACCCAACCTATTCCTAAGCCTAGTTACAATCCATCGTGTGTTTGTCAAAACAAGGAAACCTCCATTTAATAACAATTCTAAAAATCAAGTATTAAACTCAAACTATGAACACATTTCTTATGCAATAAATATGCTAATGTGAGGTTATAACCAAGCACTTCTCGGCATTTTTACTTTAATCCCCATTCACCACTAGATTTCTCACTTGAAAACAATAGGGTCTGAAAGGCAAGTCATGTAACTCAGCAACAAAATTGTGGGATTGTAAAATTTTAATTTAATTAACATAAACAGTGTAAAATAATCAAAAAGTTAAAAAGGATGAAAGTGTGTTTATGAGAACAACTCAAAACATTCATTAGAAAAGCAACCCTATTATTTGGGGGGAATTTGAATTTAAGGAGAAGCTTTGTAACCATAATGAAAACAATTTTATACTCCAAAACAGGGATAGGGAACTAGATTGGACACCAGATACTTAATAGATCATCTTTACAACATTGCTTTTTGCCGAATGGCAGTATATATGATATATTGTGTGACTCATATAGGAAAAATCTAAAAATGGTGATAGAATTACTACCGACGGGAACTAAAAACGAATATGCCATCTACTAAATACAATTAAAATCCTGTAATTTCTTTCTTTTCATAAACCGCCCTTTCTTTTTATAGAAATTAGAAGAATTCGTTACTAAGAACTAGTCCCAGTACAAAGGTATTTCAAGATTAAATCTGCAATATGATCTAGGATATCTCCAAACCACTCTCTCATTTCGAAGAATATGGTTGGAAATGTGCAAGGGTATGTGTCACCCTACTGCCCACTCTCTTAACATGAGAAAAATAACAAACCACACATTATTAGGAGAGACTATCTCGCATAAGAGTTGCCTTCTACCACAACTTTCTTGCACCCATGGTTCTACGCTTGGTCAAGTGTGATAGCTTCTTCCAAGTCAAGAGTTGTGAATCCTATGCTCTACTTGATGGTCACGAAGAGAATGGCTCTAATGGGATCCCTTACAATCACACCCCCAACCTTTGCCTAATAAGTTACCCCATCAAAATTTACTTTGATTCAACCTAAATCTGGAGCTGTCCAGGCCGAATTAGAAGCTTCCCAGAATAGGTTGAAATTATTGATAATAGCACGATAATATTGCGCAAGTTCTAGGCCTTGAAGGAAAAGGATAGCATTCCTAAAAAAGACATTTATTCCGCTCATTTCACCATTGCTATCCTTGTTATCGTCTCTAAACTTGGCTATCACATTAGCCACATTGTAGAATTTATAACCTTATATGAATGCTACAAAAGGGGAAATGCCAAAACATTTGTTGCTAATAGGCATTCGAAGATGGCGTGGATGTTTGACCCTTGATTACAACCGAATAGCTCGCCTTTAGCATCCAGCCGAGGGACTCATCCCACAAGTGTTGCTGTGAATAATGAGGCATTAGATACAACCCTCAGGTAAATATTTTCATCTGTGGTGGCATGTCTTATTCCAAATATTTCGCTAGAAAGAATTCATGGAGTGGCACTTGGTAGTAATTCAACAAGCCCTGAGCTTGCATAATAAGATGGTGAGCAGACTTGACAGCGAGTTCACTTGAGGAAGGTTGATGCTAAGTAATTGTGTCTCTTGGCCAGATAGGTCATAGGGGATATTCGGAACGACTTGTGCATTAATCGACAACAAGATCTAATTACTTAAGTTCATATTCCATCACATTTATTGTAATTGATTTAGTCAACAACCTGCAGCATGCTAGCTTGTGGCTTAAAGAGAGTAAGAACTTTCAATGAATCCATCCTAGTTAACTGCTTAGAAGGCCGAATATTCAGAAACCAACCATCACTCATCACCCATCACCCACCAACCACTTGGAACCCCTCTTAACAATGCATTTACCATGCTAGTGACTTTTCCATGTGCAATTGGATTTGGTACCCAATTCAACATTGAGAAGGCCACAACTAGGAAAGTGCTTCGCCTTTAAGATCCTATAAACATGGGATCCCTCAGAATGAATGAATCTCTAAACTTGTTTAGTGAGAAGGGAAAGGTTAATAGTCTTCAATTCTCTAAGTCCAACATCACCAAATAACTTTTCCAAAGCTTGTTCTTTGCAATCTAATGAATCTTGCACTTGCTTTCATAATGGCCCTACTCGTAATTAGGTATGGATGATTGGATGTTGGCAATAAAACCTGATGGGAGTTAAAAAACACTCATAGCGTAAGTAGGATCGCCTGGACAATTGCTTTTATGAGCACCACTCTAACTACATAAGAGAGATTTTCACCTAATCACCCTTAAATTTGCTTACATACATGGTCCTTTAAAAACATAAATGCTTTCTTCTTAGACTTCTCAATCCTACTAGGGAGCCCAAGATATTTGTTATATGACAGGACCTTACCAATGTCTACAATGAGGAGCACTTCATCCTTTCTCCACTAGCAAATACATTTTCCAAAAGAAATATGTCATTTGGTGAGATTTATTTTTTGGCCAAAGGTTACTTCATAATGAACCTGAATAGACTTTACAACTTGAGCTTTCTCGATGTTAGCACCACAAACAAAAAGGGATCGTCAACAAAGAAGGTGCATCTTAGAAGAGAAGGTAGCCATGAAGAGCATCTCATAGAACAACATCATGAAGCAACTAGGAGAGACCCTCAACACAAAATAGAAATAAACATAGAGAGATGGGATCTCCTTGCATTATATCCTTATTACAAAAGCCTTAGGCTCACCATTAATGATGAAACGAAAATAGTTAATTCCACATAATTCATCCACCTAATCCTGTTGAAAGCCTAGCTTAAGCACTATAGCCTGCAAGAGAGGTCATTCTAACTAATCAAGTGTTTTAGGCATATCAATTTTGAAAGCTATCACACCATTGAATCTACAACATAAGTTCACGTCAAAACAAATCTCAAAGGCAATGAGTATATTATCAGTAATTATACACTTAGCAATAAAAGCACTTTGATTTCAAACAACAAGGAAGGGTAAACAAACTTTAGTCTATTTGCAATGGCCTTCATAATGAGCTTGTAAAGTGCATTACAAAGACTAATTGACCCAAAATTACAAATCTTATTAGGATTTTTCTTTTTAGGAATCAAGACCATCATAAATGTGATTAAGAGATGGTGGGAAAGCACCTTTATTTAGCAAGTTAACGATAGCCTAGATAACATCATTACCTACTATAGGGCAATATTTTTGATAGAAGTATGCATTCCCATCATCTAGGCCAAGTGCTTTACCAGGTTGCATTTGTTTCGAGGCTTGAATACCTCCTCAACGGCATATGGTTTGCAAAAGTTATCATTTATAACAAGCATTACCTTAGTCTAAACCATGTCAATCACATGTGCCACATTATATAGGCCATCATAAGAGAAAAGAGTTCCAGAATAGTTAGTATCATTATGCTCTATATCACTAGGATCAATATAAAAATCTCCATCAGCACCTTTAATTCAACAATATAGCCTAAACTCCACCTTATATTTGCCTTCTTATGGAACCACTCTAAATTGCTATCACCAAATTTTAGGTAATTAGTTCTAGACCTTTCCCACCAGAGGACTTGCTCTTTCTTCTGAAGCTTGCTGATTTCACTGAAAATACTTTTCCTAGTGCTAGCATTTGAAGTTGAATTGAGCTTATCTTGAAGTTTCTTGATTTCAAGCTAAATATTTCCATAGACACTAGAATTGTAGGCGAACAGATCAAACATGCAAGCATTTTACTATAGTCATACAATTAAAGGCAGGTTCCATCCCTAAATCATGCCTCCAAAAAATTTCAATAATGTCTACACAACTTTCATCCATGACCAAAAAATTCTCAAAACACTAGTATCTAGCTTTGTTGCATTAGTTATGGCCTTCAACATATGGGGAGGGGGTACGTTGATTTGGCGAAGTATTCATCCAAGTGATTTCACCTTGCAGGCACTACATAATAGTCTAATGCAACACTAAGCATGCACACTTTTAAAATTAGGTTAACTTAATATCTAGTGCATAATAAGTAATAAGTGTTGCACTTAGATATCTAATGCAACATTTTTTTTATAGAACATTACAATATTTTGAGGCAAAATTGCAAAAATTAAATGGTTTTCATCTGAAACAGAGTGCAACACTTGCTTAAAATGTCGGCGATCGGGGGGGGGAGAGTAGACA
This sequence comes from Carnegiea gigantea, assembly GCA_029747015.1. Lineage (NCBI taxonomy): Eukaryota > Viridiplantae > Streptophyta > Magnoliopsida > Caryophyllales > Cactaceae > Carnegiea > Carnegiea gigantea. The sequence goes on from JAKOGI010000465.1 coordinate 544,598, forward strand.
TGCCAACTTATTTATAAATATTACTTTTAGATGTATAGTGTAGGAACTATGCACTTTATTAGACCTTAAAAAGCCAACAGTTTATTAAAGTGTTTACACTTTAAAGATTAGAATGTATGAATAATTAAGATGTTCTCTAAGAAATTTTTCATAAACGTTACCCATAAAGAAGTCATTTCTTAAGAAAATTTTAATACTAGATGCCCTCGCAGGTGCTTATAGGCATTTCATTCATTAAATGTTGAATAAATAGGTTTTCCTTCTCTGCTAATTATTATCAATAAATATAATAATCAAAGATAATTTACATGAAATTAAAGAAAAAGCAACTCGAATTCAAACATAGTTACAACACTCAGCGACCTATTATAAATATTTTCTAAAAGTGCATAACAGCAGAACATGCTGAAATGAACCCGTCATTTTAAAGATTTTGTAGTCAATCAAAGAGAATTCTACAATACTAATATTCCCCAGAAAAATTGATAGACCTAACATTATAGAGGATGTCACAGAAGTGGTCAGTAATATTGGACCTACAACTTCTGACCAAAAATAGAATATAGTTGGATATGAATATCACTTGGGGCTGCATTCCAATGATTGAACGATCAACAACTCTTCATCGAATGTCCGTTTATCAAACATTGAACTGCCTAAAATGGATTATATAGTTACTATATGTACTTTTATATGAAAGACTAGGACTTAAAATATGGTAACAAAAATATTCACTGTCACATGATTTAAACTCTTTTTTCGTGTGAGTGCAAGCAACAATATTTTGTTGGCATACAAAAATTCTAACCCTCAAAACCCTATGTTTATAAACCTTAGCTAATTTAAAAATGCATCCTCCGTTAACCCATTTTTATATTTTTTAAAGGGAAAATGCATATTTTTAAGAAATTATATGCCACCCATTAAATATATAAGTTAGTGTGGTAGAAAGTTATGTAATTTGGCAGTGCATTTAATGAGTATTTTGATGATTAATTTTGGGACAAATAAGTGTTTATTAGAAGATAAAATTGAATGAAGTAACCAATGTTGCTATATTACATACATACAAAAATACACCTGATGAGAAAATAAAAAGGAAGGTGGTAAAACGCACATTGGATGAGAAACTGGTGAAGAGTAAAAGACTGATTTTTATGCGCTCTAAGAAAAATAGAGGCGTAGCGGGAGAGTAATAGAGATAACAAAAGATTGATTTTGTGTTATTAAAAAAATATAACTTATTTCTATATTTATGATTTTTGTTATTAAAAAATTAACTTTTTTACTATAATTTAGTCTTGATGTTTATATATATATATATAATTTAAGGGGTTATACCCTTGTCGATGGCACAGGCATAATCAAGACTTTTTTTAAATATATTCATAACATAATAAATATTCTTTCGAATAGTAACAATAATTCGTAGGTCAGATATTTAATTATCAAAAGTTGAACACTTTGCTAGATTCTTTTTTTTTTGGGGGGTTTGTTGTACAACAATCTTTTTCATTCTTACTTTGACTGCATTTTTTTATTTTATTTTGCTCAGTTTTTTGCATTGGTTAAACGATTATATTTTTGGAGAATAAATTTATTTTATGATTAAATATTAACAACTATATGACATTTGGTCACTTTAAAATAAAGAATTGAATTTGCATGTATAAAATAATTATTTTTTTTGAGGTTATCATTATTTCTTTTTCTTTTTGCATAAATTATTTTAATTCTTTATATATGTATCATAATTTTTATTTACTACTACTTAAAAAAAGTCTCTATATATGAAAGGTCTTTTCTTTTGGGGGCCAAGTTTTAATAGATAAAATGGATCAAACCTTTTTTTCTTTATAATTGTTGTTTTAGAATTCAATTAATATAAAATACGGTAATGAAAATGTATCAATTTAATAGTAGATAATTTTATAACAACATAATTATTTTTTTTTTGAGTTATTATGGTTTCTTTTATTCTTTTCCTTTTAAATCACTTAAAATTCAATTTTGTTTTCATAATATAATTATTTATTTACTTATTATCTTGTAAAATTCTCAATATCGTACATCTTATTTTTATGGCAAACTTTATGGACCCACCTTTTTTTACTTTATTAATTCAAAGAATATCTTATTATAGTAATATTAATAACTATATAAGTATGCAAAAAAGTCATTGTTTTAAACTAAATATAGCATTGCATTAATTAAATCATAAATGGATATTTATGTAGCTAATTAATTCTATCATGACATTACTTGTGGCATCACTTAAGTGGCATGACACATGACACTCATACATTGATTCCATCTCAACTTTTAATATATATATATGTGATATATAATATATATATATATACATAATATAGTATATATATATATATATATATATATTATTATTAATATTATGAATATATCTGTTATATAATTGTAAATTATTAAAATATGGCATTTTAATGTATGGGTCGAACTTTAAATTGATTAATAGAATCATATATCAACAAAAGTAATGCCTCACGGGATGGGTAATAATTCTTAAAAACCTCACAGTCAAGTGAGGTCACCCTCTTGGAGAAGTCATAGGTGGGTGATGTCCTAGGAACTGAAATAGTGTATAAAGCTTGAACATGGTCAGCTTCATTGGCATTCGAAGAGATTCTGTATGGCTATGAAGAGGGCTTATAACTATAATTATTTTTGTCAAGATAAATTTTTTATTTTACCTTTGGTGTGGAATAAAATAAAAAGTTTCATATTGTGAAAAATGTTCCAACTTGATTGACAAGCATTGCAGTGGGATAATGAAAGTGTTGTATGACCATTAGCGAAAAAGTGTTGCATTTGCAAGACCAATGCAAATAGTGTTGGCATACTTCTAATAAAAGTGGTTGCATCAGGCTAATGCCAACGAGGCCTAAGGCAACATTTCAAAAAGTGGTTTACGTTTTAGTTGCTTTAACATTTTATATGTTAATACAACACTTTTAGAGTATTGCTATAGGTTGTTTGTTATGTGTTAGCATTAGGAAAGCAGCACGTTCCAGTCCAATTGTCAAAAATCTTTCCAACCCAGCTATCGTGTGCGGATAACTTGGTCAACCTTAACAGAATCCATGAGGTAGATTTAAGACCTTAAAGGCCTATAGGTCATACAACTCACATATACCCGCTGCATCTTTAAAAGCGTCCAGGAACGTTTGGGACTTTATAAGACCTTCTTCAAATTCTCACAGTTATACAGCATTTTCGTTCAGGCTCCGGATTAGCCAAAGCAATGTTTCTGACATTTGAGGTCTTTGGGGGGGAAAATGTCACAAGTTTTCACGCTTCTTGTGAGTCGCCAGGTGGCTATAGATATTATATAAATCCTTCACACAGATCTCCCTGCTTCTATTCAACTGAAATACCAACATTGTTAAAAGAGCAGAAAGCATATGAAACACCCCAGATGTTTTTTTCCACGACACTTCAGCCTACTAGTGGACCCCTTGCGGCCAACATAGTTGTCATAGAAGTCATTCAGGTGGTTGAACAAAATCTCCCAATTCAGACACTATCCAGTTGGTTTCTAAAAAGAAGACAATATTGGGCCTACGTCGCTAAATAATATGATGGAGTTGTCTACTGCTCAAGGTTTAATGAAGGACTTAGGCAGTTTAGACATAGGAGACGATTGGGATCAACAGGTTATCAAGGCAACCTCTGCCGCTCTAGCATGGAAATGCCTTACTATGCACACCATCTAATTATTCTTGAGCAATACAAGTGAATCGAGTCTCCATTATTCCACTTCGTTAACTAATTATTAATAGCAATGGAACTGAGATTTAACATTCATGGCTACAGTAGTAGATTTGCAAAAGTCAAGTTTAGGCCTTAAAGCTTTGGTCAAAGCACTGCTTCCCCTCAGTCCAAGTAGCTTCTGTCCTTAGGGATCTCGTTCATGTTCCTTCAGCTTTCTCTTTTCTAGTTTAAGGCTCTGGTCCAAGAGACATAATATAACTCAATCTCATGGATGTTTGGTTCAGTATAGTTTTCACAATGTCAGCCTAAAAGCCACAAGCGTAACAAAAGTTTCGTAAGCTTGATATACTTTCATTTTAAAGCAGGACGGTTCACTTTTGAGCATAAGAACCCCCAAAAGGGTTTGGCTAAGCTACATACACCCTAGTCTTTGGGGCCTTTAAAGGTATAAAGGAAGTCCGCCTGTCAACTTCGATACATTTCCTATTTTGTCACCTGACTGTTCATAAACTTGAGTTTCTCTGTTCGCAACAATAGCATAAATCTCAACCTCAAAACCTGGCTACAGTTCAACCTCGGAACCTTAGGCAGCCACACAGGCGAAGGGCTGACACTTTGGAGATTGAGATTTAAGGTTGAGGAGGAAATCCCAAGGAGGTGCCTCCATAGAGAGTTTAGATATCGTCCTTAATAGGAATTTTTAGACTCCATTTGGGTCCTTAGAAAATTTGGTTAGAAAGTACAGTTGAAGGAAAAAAAAGTTTGGGAGAAAATGAGTTTTTTTTCTCATTGTTTTGATCAAGAAAAAAATATAAGAATTTGGATGAGACATTTGATGGTAGATGAACTCCTAAATCATTTTGATGACCATCTAAACATACAAGGTTGGAGAAGTTGGGAATTTATCCTCAAACTTTCTTACAATTTTATATGAGGAAAATTTTGTCACTTGGTTTCTAACAATTTTTTCCCACCAAACTTTTCTCCATATTTTTTCTTTTGGATTTTCCTGCTAAACCAAACACAAGAAAAAAAGTAATTTTTCCTAACTTTTTTTCCTTTCCAACCAAATTTTCCGAAGGTCCAAACAGAGCCTTAGTAAATTCCTGATTACTGCCAACATTTAACAAGGTTTAAACTTTCTGATAGAATACTAATGGAAATATATGTTGGAAAACATGTCAGGGGTGCCACAGTTCAACATTAACCACTTAAGAGTAGTTCAACCACTAACCAACAAGATATGACCAAACACAACACAACAACAACAACTCCCAGTGTTGTCCCGCTTTCGCAGGGTCTGGGAGATCTAGCTGTAGGCAACCTTTACCGCTACGCGGTATTCCTACCCATAAGAGGTTGATTCCTAAAGACCCACAAAACAGCTTTTTTTTGGGAAAACGGTTTACAGAGGAAACGATTACGTACCAAGTTACCACTGGGGAGAAGGGTACTGTAGAGCAGATAAATAAGGACGGGACGAAATACCTCAACAAACTGCGGGGCATCAGAAGCCAGCACAAGCCTAGCCAAGCACGACCTGCAACAGCCGACAAAAAACCCTCCCCACTCCCCATCGAGCGACAGCCAGACCTACGAGCGGTCTCTTACAATCAGAGACTCTATCCTATGACAAACACAACCATAAAACGTTGTTGGGAGCTCAAGCACAGAAAGTCGGTTGCTAATAGTTCGTGTGTTAATTTCTGAATTCAGTCAACTATGAGAGGTTAACTGATATTAAAGGCTTTAATCTGAGAGACTAACCTCCATAGGGCACCTCAACTCCCTTACACAAATGGGGTCCCTTAATTTCTCCGTGCTTGCATTAACTAGCCCATACTTTTAGTTTTGTTCTTTCAGCACAAGTTTCATTTTTTACAAAGTAGAATTCAACAGATTCAAATTTTCTAAAAACACATTACAATTCGACTAAAGGCCCACAACAAAGAATACACGTAAAGCCTATTCTAAGACTTGCTATTGTCCTAAGACTTTAGCAAGATTTTGAACGGAAGCTTAGTTAAATTAAGGAAAAATCAGCAAGACATCCTTTTTGAGTCGGCAATTGCGCTTATGGTATAAAATCATATCTCCCTCCATGCCAACTTAAATCTATTGGTTCAATTTAACTGAAAATTAGACACCTAGGGTTACAACTATCAAAATTCATGTCCAGATTCCTTTCCTAATAGTTGGTCCGCATTTTTCTTGAACTTCGTCAACTTTTCATGTGAATTCCAGCATCTGTGTTCATAGTTTTTTAACTAATTTGAAGGGGTCAACTCAAACTTGTTTAACAACAGGCTTTTATTTTTTTGACTCTTAGTTTATGGCTAAAAGATTTTTATCTAAATTTTCTATTTTTCTAGTTTTCGTTAAATTTTGCCAGGGTATTATGTAGAGGATTATTTGAAGTTGCCAAAGAAATGTTTTCACTTATGTAACAAATTTAATTTCCATATTGTACTTCATTTGTTATCCCTCCTTAGGATGTTTTCCATGAGCTGTCCAGTTTTCCAATTGTATAAATAAATTCGTGAAAGAGATATCGCCATTAAAAGGAACATCTTCTACAACCCTTTGCTATGACTGCAATGGTTACAAAGCACGCTTCTTTGGAAGCTATGGAGGAAAATTTTACAATTCCAGCATATCTATCTACCGTTCTATTACTGTGGGCAATTCGAACAGTGAAATTAATAGTGTAATCTCATCAATGGAGACAGTCTAAATAAGAGATGGTTGTCATTCTCACACCAATCATTAGCCAAAATTTTGACTTTGTCCCATTACCTATTTGCCATACAATCACTGAGCGAATACCTATTGTTAGATTTTAATCCCACAAAGACAGAAGAAGGGGTGAATTGTATCTACCAACTATTTCAAGTGTTTCAAAAAACACATCGTGAGAACTGTTTAAGAGTGCGTGTTTTTCAGTGGACAGAACGAAAGTAAATTGTGGAAATAGTAAAGGAAACACAATATTTTTACGTGAAAACCACCTCTGTCCAACTGAGATGTAAAAAACTACGACCTACCACAGTAGGATTTCAGTAACTCTTTTACTAAATGGCCGAAAACCGTTACAATTGTAACACACATAACTTAGTCTAGACCCAACACTCGCGTTACAAACACACATCCAAAATCTCCCAAGACTTGGACAAATACTTATGGACACCACGTCCACATGTCCCCCGACGGACACAACGTCTAAACGTCTACCAATACTTGGATAACTCTTATCATGATGACGGAAAAGAGATAAATAACACTTTACTTGAATGCTTCTAAATAAGCTGAGTGTAAGGTGCAATACAACTACTCCTATTATGCCAATAATGAGACTCGATTAGCACTCTTTTTGAAGATTTTTCTCACAGAAAAATTTAGACTCAGAAAGCAATTTTAGCACTTGAAAATAGTGAAAAACCCTAAGAAAAGTTGAGGGAATCGGCCGCTTAAATAGTGGATAAGTATGCTTGCTGTGCAGGATAGAGCAATCCCACTTTTCTTAGCCATTCCTAATCTAGAGTTACCAATCTTCCTTATAGGATAGGATCAAATATTTGGAGGATATTTTTTCCTTAGGAGATAAGATCAAATATTTAGGAAAGATTTTTTTTTAAGCGAGATAAATTAAATCTCACCAAATATTTGAAAAATATTTTGTCTCTTAAACAAGAGAAGAAATAGTTTTAGATTTTGATGACATAAATTAATTCCAATTGTTTCTGAAAACGTCGGTCCAAAATCCTTTTAAGAAAAACGTTGAAATTCGAATTTTTATTCCCAACCTTAAACAAATGTAGACCTGGCCTCTTTGGCCTGTTCTGAGAAGTGCTCTGAGTCACTAAACCTTCAAGTAAGTGCTAAATCAGAGACCTTCTAATTGGCATATTACTAGAAAAAAACAAACCAATGCTAACCTAAGACTCTTGTTATCAGCTGACTTCTTGCACAGGTCCACTCCACTCCCAGAACTGTTCTAGGGAGTGTTCTCAAATTCTTGCGCATGTTATCACTTTGATGCTCTATGCTCATTCGAACTGCTCCATGTATTTTCGGATCCTGTCTTAGCATACAACTCAAGCGCAACCATAACTCACAGCATATTGACTAGGTCATTTGGATTCATCATCAAAACCTTATACATTAATTGGGTCAACAATTTCCCCTTTTGATGATGGCAAACCAAATACCGTAAGTCATTTGTTGTTAACAGGCAAGATATGCTAGTGCCCAGAATGGAAAAGTCAAAGTTTATGCAAGTCACACAGGAAAAAACAGGAGTGAGAGGTCAACTTGAACTGGGCAAACTAGTCAAGACTAAGGTCATGCTCATCTTCCCCCTTTTGACATCATCGAAAAAGGGTAAATAGGCCGGAAGGTCTGAGTCCATGTGGATGCAATCACCACCAAGGGTAATATGGGATATAACAGCGATAACTCAAGCATACGATACAGTAAGGATATTGGCCATCCGAGTCACGCACAAATAGCACATAAACAAGCAGGGATTATGGCAAAAATGCATTAATCATCTAGGAAACAGTCACAATCCACCATTGTTCATACATAGCAGAAAGCGGACAACAAAATAAAGTAGCAAGAGGTGGAAAGAAAAGAAGACAAAGTCAAGATCAGATGGAGGAAGAAGAAGGAGAAGAGAATTTTCGTGAGGGGCAGAAGATGGCACTCAAAGATCCTCGTGACATTTGGCGTTGAGCTCCTTTTCTTGCGAGTGCCCTCTTCATGTCTGCAATTTCTCCCTTCAGGAGAGCTGGTCCCTGCATTACAGTGTTTAGGTGAGTACTAGAGGTTGAGGCCTCACTGGGAACAGGGCAGAGGTGTTTGGACCCCCTTTCTGAGCTGGCACTCCCACCTTTCTTCACATGAAAGCACACCCAATCAGGGTACTACCTCCTATTTCATCAGTGATCTGGAGGCTCACTCTCTTTTACAGGGGATCCCCAACTACTCAAACACAGACGTCAGAAGGAGCCCATACCCCATGTCATGATCATTGGACTGTTAGTAATGTCTAATGTGACTATCATGATCACGGGTAAGTTGATTTCTCACCCGATCCAAAGGATCAGTCATGTCCATGGATCAGCCAAATTTTGTCCCTGACCCCGGAATGACATTCTTGATTATAAACCAAATAACAAGCGATGTAAAGGTATCATTTCCCCCTTACGCACTAGATCGGACACGGTTAGTTGGGGGTTTTGAGCTAGGTTCCGGGAGCTCTAGTAGTCTCTCCTCACCCAATACATCTTGTCCTCATGGACATATACATCAAAACCATCAGATCACACCAAGCATCTCACCAGATCAGCACATCGAATCCTATGCCCACCAACTGTGCTTGTCACCACCCCATTGGTGACCACACAGTTGACGTAAAACTCAGCCAACTCAGAATAGAACACCCTCTCGAGTGGTTAGTAAACAGTCCAACCACCCCTGAACTCTTAATTTCTTAGGAACACCTCAAGCCCCTGTTCCTGGAAATAAGCTACCTTGACACCTTCCCTCGGACTACAGATTTCTGAAGGAAGTGTTGGTATCTTCAGGGAGTGTCATGCTCTTTTTAGCTTTCTTTCTTCTGAGTTAGGACACTCTTCCACCTGTTCGGACGACTGTTCTGGGGCTGCCTTTTTAGGAGCAGGGTCCTTGGAGGAAACAGGTTTAGGAGGTGCTTTGGCTGGTGTTTTGAGGGGGTTTGGAGAAGTGTTCTTCGGATGTTTTTTCTTTGTAGTAGGCTGCTACTGTATCTTTTAGTCAAAAAAATAGGGGCAGGACCGAAACTTCTTGTTTGGCGTCGATACAGAGTATTGAGAGAGGGACATTGATGGTAGTGGTGTCTTTCTTTGGGTTTTGAAGCCTAGTTTGAGGGTTTGGTTGAGGAGTGGTTTTTATGGTTCTTTTGAACCGTATAATCGGTCATCATCATCACTATCTTCAGTGAAAACACTAGTAGGAACAGGAGTCCTCAGCACCCATCCCAACCCCCAAATCACTTGAACTTTCGACTGACTCGGTCGAAATTCCCTGTCCCCAATTCAAATTTGGGCGGTTCATAGACAAGCAGTTCCCACTCGGTAATCGGGTTCACGGTGGGAATTGTTGCAGGGTTTAGACCAATAGACCTCACATCAGACTCCTCAAGAAACCATATACTGAAGAAGTATAGGTAAGTGGGAGAGGGAGAAAGTCCATACCCGAAGAAATTCTACTCGATGGGGCCGCTGCAGTGCTCAAACCAATTCCTGCTTCTTTTGCTTGACACTCGACTCTGAAGTGAGCGGATGCATGGTCTTCCTTCCGGTCGAGGCTGAGCCACCATGAGTTCTTGCCATTGGAAAGTTTGAGAAGAAAGATTTTAGGGTTTACGGTTTTGGAAGGGAAAGAGATAGCGATTTTCGATCGTGTGAAAGGAAAGAGAAAAGGAAGGATGTCGAGTTTGGAGAGAGAATGCAGAGGAGGAAGTAGGCGGATGGGTTTTAAAATGGAAAGTTTTAATTCTACTTACCTTGCCGCCGCGTCACTTTCTGGTGAATTTACAAACAATGGTTTGGTTCTGTTCCTAACCTTGTTCTACTGCTAAAATGTTCGGTGTCTCAGGAAATAAGGCAATATCATTAGATATCAACGAGTGTCAGCATGTTAATTCTACCATATGCTTGTAAAAACACAAAATTGGAAATGCATCCATTGTAAATTTTTTGGCCTAAAAATCCTTAACTAGTCAATCATTGGGATAAACAAGCATGCTCAAGTCTTCTTAATTAAACCCAATTCAAGTCTATTCCTCTTAAACTGCTCTTTACTTACTTAGTGCCTTGGTAAATATATCAGCAATTTGTCTATCAGTGGTACAAAAATTCATTGAAATTAAGCCTTTCAAACATTGTCTCTCAAAAAATGATGACGTATGTCAATATGCTTAGTCCTTTTGTGTTGACATGGGTTTTTTGGCAAGGTTATTGCACTTGTGTTATCACAAAAAATAGGAATGCATCCAGTGTCAACACAAAAGTCCTTGAGTTGCTATCGTATCCACAATAGTTGAGCACAACAAGAAGCAGCTGTCACATACTCGGCTTCTGCTGTAGAATGGCAACAGAAGTGTTGTTCTTGGTTTCCCAAGAGACCAAACAGGGTCCAAGAAAATGAGCCATACCTGAGGTGCTTTTTCTATCAGCTTAGGAATCCAGCATAGTCAACATCCGCATAACCCAATGAGATCAAAGTTGCACCCTCGAGGATACCATAAGTGCTAAGTAGGGGTGTATTTCAAATACCTTAAAATTCATTTTACAGCTTTCAATGTGTTTTCTTTAGGATTTGACTGAAAAATGGCACACAAGCCAACATTAAAAACAATGTCACGGTCTACTAGCGGTTAGGTGCAGAAGCGACCCTATCATGCCCCTATAGATTTTTCTTCAACTAAAGGACTCCTATCATCTTCACCAACCTGGTTGAAGAGAGATGGGTGTGTCTATGGGCTTAGCCGATTCCATACCGAACCTCTTAATTAATTCATTGACATATTTTTGTTGATGTCATAGTTCCATTTGAGGTTTGCTTGATTTGTAAGCCTAAGAAGAAATTAAGCTCACCCATTATGCTCATCTCAACCTCACTCCTCATCAATTCTGAAAAATCATTACACAAATCACTGTTGTTTGCGCACCAAATATTATGTCATCGACATACTTGAACAATCAACAAATGTTCCCCATTTAGAACAAGTATTATCAACCTTGCCTCTTTGAAAACCATTATCGATTACGCATTTTGACAAACATTCATACCAGCTCTAGGAGCTTGTTTTAAACCATAAAGAGCTTTGTCAAGTTTGAACACATGTTAGGCAAATCATGATTTTCAAAACTAGGGGTTGGCTAACAACACTCCTCCTTAAGGTATCCGTTGAGGAATGCACTTTTGACATCCATTTGGTATAACTTGAACTCCATGTGGGCTGCAAAGGCCACCAAGATTCGGATAGCCTCGATCCTTACAACAGGTGCAAATGTTTCCTTATAGTCGATCCCTTCCTCTTGGTTATAGCCCTGAACCACCAGCCTGGCCTTGTCCGAGTGATTGTTCTGAACTCATCCAATTGTTCTTGACACCCACTTGGTACCAATTATCGATCTGTCTTTAGGCTGTGGTTCAGGTGCCAAACCTTGTTCCTTTCAAACTAATGAAGCTTTTTGCTGGCAGTAACCCAGTTGAATCTGTAAGAGTTTCATGAACATTCTTGGAATGTTAGATAAAAGCATAGAAAGCACAAAAGTTTCTGACTTAGACCTAGTTTGCACCCCTGTGTTAATCAGATATAATCTGTATCAAGAGGGGCGAGCTCTGGTGCTTCAGGGTCGTGAAGCCAAGCTCGTCCTGGATTGTTTGACTTGGTTGGTTCCTTCATGAGCCACGTGAAGAGGATTCTATATCTCCTTTGCGGATTCACACTCTGAGATACGAGTGTACTCTCAGTCCAAGCCAAAGTATAGCAATTTCTTGCCCTTGCATTTTTCCTCCAGTTTTCTTGAAGTCATCTGAGTCAACTCATTTGACTTCTTAGGAACTGTTTTTGCCATCTTCTGTGGTTTTCATTGAATGTAAGGACCATTCTCAATGATCATCCACAGCTCATAATCATCAGCTTAAATGTAATTTTATGCGGTTTTTCCACCAATTGTAATGTTACCCATTAAAGTATGGTGGTCGAGTAACAGATTACCCTCTAAGATTCCTTGTGGTGAACTCATCTTTTCAGGATCTCTCAAGTGTTAGCCTAGGTGTGAGAACTCTGCTCTGATACATACTTGTTAGAATTAATGACAAGGACACAGGAGGGAGTGAATTGTGTCTACCAACTTTTAAATTGTTTCAAAACACTCTTGAAACTGTTTGGAGTGCGTGTTTTCAGTGAGACAAACGAAAGTAATTGCGAAAATAGTAAAGGAGACACAATATTTTTACGTGGAAAACCACCTCTGCCCAACTGGATGTAAAACCACGACTATCACTGTAGAATTTCAGCAACTCTTTCACTAAACGGGCCGTAACACGTTATAACCTAAACACAGTAACTTAGTCTACCAAGACTCTTGTTACAAACACATCCAAAGTCTCCTAAGATTTAGACAAATACTCAACGGACACAACGTCCACCACGTCCCCTACGGACACAACGTCCAACGTCTACCAAGACTTGGACAACCTCTTATCACGTGATGAAAAGAGATAAAGAACACCTTACTTGAATGCTTCTAAATAAGCTGAGTGTAAGGTACATACAACTCCTATTATGCCAATAATGAAGACTTATTAAACACTCTTTTTGAAGGTTTTTCTCACAAAAAATTCAGACTCAAAAAGCATTTTTAGCACTTGAAAATCATGAAAAACCCTAAGAAAAGTTGAGGAATCGGCCGCTTAAATAGTGGGATAAGTATGCTTATCGTGGAAGGATGAGAGTAATCTCCACTTTTCTTAGCCATATCCTAATCTGAGAGTACCATCTTCCTTATAGGATATGATCAAATATTTGGGGATATTTTTTCCTTAGGAGATAAGATTCAAATATTTAGGAAAGATATTTTTCTTAAACGAGATAGGATTAAATCTCTCCAAATATTTGAAAAATATTTTGTCTCTTAAATAAGGGAAGAAATAGTTTAGATTTTGACTGACAAAATTAATTTCAATTGTTTCTTAAAAACGTCAGTCCAAAATCCTTTTAAGAAAAATGTTGAAATTCGAATTTTTATTCCCAGCCTCAAGATACTGGTAACCTGGTCTCTTGGACCTATTCTGAAGACAGTGCTCTAAGTCACCAAAACCTTTTCAAAAGTGAATGCTGAATCGAGACCTTTTAATTAGCATATTAACAAGAATCTGAAAAATAAGAACTAATGCAAGCCTAAGACTCTTTTATAAAGCTGGTTTTCTGTGCACAGGTCCTGCTTCCACTCCGAGACTATTCTAGGGAGTGTTATCAGATTTTTGCACCCCCCCCCACCCGGCATGTTATCAACTTTGATGCTCTATACTCATTCGAACTGCTCCAATGTATTTTTTCCCGGATCCTGTCTAGCATCAACTCAAGCACAACACATACTCACGAGCAATATTGACTAGGTTCATTGGATTGTCATCATTAAATTCTTATACATTAATTGGGTCCAACCCCAAATTGAGTATACCTTCTATGCGTCTTAGTCAGCACTCTCTTTCGTCGATTTAAAAAAAAAAAGTTTATCTGGATTTTTATATTTGCTCACAATGTTTGACTCATTTATTACTATTAGGATCAATAAAGGCTTCTAAATGAGTTTAGTTATAAAGGCCTTGTTTTTGACTTATGTTCTCCTATGCCCCGAAACCCCCTAATGTCTTTGGAGGAACATATCTTATCTGATCTACTAATGGGCGATTTTAATGGGATCTATTTTTCCCCAAGAAGAATCTTTCCAATTTGGACAACATGGTTGGTAGCAGATGTCGGTAGTTTGACAACATTGCATTAGTATGGGATGATTGGATTCAAGAGTTGAAACTGAGTAAGATTTGCCTTCCAACTTTGCTTGACACTGGCATTTTTCACACTAAGGATTTTTTTACTTGCTTTTGTTTGGATATGTCCACAAACATACATTTCCTAACTCCAGAATGTCCCTACAAAACAACTTGCATTGGAATGAAGGAATCTAAATGTTTCCCTCAGATGTCTTTGAGGAATGTATTGAAAACTCCTGCAATGACTTGTTCCATGGTGTTGTGTAAGCATTGCTTAAAAAAAAGCAATTGCGGACTTGTTAAACATCCACCAGCTGGCCGTATTTCTACAAAGTTAATAATCTAGTTGAGATTTCGACATGATCTTGATTGAAAGTTAGCTTCATAAAGCAATAAGCCATCATCAACAAAGAGTGAGCATAGTGCTATTTGATGCTTGTAAAGATATCCTAATGGTGGTTCATTGATATACCAATAGAAGCAATAAAATAATCTCATGCTAGAACTTTTACAAATAAATAAAATATAAATAGGGTGTTAATTAATCTCCTTGACAAGAACGCCATGTAGGTTAGGAGAACTTGCTCACATATTTGCTTGTTGAAATATCGCTGAAACGGAAACTGTGTGATGCCACATTCCTTAATTCCACAAAATCCATTAGTCATGGAATCCCATTTCATCTATATACTGAAATAGGAAATCCCTTCTATTCAATCATAAGCATTGCCCACGTCCTCGTTCAAATTGCCATATAGGATTCTTAGCTTTTATATCTTAAACATATTCATAATGTCTCCAGCAATAGAAATTTTCATGTGAGCCATATGAGGAATGACAGCAGTCTGTATCGGTTAATAATTCTTTCTAAAATACTTCTCATTTTATTGATGAGAATCTTAGAAAATGATCTTGCAACAGTTACGACAAACACTAGTTCGTCTTATCATGAAGAGTCCTTCTCGAAATTATTAAATCTTTGGAATCAAAGAAATAGCAATTATACTCTCTATTTCAGAAGTTTACCCGAGTAGAAGAAGTTGTGTTCGTATGCTCTTACAGAACTATGCTGTAATAACCAGTCAATTTTTTCCGGGGGGGGGAAAAAGAATGCCTCAAATCCATCTGGTTTCAGTGCTTTATATTGGATCCAATTTTAGAAAGATATCTGCTTGTATTTTTGTGTATTTGGCTACTGTACGCATAAAAGTTTTTTCATTATCCTTCTAGGCGGTGCTCTTCTAAGAGCCAATGTTTCATTGAAAAATGGATGGCTCCTGAGTGTAAAGCGTGTTTAAAGAATCTTGATAAATTTATATTCATTAATATTACTATAATGGATCCAGATGCTATGATCATCTCACTTACTAATTGGCCTTACGTTTGGCCTTCAGTTGTTCTTATTAGTGGCTACACTATGGAAAAACTTCAAATATTATCCACTTGCATTAAGGTCATTTCCCCCTCGCATACTTACCCCCATATCTTTGAGTAATTTCATTCACTTGGGCACACTTCTTGATGTGCCTACAACTTTATCATATCGTGCATTCCTTTCTTATGTCATTTTCTAGACATTTTTTCCATATTTAGATATTGATGATATTCTCCTGGGCCTTTTCCTTCTATGCAAGTGTTTTGCTTGGTTACATTAAATCAAGAGCAATGGATTAGTTCTTCAAGAGTTATGCCATACCTTGTCTTATTAATCTAGAAACCTAGATTAAACATCCACAAATTAATATGGATGATTCGAGAAAGAATAAAAATTACCAGGTTCCAGCATAACTCAGCTGCACTTGAACACACTAGCAATCAACACTTGTAATGCTGTTTGGACGATACAAAATAGAATTTCAACTGAAGCTTGATGTCTCTTTGATTTGTATATGTGAAAGACTTAATATTAAAGATGAACCTAAATACCTAATACTCTTAATATTTTTACAAAAATACAAATAGTACGATTCATACTTTGTCTCTGCCTCATATCCTCACCATTAAAATAACCAACCAGCAACAACCCGCATACTTTTTTAAATAAGAAAATCATTTTTTCTCCGTCATTTTCTCATTTAATTTATTAACTTCCTACCGTCTGTAATTGGCTCAAGATCTTTTCTTAAAGTGCCCCTAGGTTATGTGTTCTCTATTTTTGTCGTCAACTCTGCTTATTAAAAGCCCTTTGTTGCGGAGACTTGAGCTCTGTTGTCTTCGTCAAGTTAATTAACCAAAACCCTTTGTCCTAAATCTATTCTACCCCCAATTTCAAGAAAATTCAGCACTTCACTGTTATTCACGCCCCTTTGTTTTCCTTTTTCTAGATCTGGCAACTCTATTTTTGGGGGTTTGCGTTTTTTTGAAAAGAAGGAAGTTTTGAAGAAAACAGAGGGACGTTGGTTTTCCTACTTTATTTTGAGAAATTGGCTCTAATGTTTGAAATTAATCTCTGCTGTTCTCGTGAAATCTTTTCGTTTTTGGGGGGTGTAGGATCGATTCCTCTCTCAGTCCGTGGGCCCCACTTGGTTCAAAACCTTAGCTGTTGTTCATCCTACTGGTTTTATGTTTTCTCAGAACTTAGCCCCCCAGTAATTAGCATGATGGATATTTTCCTTTAATTTCTAGATCCGTTTTCTCCTATCATAGAAAAAAAAGAAAGAAAAAACCGAAACAAATTTTGCAACCTGGGGTCTCGTGTCCCATGTCCATTGGTACTGCATTAATAATATCTCTTATCTCTTCTTTCTCTCATGTATCTTATGCATTTCAACAATATAATGAAGTATACCCGCCAGATTTACATCAAACCCTGATTTGAGTAACACTATTTGAATGTTCGTTCCCACAAATCGTAAACTTTAGGCGTACACTACAGATTTGTCAGATTACTACTTTAAGATGACCATCTGAGAGAAGTAGTAGTGCATCCCAACAATTTGCTTGAACAGCATTCAAGGGGACATGTTAAATAGAGGGGATTAGGAATGCTCGTTCTAAGTGGACTACCACAAGTAGAAGATAAATTGGTGGGTACAGAGATTCAGTGAGCAAAAGGTCATTCACAGATAACTTGACAGAAGAAAAGCATGGGGGGGGGGGGGGGGGGAGAGAGAAAACCTTAGGGTTTAGGGACGGAACCCTTCACTGGAGTGAGAGAGAGGGAGAGGGAGGAAGCATGGTAATTGGCTTGTGGAGGGAGGCAGACAGACATGGGATGCAATTGATCAAGATTAAACATAGTTTTATTTTTTATTAGTTCATTCCTGCGATGGAGATGGGGCCAGGGTGTTGGTCCTGTTTAGATCAACGATGACGGTTTCACTTTAGCCCGCCACTACGGTCCGTATAAGTCACACGTCCTTTCCTTTTTATTAATAATATAGATGCTAAAAATCCCATTTGTTTATGACCTCCTCTAATCATAATGCCTCTTTAAAAATGATAATTGTCCATATTGGGTTCGCTTTACTTAATATTTTAAGGTCCATTTCACATTAAACTAAAGACTCTGTAAATGTATTATGAATGGAGAATGCAACATTGGAATGAGAGATGTGCTTGTGAACAATTACAATTAGTACTACTATAAAAAATTGATGTGGCATCACCTCAATGAACACTTTTTAAATGCATAACATGATGAATAGTCCCATTTAGGGATAAATAGTACAAAACAATAACTTTATTGCTTTCTAATTAAAGTCCGCAATCCAAATAAATAAAAGTCAAAATTCTAAGATTTCTATCTTTTTATGTGACTTTATTTGTTCAAAATTAATTTTGGGGGGGGGGGGGGAGTTTCTTGAGTACTTCTCAATTGGTTGACTTTTGTATAAGAATACTACATAAGAAGATAATTTGCATTACAGTCAACTCACAAAGTAGACATTGTTCATGATATCACAAGAATTGTGCCTCTATGGTAGAGACCTGATAATCCACGGAGGATCTATACTATTCCATGAGATCCTTCATAATTTGGGCCAAAATTTCCCATGTTAATTGGTGCAAGCAGTGAAAACTGTTGCAACGATTTCTATAACTTTTGTTTTTTCCTGGCTTGTTATCATGCTTTCCATTACACTATCAATTGCCAAATTGTCAATATCATGCACTATGCTTTTATGTATTATGCTCAAAATTCTAATCATTTATTTTTGATCAAAATTTAATTCCATAACTCTAGTGGTTTTTCCCAATCCAATTCTAATTCATAATGCTATTTTAAGGAAGCATATTGCTTTTTTTCTTTATTGCTCCCTAATTATTTCAAAGTTAGCTTTTCACTTACGGAGGCCTTACTGGAGGGCACTTACCTGATTCTTAGTCATTGCCCAAAAATTATTTGGCTTCATGCAATCCATTTATTAATTTAATAATATTATTAAATGTATCTTTCAAATCTCTTGCATCGTGTTTAATCCTACCTGAATACACCCTTCCAAATTGCTTCTCGTCCAATTTTACAAACTCATTTAATTTTAAATGTCAAAAGCTATGAAGCAAAACAAGGTTTCTACAGAAATAAGTTTTAGGAAGCGAGTACCACTACAGGCCTCTAGGCCATATTTTAATAAACTTTCCAGAATATTCAAGCTGTGATTAGAATTGATGAGATAAAACTAAAATACATTTTACAATTGCAAATGAAAAAAATAAAACAAATGAAATATTGAAATTTTAGATACAAAAAGTCTAACAGTCCAATATATGAGAATTATAAAGAGGGGATAGGTTGAAATAACTCAGCCTCTATCTATTGTTTTGCATGCAATAAAATTTGTTGAATTATGAGTTTTCTAGTCCTTTATTAATTCCATTATTGAAGAGAGGGGATGGGTAGAAAACAACTCAGCCCTCTATCTATTTTTGCATACATAAAATTTGGGTTATGAGTTTCCTAGGTCCTGTTATTAATTCCGTTATGAAATGAAAAAATTATGATATAAAAACTATAAACACTTGCTTTGATCAATTTTCCTTTTCCTTCATTATTTCATTTTTTAGGCTGGTTTATGTAAGTTTTAGTAGATCAGTGAACATGAGAGAGAAAGTTTTAATTGCAAGTATCTCTTCTTTTGTCCTGTACATACATGCACTATTTTTATACACAGAAGGCCTCCTCTAAACAACCTCTAACTAACCTTCCTGATAATAGGAATGTGCTAACTAATTAACAAAACATTTCTTGTTTCTTGTATCTTCATTACTATATACTCAACAGCCCGCCCCTCAAGGTGGAGTTGGTGGGGTTAGCCAACCAACCCAGCCGTGAACTCAAAACTTGGTGATGAACCCTCACCAAGGGTTTAGTCATCAGTCAGCTAGTTGATTTTTGGAAGATACATGGGTTGTCTTCCCAAAAAACCTTCCTGAAGTTTGTCTCGAGTATAGTGGCTAGTCAATTTCGGATGTGTTTTGTTTTGTCATGAAAGATCGGATTTTCCTGGCAATGTAAATGGGCAGCTTTGTTATCACCGTGCACAGGAATGGGTTTAAAGGAACATTGACATTATAAATCTGCCAGGAGTTGGTGCAGACCTTCTAAAGTCAAAGTTGTGACAGACATGCTCGATACTCCTGCCTCAGCAGAAGATTTTGAGACATCTTTTGTGGCTGTCTTAGTTTTTTCCAAGAGACCAAAGATGAACAAAGGAAGATGCAGTATCAAGTGAGAGACTTAGCAGATGAATTTGCAAGGACACCCATCCGCAATCACAATAATGCATTTAGCTGCATGGGGCTGATGGAAGAATAGAATATCCATGATTGATAGTGGCCCTTAAGATATCTCAGTAGATGCATAGCAGCTTGGAAATGTTGCCTCTCTAATTCCTGGAGAAACTGACTCAGGTGTTGCACAGCATAAGAAATGTCAGGACCTTGTTAAGGTCAAGTATAGTAACCGACCTATTACTCTCTTGTAAACTGCGGATCAGGCCAGGAGGGACTAGTGTCTTTTTGAGACTGAAGCCTCGAGGGAGGGGAAAATTTAGCAAGGTTTGGCACCCTGTAAATCCTCATCGTTAGGATGTCAGAGATATATTTCCTTTGTGATTCGAAAAGTCCCTTGAGAAGACCTGAATTTTCAATTCCAAAAAGTATCTTGCAAGTCTCAATGTCTTTGATGGGGGTGAAGGCAGATGTAAGGCATGTTGATGCTGGAAATGCCCTGAGTAATCATCTCCTGTAATGAGTAATTCATCTACATAGACCTAGGATAAAAGTATGGAGCCCATTATACATCTTTGTGAATAGAGATATCACTCTTCAGACTGGTGAACCCCTGAGATATGGAGAAATTTGGTGGCTCAAGGTTCCATTGCTGAGGCTCGCTTCAACCATATAAGGGATCTTTCTAACTTTGCTACTTGACCAGATAAGCCCTTTGTGTATCCTGCAGGAGGTTGCATGTAGACTTCCTCATCAAGAAAAGACCATGTAGGAAGGCATTATTGATGTCCTAGTTGATGTAATGGCCAATTGCTAGTGTTGGCTAAGGCAATAAACACTCGCACGTAGTGAGCTTAAACAACAGGAAAGAAAGTATGCTTGTAATCTTTATCTTTTGATTTGTGTCCAAAGCCTCTAAAGACAAGTCGACTTTGTACCTTATACTAAGCCATTCGGCCTGAATTTTGTTTGTAAACCCATTTTTGAAGTTAGGGCTTTTTGCCTGTAGGTAAGGCATCAACTTCCAAGTTCCATTCTGCTCTAAGGCCTCAATTTTCTTAGTTCATCAATGGCCCTGCAACCCATTCTGTATATAGTTTTTTGCTTGTGCAACTGTTAGGCTCAGTATTTGTAGAACAGCTGCAAGTGATGACACTAGTTGGGGGGAAGACAAGTGTGCCAGATCAAGAGGCTTAATAATGATAAGGGCAGTGGTCCAAAAAACTGGCAGAGGGCTGAGTAAGGTTTGGCTTTTGATTAGCATCAATTCTTGATGGATTATTTTATACAGAAAAATCTTTAAAAAGCCAAGGCGGGAGGCTGTTTAGACCTCTGAGTCTCTTAGAGGGGCATCAAACCGGTGTTCAGAGATGTTCAGGAAAAGAGATAAATAGGAGACGATATAAGATCCCCCCAAAGAGCAGTAATGAAGTTGGTTAGGTGGTTCAGGTTTGTGTGGAGGAGGAATAGATCTGATGATGTGAGATCAAAATGGGAATATCTAATTGAGGAAATAAAGGCTTCCGAGGAACCATTGTTTATAGATGTGATCCTGTGTGTTTGATTTGAGTTTGGAGGGAAACATGGTTTCCCCTCAAAAACAACATCTCTGCTATGAAAAAATTTATGTGTTGCAAATCATAAGCTTATTCCTTGTAAAAACCAGTTGTATAACCAAGTAAAACACCTTGAGGGCTTTAGATTCAAATTATCTTGTGCCCCACTTTGTGAGCGAAAACAAAGAACATCCTATTGTTCGAATCCTCATAGACTGGAGGTTTTTGATGAAGAATTTCAAAAGGGCTTTTCCATGACAAATTTTCCATTGGAAGCTTGTAATGATATGAGTAGCAGATAAATACATTCTCCCCCAAAAAGTCTTTGGAAAACCAGCTTGAATCTAACTGGCCCACTTTTCCAGAAGATGTCTATGTTTCTTTCTGCCACACCATTCTGCTGTGGGGTTTTTACTATAGAACGTGATGTAACACTCCTTTTTGGGGAAAAAATTTAAGCAGGTTGATTGAAATGAAACCTCAGTTTGCATTGTCAGAACGAACCATTTGGATCTTGGACTGAAACTGAGTTTCGTGGCCATAGCAAAAAATTGTGCACTGACTGAAGCAACTTGAGACTTATTTTGTAATAAAGGGGGTAGTCCAAGTACATCTGTGCTGAAGTCATCACAATGGTTAGAAAATACTTGGCACCGGTGATTGAAACTACTCTATAAGGTCCCCAGAGATCCATATGTATCAATTGAAAAGGTATAGTGGAAGAGACAGTGCTTGGTTAAAAGGAAGTCTATGAGACTTTTGCAAAAATACAGGTTTCACAAAAAATCAGATGGTTTATGAGGCTACAAGATCAATATGTTGCATTTATGGCATGAAGTATGCCCTAACCTAGCATGCCAGAATAGCAAAGGAAACAGAGTTACATTGTGCCATTATTTGAAGCAATTAAAGGCTGATTTGGGAGATTGCATTACAGTAAGTCTTTGAGGCAAAAGAGACAGTCTGTATAAATCCTCAACAAAAGGTGGCAACGCTACAACCTGTCTCCAGTTAATAAGGTCCTAAAAAACACATTTGTGAGGTAAGTTGTTTTTAAAGATTGGTTGATCAGATAGCAAACTTGCCTATGACAACAAGTTGACTTGAATTCTGGCACATAAAAGTCCAACATTGCAGGACAGGGGGGGGGGGGGGGGGGGGGGGATTTGATGGCGAGAGGAATTTGGCCAACTTCTCTTTACAGACTTTATGCTTCCATCAGGAAGAATGACATGAGTGGGTTGTGCAAGGTGGTGTTGAAGAAAATAAGGTTGTGGTCATAGGTAATATGGTCACTTGGCACTGTATCTACAATCCAATGAGCTGGAACAGTTATTTGGCACAGCAAAACATATACTGGATGAGGTGAAACAATACCTGCAAAATGTGCATAAGCACTGAAGTTTTCATCCTTGGAATTTTGCTGTCTGTTTACCCTTCATGAGCTTCATCATTTCCTGGGGCTAATGCTGTGCATAGCTTGATCAAATATGCCCAAAGTCTCTTCCCAGTCAACTTTGTTATCTCATCCCAAAGGAAGAATCCATGAGTCATTTCAAGAGGAGACATATTGCAGGCCATCTGGGAATAGGCCTCTTATCTTGCCATCTTTATTCTTGGGATCTTGATACCATTAGGAAAACCAGGTAGTTTGAAGTCACTAATTCAACAGTATGATTATTTCTGGACAATAGTACAGAATCTTTTAACTGGCTTCCTGTCTTTCTTTCCTCTCTGGCCATTCTTAGAAAATAAAGCTGCACAAAAAATGTTTGATTTCATCAGATTGTTCTGTTTCCCGCAAAGTTTTTTGTTTCCTGGCTGAAAAACATTAGCAGCAATCTTCTTAGTAATACCCATGCTGACTATAACCTGCTTTTTGTTTTTCTAATCTCTTATCATAGAGTAGCTTTGTTGACTGTAGGCAGTGGATCGAGTAACAGAATCTGGCCTCGAATCGTTGTCATAATTCTTCATTAAGATGCATCAGAAATTGCATAGTTTCCTTCTCTGTTCCAACTCACAGTTTTTCGTGATAGCAGTGGAACTTGCAGCACAATTTGCACACAGGTATTCTCAGACAGTTCCAAGCAATCATCCCAAAGCCTTAATTATTTTTGTGTAGCAAACGCTACAACTATCATGTTCCTTTGGTATAAAATCAGAACTTTCTTTCTCTAATTTGATATAACACAGGGCCCATTGGTTTTTTTTTCTTTCACCAAAACGTTCTGTTAAGTCATTCATAGTTATTGAGCAAAGTTCACATATAAAAAAGCCTCAGAAAATCTTGAACCAATAGAATTTAATGCCAACTCACCACCATGCTAATCGACATCTAACCCACTGATTATAACAATGTGATTCTTTTGAAGGTTTCTCACAAGAACCATCAATAAAACCAATCTTTGCCTTTAGTTCTGAGAGAAATCCTTACCAATTTGATCCATCTCTGGAAATTGAGGCCATTGAGCTTGACATTCGTCAGCTGCAATCCTGGGGGGATGGTCCTGAAGCCTGTAAGTAGAGAGGATCATCGTGTAATACCATCAAACTGCCTTGTCCTTGACATGATTTTCATCGTTTTTGGACCTGAAACACTTTCAGCCATAACAGGCAAGAAACGAAAGCTTTCAAACTACAAGAACTAAGCACGGTTAATGAAGGAAAGATCAATCAGTTGAAGAAAACCGGAATTGATTCATTAACGAGGAAAATCAATGATCGAAGGAAGTATTTTCAGGAGTCCAACCATGGTGCTCTGATACCATGTAAAGTTTTAGTAGACAGTGACATGGAGAGAGAAAGGTTATGTGCAAGTTCCTCTTTTTCTATATATACAATGCACTATTTTTACACACAGAAGGCCTCCTCTAACACCTCTAACTAACTTCTTGTAATAAGGAAGTGCTAACTAATTAACAAAAACTTTCTTGTTTCTTGTATTCTTTCATTACTGTATACTTCAACAGTTTATGTTTACTTCACTTGAATTTAAGGGTTTTTTGGGTAATAATGTAATTTGTTTTTTGTTGATATCTGGGAACGTACAGGTTATTGAAACCAATATTAGCAATACTAAATCTGCTGATGAATAAGAAAACCTTAAAGACAGTCCATAAAATAAAAATCTAAAATTTCATATTATTATATTTGATCACTTAGGTTTCATAGTCCAATTTTTTTTGTTTGAAAAAAAAAGCCCTCCTACCATACAATAAAATAAGATATCTGTTGATCTTCAAGCAAATTTTACTCCATATTGTTCGTTAATATTAAAACCTTCATATTGTCCTTTTTCTTTTGAGTTTTGATTACATCAAACAATAATATGAAACATCGACATGTGATCAAATGAAAATATGAAGATCAATTCAAAGTCTATATTACCCTTTTTGTTGTTTCAAACGTCGATTTAGTTTAAATTTTAACTCGCCGGAGCCAAAAAACTTTACAGAAAGTAGGTACAACAAAAATACCTGCCTTTAAAATTACATGTTTTCTTTGAATTGCATAGATAAGCAATTCTGTAAATCAAAAACCTCATAAATAAATCTGTTACTAGATAATAACAAAGAGCGATTAATTGTCAAATAATCTGTTGTCTTTGACACTTAAAAAGATTCATACGAACTTCTCTTTGCCATGCCTATGTTTTAAAAATAATTGTGCTTGAGAGTTGAGACATGCATCTATCCCATGGAAAAAAAAAAAGAAAGAAGGGATTTTTTTTTTTGAAAAATGTAAAAGTTAATATTAAAAAATAAAAAAATATTGACCGTTTACCTATTTCATTTTTGTCCATTTTGGTTATATATACATTCGAATTTGGGGATAGAGATTTTTAGGATCACTTTATTGGTGCCAGCTTGAAGT
>JAKOGI010000465.1:575000-580000 GCA_029747015.1 Carnegiea gigantea
CGTTGTACAGAAAATTAACCTTGAATTCATTAAACCGTATGTCTCTATGAGATTATGGAACTTCTCCCCACGTGGTCCAAGCACGTGGGTACTTACTTGCAAAGCTTTCCACAATTTTCTGAACTACACCCTGATATGGAACAAAACTAAGAACAAAAAAAGAATTTGTTAAAAGTAATTACTGTAGGCATTAAAAAAATATGATTAGTGAAGAAGTTACAAAGTTTGCAATGAACTAACGTGTCACCATCGGGTTGTCAATATATCTTATTAATGGTGCTTGCAGTTTCACTATTAGGTGCAGGACTGTGTCTATCTCTTCGTACTCCTTCATTTTGCACCCCTTCGTTATGCACTGAGTGGCTTGGCATTCTAGGTTGTCCCATCATCTGATTACCGTTGAAATATGGACTAACAGTGCCAAACTGTTGATAAAGTAATGGAGTAGCTAAAGTACCACCCATGTATGGAATATTAGGTTGGATTGGTGTCTGCATACTCGCATCGAAAAAAGATGGTTGCATATGGGGTTGCTAATTCATACTACCATAATAATTTCCGAATGGTTGAGTTGGATTAAGAAAACCTCCAAACATTCCACTGAAAGTGTTTGTTTCATAGTTTTGATCCGTAGGATCATACTGTGGCGTCGATTGTGGTGCTCCTCTACCCGCATCATTCCTGACCGTTCGACCACGACCACGACCACGACCACCATTGAGTCCAGACATCTAACAAATAAGAACAAAATAAAAAAACATAACTGCACCAATATTTATAGTATTGTCAGTGAAAAAATTACATGACATATGTGCAATTGTTTTTCTGGGTTTGCAATTAAGAAAAACTCCATACACAGACATAAATATCCATACAACGAAAATATTAAATCAATCATTGTGGGACACATCGTCATCGTCATCATCATCACTTTGCAATGCCATATTTTCATCATCATAATCATCATCAGTGTCTTCAGGTTCATCCTCCCATTCAGCTTCTTCATCCTCGTCATCACCATTCCCATCATGATCATCACCCCAATCATGTCCATCAACATCATCAGCTTGTGCAGTTTCATCAACTAATGTTGTCGCTATTACATTATCCACATTCATGGTTGTCATTCCAAACTGCTGATAGGCAAGTTCTAGATTATTCTTATCTTTAGGAGCACCGCGAGGTTTGTTTGATATAGCTACCCACCAATTCGCTTTTCCTGATATCCCCTCTGCATACTTAACATATACCACTTAGGTTGCAGTATCAGCAAATATGAATGGGTCAAACTTTCTGTAATGTCTAGTATGATTAACCTCGGGATATGAGGTAAATTTAGGATAACGTAACCCTCGAGGAACATCCGAGTCAAACCACTCACAATTAAAAAGTACACATTTTTTAATTGGCTCACCCGTAAATTCAACACGAATAATTTTGTGAAGTACGCCATAATAATCCCCTGCTACTTCATCACCTTCGCCAACTCCTTTGACACACACGCCATAATTATATGTTGCTTTACCTTCATTTCTAGCCTTGGTATGAAACTCATAACCATTAACTTTATACCCAGAAAAACATTCCACTACCATAATCGGCCCATGAGATAAGTTTACCAGAAAATCATGCCTCTCATCATTAAACACCCGATAAAAATTGACCTATGAAAAAAAATAAAAGTAATCCTCTTTAGAGTTAGAAAAATATTTTGTAGGAGTTGAAGATTACTTAAGAAAAATTACTTACATTATACTCAAACCATTGTGCAAAATTTGCCTCAATAAACAAGTCAACTTCTACATCACTCGCGTTTGGATTATGGCTGCGAAATTGATGTCTGAACCAACTGTAATGTTTAACGAATGAAATTAAATAATTATTACTGAACAATTAGTAAGTATTCAAATGAAACTTTCAGTAACTGATATACTTACTCCAAATATGGTTGCACTTCATCACAATTCAGTAAAATGTGAAGACGTGCGACACGATACTCAGGTTCAGTAAGATATCTTCTTCCTCGTTTTCCAAACGGAGTACCCTTACGGTTGAACACTGAAAGAGTTCGCATTTGTCGTTCGGGTTGTTGCAGATCCTCATTACGCCCAATACTCGGGCAATGCAAGTTTGATTCAAAATAATACTTAGCGAAATGTTTGATCTCAAATGCTAAGTATGCATTAACCGTAGATGCCTCCACACGAGCTTTATTCTTTGCCGTAGGCTTCATCCAGCCAAAGTACCTCTCAAAAGGATACATCTATCGATATTGAACAGGACCACCTAACAAAGCTTCTTCGGCTAAATGAATGGGCAAATGTTCCATGACATTCCAAAATCCAGGCGGAAAAATTGTCTCCAACTTACGAAGAATTATAGCAATGTTCTTATTCATCTCTTCCAGCATGCTCACGTGTAACTCACTGGAGCACAAGTTTCTGAAAAACTCACTCAATTCGACCAAGGGTCCCAGCACATCTTCCGGAAGAGCAGCAAAAGCTACTAGAAGAAGATTCTCCAGGAACACATGATGATCATGACTTTTCATATTTTGCAACTTTGTATTAGATGGATCCACCCAATTTCCCACATTAGAACAATAACCATCAGGCACATGAACCTCTGGCAACCATTGACAGACAGCCCTTTTTTGAGGTGATGACAGTGCAAACTTGGCTTTTGACTTACACAATCTATCAGTTGACCCTCTTGTAACCAAGTTCAACTCTTGCCTACTACACAGAATGGACATATCCATTCTTGCTTTGATATCGTCCTTTGTTTTTCCGGGCACATTCATCAGTGTGTTTATAATATTTTCACTGAAATTTTTCTCTATATGCATAACATCAAAGTTATGCCTCAGAAGTTGATGCTTCCAATACGGCAATTCCCAAAAGATACTTTATTTTGTCCAATTATGTTCATTTTCCTCAAATTCCGAAATTTAAAAATGGATATCTTCAATCACCTTAGGCAATGTCGACATTATTTCAGACAACATTCCACCAGAAATCCTTTGCGGAGGGCCAATGTGTACGCTCTTTCCTTTACGGAAGGCAACTTTATTAGCTCTAAAGCAATGATTTCGAGGCAAGAACCAACGATGGCAATCAAACCAAGAGGGCTTTCAGCCATGCTGTAACTGGAATGCACAATTTTGGTTCATACAAACCGAACATGCTAACAACCCATGAGTACTCCAACAGGATAACATACTATATACGGGAAAATCATTAATTGTCCACATCAATGCGGCATACAATCTAAAAGTTTCCCTGCATGAAACATCAAATATATCAACCCCAACATCCCACAGCATTTTTAACTCATCAATTAAGGGTTGCAAGTACACATCAATCCTATTCTTCGGATTTGTTGGGCCCGGAATAGGACAACTTAAAAACATGTATGGAGTTGTCATACACATATCTGGAGGCAAGTTGTAAGGTGTAACTACAATTGGCTACACAGAATATGCTCTTCCAGATATGGAAAATGGTGTGAAACCATCAGCACAAAGACCTAACCTTATATTTCGAGGCTCTGCTGCGAAATTCAGATACTTTTGATCAAAATGCTTCCAAGCTAATCCATCCGATGGATGCCGGAGAACACCTGATTCTTGGCGGTGCTCATGATGCCATCTCATATGGACGGCAGTCCTTTTCGACGCATACAGTCGTTGCAATCTTGGGATTAAAGGCAGGTAGTGCATTTTTGCATATGAAACAACCTTATTACCTCGTTGGTTGGATTTCTTTCGTAAATATCTTGCATGTCCACAAAATTTGCATGCGGACATTCCCTCATCCTGTTTATAATAAAGCATGCAACCTTTCGGACAACAATCAATTTCCTGAACATCCATACCTAAATCTCTCACTTTTCTGAGTTGCTGAGGATAATTTTTTAGAATGCCACTTTCAGAAGGGCATATGTCTTTCATTAGGTCAACAACTTCATTGAAACAACGTTGAGACATGTTGTTCCCCGATTTAATACTAAGTAGTTTCATAGATGTTTCAAGTTCAGTTATGTTGCACCCTTCATACAACGGTTTTTGGGCAGACTCAAGCATAGTATAAAATGCCTCAAGATTTGCGTCCTGATGGCTACTCATGTTTATTTGATTGGCTTGGAAGGCACATGAAGCATGTTCTCCATATGATTATGATCGGTGTGATCGTAATCAAAATTCATAGAATGTGAACTACTTGCACCCCCTACTTCCGAATTATCTTCTTCCCCATACTTGTCCAATACCAATAATTCTTCACAAACCCCTTTCTATACAAATGAGACTTTACAATATCAGGTGTAAAATATTGCATATTTTTGCACTTCGCACATGGACATCTATAAACTCCATTAACTCTATACTCCTCTTGATTTCGTGCAAATTCATCAAACATATTAATTTCCATCAACCACTCATCTCTAAGTCCATGTCCATTAGGATTTATTCTTCTATACATCCATTGATGATGCAACGGCCCATCCATATCTTGCTAATATGATTGCCTTAACTGTTATGTAAACTACAACCAATTACAATAAAAATTTTTTAGAAATCTATTTAATCAGTTCAACATATATATATATATATATATATATATATATATATATATATATATATATATATATATATTACATAAAAATATATTTAATAGAACTATTAAATATATCATAACGCACCCAAATAAGCATCAAACATAAATTACACAATTTATTTCACACTTTATTCAAATAAACATAACAAAATTAATAAGATACAATACAATTAACATAATGAGCAAACTTCAATTAATATATACGTAAAACACCTGAATATATACTTAACATTCTTATAATATTTTACTCCATTTGTTCAAATAAATACACTTAATAAATAAACTTAAAATTGAATGTAATTCACATCCATATTTTATGACACAAATAAAGTACATATTAAACCAACCAAATCATCCGAACAATTAATCATTTCTCAAGAAAAA
>JAKOGI010000466.1:0-352500 GCA_029747015.1 Carnegiea gigantea
AAGAAGTTGAGGAACCAACCTCTCATCAAGAGGCAATTGATTCACCAAACCATAAAGAGTGGATGCATGCCATGAGGGATGAGATAAACCTAATGATAAGAAACAAGGTTTGGGAACTTATCGATCTTCCACCCTAACGCAAGTCTATCAGTAACAAGTGGGTTTTCAGGATAAAGCATCAAGCAGATGGTTTAATTGATAATTGATAAGTTCAAGGCTCGTCTAGAGGTGAAAGGCTTTACCCAAATTGAGGGTATAAACTATGAAGAGACATTTTCTCATGTGGTGAGATTTACCTCTATTCGGTTACTTCTAGATCTGGTTGCCCATTTGAACCTAAAGTTATTTCAACTGGACATAAATAATATTTTCCTCAATGATAACCTTGAGGAAGAGATCTATATAGATCAATTCATTAGGTTTATATAAATGGGATAAGATGATAAGGTATGTGATTTTAAAAGATCCATATATGATCTTAAGAAATCTTCTAGATCTTGGTACTTTAGATTTCATGAAGCCATAACTTCATTTGGCTTATGTATGATTTCAAAAGACCATTGTGTGTATGTGAAAAGACCTACCGGGGGATTATGTTTCTTGCCTTTACGTTGATGACATACTCCTGGCTGGGAACAACTTGGAGATGATCGAAGCTACTAAGAAGTGGTTGTCCTCTGTCTTTGAGATGAAGGATATGGGTGAATCTAGGTATATCCTAAGCATGAAAATAATCAGAAACCCTCCTAAGGAACTCTCAGGTATGTGCCAGGAAGCATATATCAAGAAAGTCTTAGAATAACTTCGGATGCATTATTCTAAACCCGTAGACACTCCAGTTAAGAAGGGTTTAACCTTGAGTCTCGACTAATGCCCTAAGATAGATGATGAAAAGGAGACCAAGAACAATGTCTCTTATGCTACTGCCATGGGAAGCTTAATGTATGCCATGTTATGTACACGACATGACATTTGTTTTGTGGTTAGTTTAATAAGTCATTACCAAAGTAACCTAGGACTTACTCATTGGTAAGCTGTCAAGGGAATCATACAATACCTTCATGGTACAACCAACTTGGCCATGTACTATCAAGGTGGGAACCTCAAGTTGAGAGGATACTCAGATGTCGATTAGTGTGGTGACCCAGATGAGTCCAGGTTAACCTCAAATTATGTCTTTATCCTGAGTGGTAGAGCCATATCATGTTGGAGTAAGACGCAGGACTGCATAGTTTTATCGATTACGGAGGTAGAGTATGTCGCATGTAGCCTAAACACACATGAGGCAATATGGCTTAGGAGATTCTATTAGGATCTTAATCTCACTCCTAGAGTTGATGATCCTGTTGAGATGTTACACGATAACGTAGCTGCCATCCAATTCGCTAAGGATTTGAAGTTCCATTGGAAGGCCAAGCACGTCAACAGCTGTTATCACTTCATGCGAAATGCCATAAAGATAAAGGAAGCTGCCATCAAGTATATATCCATTAACAAGATGATTGCTGATCCGTTGACTAAGCCAATTCCTAGAGATGCTTTCAAAGCTCATGTGTTAAGTCTAGAACTTCGTAGGGTTTAGTTTTTGGATGAATCTTATTATATGGCAGATGTGTTCTACTTGTAATGAGCATTTATGTAATAACGATTGAAGTTTCTTTCTCTAAATGCTTTATGATTTATTGTTATTTGCTAGGCATATCGAAATGTCATATGCTTTTGATTGGCGTAGTCACACAGGCAATCGCCATGGCACTTGAGTAGCATGCAGAATGAGACTAAATCATATTGGCATTAGGTGTGCAATATTGATTACTCATATTGGAAGTGTATGAATAAGGCAGAATATAGTTGCCTTAGTGAGTTTACGATGAGATTGAGGGAGTCAAATATAAAATATAATTTCATACTGAAGCCTTAAAAATTGAATCTTGAGTGTCAAGATTAGCATTTAGTATGTAAATCTAGTAGCTCAGGTTAGATTTTTGTATGAAAACCTAGATTAGCGATTCATATGGCATATAGAGTGATGAGCCCACTTAAGTGGGAGCTATGTCATGACACACATACTATACTATGTGTGCTTAAAAGACGAACCATACATGGAGTGACAATTGACTTCCTTATCTCTTGTCACTGTGTGACCCTATGAATGATAACCCTTTGACTTAAAACTATGTTACAAAGTCAAAGCTTGACGTTGCTAGTTTAATGTGTTTCTTAAGGGCCACAACGTATATGGTTCAAAGAGAACACGTTAGGAAAGTAGTTAAGCTGAGATGTAATATCATAAGTGTTTAAGGAAAAATCTATCCCTATTCACCGTATTAGTCCGAGCGATTATATTGAGTGTGTAATCATATAATATATCATGGCATGGGGAATTAAAGATGCCACTGGTAATGTTTGGGATGATTTAGGGTATCACATTTTGTAAAAGTGTTATGTTAGTTAGATGGTGACTTAATATAACACTACTGGTTACTTTCTGGCCACACATCCTATTCCTAGTATAAAGCATGAAGAGTTGTGACTTGTGAAGAGTATGTGATTTGCGACCTACATGGCTGAGTGGGAGCTATTAGCCAGCCTACGGCCACTTAAGTCCCGAAGGGTGGTAACTCTAGTTGACCCGAATCTATATAAGAAGGGTCAGGGAATCAACTATATATACAATTACATACATACATCTCTTATTCTCTTTTCTCTCTCATGATCTCCCTACCATCTTTGCGGGATTCGAATCTAAGACTTGAATCAATTCGACTCTAGTGACCGTCTTGCAGTATTCAAATTACTATGGGCTTTTCCCGACAGTATCTCCCCCATACAAGGTTAGTCCTTATTTTCCAACAAAAAGTATATTGATGCTGACATTGTCTTAAAGTATTTCCACTTGCATGTGCATCTCATCTTATAACTTACCTTCCTTCGTATATAAGTATATTGATAATTTGTTATTGTGTTTCCATTTTCCTTAATCTATTTTAATATTTAACTCATTTACCAGGAATCTCACATTACCATTTTGGGATGGAAACATTCAATATTTAATTATAATTTCAAATCTAAAACATGTATAGAGCATTTAATTAGATGAGATGTGAATAACATTTGATCAAGTATATAAGATATATATAAATAGTGAATTAGTCATTACTATCAACTTTAAAAATAAACAAAGTACGTTATTCATTACATAATATATTGCTTAATATTTTTACGTTATAATGTAAAGTAATCGTACATTTTATGAAATTCAACATTATGGCATATAGCCATATTTTTCTCTCATTTCATAATATCACTGAAGATTTTAATCTCTTATTTTAGTTTTAAAAATTAGAAGATTACATGTTTACTTTAGTTGCAATGACCATTTCAGTTAAATTCCACAAAACAAATTGAAATTGCATTGAATAAACAGTAAAAGGTAGACAATCATAACAGGCTAGTACGATCCCTTGTTTAATTCAGCAGTGGCAAAATTTACAGATTCAGTAGTAACAAAAGTCAGCAGTATATGCTATTAAGCAGCAGCATCGGAGGCATATGAAGTTGAGAGTTGAAAAAATAGAAAACCCAAATTATGAAACTCCATTGTTATCCACAAGATGACACAATAATTACAAAGAATTATGACTAGAAAATTGTTACCGCAACTGTATCCCTCATATAACAGTGTCACCTAAGGAGCGCAAGATTGCCCTTGTCTACATAGAGCTCAGGGGCACTCATTTCTCGTGAAATCCCAAAGTAGCCTTTTTCTCCCAATTCATCAATCCATGAGTTTAAGTATTTTCAGAAATGGACCCCATTTTCAATTCGATAACTGACAATTGTTATCGTGTGACCTAACGGAACATGTTGACCATTCTTTGATAACTTCTATTGAAGATCATTTGGTAATGGCTATAAAATTTCCTAAACAAGAAGTTCAGGGATTGACTTTTTTTTGTAAGCCTAGTGGACAGATGTGGCATAGTTGATCCTGTTTTCAACAAATATAATATTTATAACCATTCATTTTGCATCTGTAGAGCTTGTCTAGGAATATTGCAAGCTAATAATAGAATTTTGAAAATGCACTTACACAATTTTGATTAGATTTGTTGCTTATGATACAATAAGAAGGAAGATAATTGCATCTATTCTATAAATGCTACTACAATTATATAATGATTCAGAATATTCTATGTTATTACAAGATAGTTTTCTCAATTTCTTATATAGCTGATATAAAGAGAACTGCTAAAATTTTAAAAAAAATCTGAGTTGAGAAAACATATCATGTTCTCAATCATCTCTGTAATTACTTATAGTTTATGCTAGCTTAGAATTTAGAGATTGTTCTAATCTAAAGCATTATCTATTCAACAAGTCATTGAGCAATGCAAATAACTTATTACTAGCAAACACTTGTTTTTGGCAAAGAAACATACAAAGAGAAAAATAAGATAGCGCATAACCTATCTTCTAACCTAAAGATGTGAGATTTCACTCTCTCTTTTGAGTGCTACCTTAAATAATTTCGCTAATGATAATGAAGTTTACTGATTATTACCAAATAAATAATTGCTTACTCCTTTGTTCTAAAGGCATTGCTGCACCTATTTGATGCTTTAAAACAGCTTCCAAAAGTTCAGCATCATCCAAATCTTCAATACGAAATATCTCCTCGACCTTTACTACTATCCATTCCATCTATAAAAGAATATTCTGTACCATATCAGTTGTTATCAAAATAAACATAAACTATCAAGTAGGAAAAAGTGTAGATTGCTTGACATTACCGGATGACAATCATGTTTTCCTATGCCTCCTAACTTGCCCTATGCCTCGCTTGTTGTGTAAGAGCATTTTCACTTGCTTGAGCATCTCGTCTTATAACTTGCTTCAGCTGATATAGAAATATATTGATCATATGAATATCATCTTAATATTTCTGGTTGAAAAAAATTAACATTTAATTAAAATTTCATTTGTTAAACATCTATAGAGCATTTAATTAGACGAGATGTGAAGAGCATTCAATCAAGCGTCTAAAATATCTATAAATTTTTAGTTAGTTATTGCCATCAACTTTAAAAATAAACAAAGTATATTATTTATTATATAATATATTACTTAATATATTTTGTATTTTGATATAAAGGAATCATACATTCCTTGAAATTCAACATTATGACATATATTAATTTGTTTCACAACATTACTGAAGATTTTAATATCCTGTTTTAGTTTCAAAAAAAAGGAAAGGATTCTATCTTTACTTTGGATGCAATGACTATTTCAGTTAAATTTTTCAAAATGGATTAAAATTACATTGAATGATTAGTAAATGGCAGATAAGCATAACAAGGCAGTATGATCCTTATGTAATTTTAACATTAGTAAAATTTGCATATTCAGTAGCAACAAAGTCAGCAGTATATGTCATTAAGCAGTAGCATTAGAGACAACATTAGAGATAGATGAAGTTAAGAGTTAGAAAAATAAAAAATTCTAATTGTAGACCTCCATTGTTATCTACATGATGACATAATAATTATAGAGAATTATGAATAAGAAATTATTACCGCTGCTGTAGCCCTCACATAATAGTGTCACTTAAGGAGCACAAGATTGTCGATGCCCGCATAAAGTTGAGGTGCACTTACTTTTCATGGAATTTTAAATTAATTATTTTCTCCTTATTCATCGCCCCACGAGTTTAAACATTTCCATAATGAATTTTCAATTCTGTAACCGATAATTATTATTGTATAACTTAAAAGAGACATGCTAACCATCCTTTTAATAGTTTGTATTGAAGATCATTTAGTGTTTGCCATAACATACCCTAAATAAGAAGTTAAAAGGGTAGATTTTTTTGTAAGTCTAGTGGACAAATTTGGTATGGCTGATCTTACTTGGAACAAATTTAACATTTCCAAGCACTCATGTTGAATCTGTGGAGCTTCTTTAGGAAGATTACAAACTAAGGATAAAATCTTGAAAATGCAGTTGCATGACATTGATCAGATTTGTTACTTATGCTATGATAAGAATGAGTATTAATTGCATCTATTTTATGAATGTCACTACAGTTATACTAATTCAGAATGTCCTATGTTATTACAAAATATTTTACCCAATTTCTTGTATGGCTCATTCAAAGAGAATTGCCAAATTAATGAGGAAATCTAAGGTGAGAAAGTAGATAATGTTCTCAATGATGTCTGTAATTACTTGTAGTTTATGGTAGCTTAGAATTTAGAGATAGTCCCAATCCAAAGCATTGTCTATTCGACAATTCAATGAGCAATGCAGACATCTTATTACTAGCAGACACTTGTTTTTGGCAAAGAAATATGTAAAGGAGAAAAATAAGAAAGTGTATAACTTATCTTTTAACCTAAATGTGTGAGTTTTCACTCTCTATCTAGGTCGTGTCCTAAACAATTTTGCTAATGATAATAAGCTGTACTGATTATTAACAAACAAACAATTGCTCACCCCATTGTATTCATCCAACCTATAAAAAAAAAAAAAAAAAAACAAGGCATTGTTGTAGCTATTGGATGCCTCGAAACAGCTTTCAAAAGTTCAACATAGTCAAATCTTCATACGAAATATCTCATCGACCTTTGCTATTACCGATTCCATGTACAAAATAACATTCTATACCATGTCAATTGGAATCAAAATAAATATAAACTATCATGTTGGAAAAAGTATAGATTGCTTGACATTACGACAAGACACTCGTGTTTCCCTATGCATTCTAATTTACACTGTGCCTCGCTTGGTGTGTAAGAGCACTTATCACTCCACCTCTTCCACTTCTAAAAAATATGTAACACTAATTGAGCAAATTTTAATTATTTGGTCTAGGTCAAGTCAATTTAGATTCGCATGAAACTTGCTTCGCCTTACTTAATTCAAGTCAATTTAGATTCATATGAAACTTGCTTCGCCTTACTTGGTTCCAGTAATTATACTCAAGTAATCCATATTCAGGTAAGGATTACTTTCAAGAGGTCTGTGCGAGTTAAAAATAATTCAAATAATTCCTTAAACCACTCCTTCTTTCATTCTATACCATCCGATAATCCCAATTTACTATGTAAAAAAGAAGTATCACATAACTTACAACCATGACCAATGCAACCAGTAGATTAAACAAGATAGATAAGGGTTTTTTTTTTTTTTTTTTTGGGGGCTTCGCATAGCAACAAAATCGGAGAACACAAGTAAGCCAAAAAAATAATATTCCCTTACTCTTCAAGATCAAGTTACTAATAGATAACTCTAAAACTCTAAAGCAACACAAATTAATGTCTCTAACCATTGTCCTGTCACATCTACACTATCTTTACTTGTCTCACGCAGTTGACAAAATTCTACTATCATGTAGAAAAAAATACATAGATGTTGACATTGTCTTAAGGCATTTGAACTTGCATGTGCATCTCATCTTGTAACTTATATTAGTTGGTATATAAGTATATTGATTATTTCTTGTTATGCCTCCATTTTCCTCAATCTATTTTAATATTTAACTTATCATGGTTCGCTTGACTATCCCCCCACCTTCTTGCTTTCTCTCATGCGAAACCTAATCCTTATCCACCACTTTTCCGCCCCAGTGCCACTACCATTAAAGTATCCATGGTCAAAACTATCCAGTGACCCACTGAATCTTCCTCTAGCATGACATTAGAAGCTTAAACCCTAACCCTAACCACAACCTCAACCTCTTCCTATTTCATTCTAAACAAAACCTCATCATTATTGTACTAGAAATTCAAACTAACCTCAACCTCTTTCTATCTCTTTTTTTTTTTTAAAAAAAAAATCTAGACATTGCCACGAGAAACTTCAACTAAATTCAAACTAAGAGCCCTTTTTTTGTAAAGGACAAAATTATAAAAATTTATGAAAAATGACAGTTGACCAAAATTATGATAAAATTATAAAAATTTATTAAAAAAATAACAATTTGACCGCACCATCCCTTGCTTCTCTTTCAGTCCTGGTCACTAACGGTTGTCCAATTCCCCTAGCATAATTCCTCACCATCCACAAGAGGAGCAAAAGAATGCAGCTAGGAGGTTATAGCCATGATGCCTTGGAGGTGTCACGGAAGAGAGGGACTTGTAGCCATTTCACCTTAGAGGTGTCAGATGGGTGACATGAATGAGAGGAAGCAGACACTAACAAAATTGGGTAAAATAATAAGAAGTAATAAAGTTGAATGGGAATTCTACCCTATAGTGTCTTTAAAAATTGTCCTTTCAGATTGGTGCCCTTTTTACATGTTGGTGGTTACATTGGAGGGGAAATGAATCGGGAACGAACAACCATGTTGGCTATGAAATAATGTTAAAATTTATTACAAGCATTCCAAATTAAATTTTACAAGGAATTGAAAGTTCCTAACAATACTATTTGCTACCTGAAAAAGGTGGCTACTAGAGTCATCAGTGAGGTTTACACCCCAAACTCAAATCTCAGATATGGCTAGATTAGTGTGAGGGAGAGAACAGAGAGTATATTCTAATCTAGGGAATGCTTGCATAGTGTCATGTATCTCATCCCTTGATTTGTACCCCATTTTATAGTAGCACAAAATTGAAACAGAATCTTAGAATTGAGTTGGCTGATTAATACCCAATTAATCTCTTTGAAACTGCTAATTAATGGGGTGATTATGGTGTGATTATAGTGAGATTATGGTGACCGTTACTCATGGTCAACAACTCCCACTTGATCACATAAACCACAAATCCCATATTTCTCTACCAACAAATCTCCTCATGCATCATACTAGGAATGGAGCGTACGATCAAAAATGAACCCATAGTGTTATATCAATTCACCATCTAACTGACATAACATTTTCATGAAATATCAATACCCGGAATCATTTAAAACATCAGTAACGGCATACATTATCCCTTTATGCCTTTCGATATATGAATTGATTATATGCTGAATATAATCGTCTAGGCTTGATATAGTGATGGGGAAAAGATTCTTCCTTAGGCAATTAAAATAATCGATCTTAGAGTAACTGCTTTCCTACTGTACTCCACTAGACCGTATACATCTTAGCCTTGGAAAACATATTAAGGTAGCAACATCATACTTCGACTTCATATTATCAAACAGTATTTCCAATAGGGGCCACATAGTTATAAGGAAAGGGAATTCGCTTGTCGCCTATCAAAGAGGTCGACATTTAGCACACACAATATAAAAGTGTGTCATGGCATAGCTCCCACTGAGCTGAGCATGTCACTCTTCTACACCATGTAAATTGTAAGTCTGAATTTTACCTAAAAACCAACCTAATTCACTAGATTACATACCTAATGTTAACCTTAGCACTTAAGATTCGGTTATCAGGTTGCAATATGAAATTGTTGTAATTTCTTATTCAACTTTCAAAAGTCTCATCTTAGACTTACTAAGGTGATTACCTAACTTATCATTCATACAACACAAGTATAATGATAATTTAATATTACACACACCTAGTGTAATATTGAAAAATCTCATCTTGCCTACTACTTAGGTGGCAGGGCAATTGCCTATGTGAATGTTTAAAAAGAAACATCAATCTTTATTTCATAAATACTTAATGCAAGAGAAAACATGTCCATCATACACTTAGATATATCCGAAAACTAAGTTTTACATAGACATAAACTCATCATATGAGCTTTGAAAGTGTCTCCAGGAATAGGCTCAATTAAAGGATCTAGTATCATCTTGCATCTTGCTCGTAGATGTATACTTAATGACAACTTCTTTCCTTTTAATGGGGTCTCGAATAAAGTGATAATGCCTCTTTATATGCTTAGTTTTCCTATGGTGCTTTGGATCTTTAGCAAACTAGATGGAAACGGTATTGTTGCGTATTATTTCTACAGGATCATCAACTCTCACAGTGAGATTGAGATCCTGGAGAAAACTCCTTTGCCGTATAGCCTCCTGAGGGGCAAGGTGGCAGGCAACATACTCTACTTCCATAGTTGAAAGTGCTATGCAATCTTATTTTTTACTGCACCAAGATATGGCTCCCCTGCCTAGGGTGAATACATATCTTGATGTTAACCTGGACTCATCCAGATCACCAACCTAATCATCATTTAAGTATCCTTTTAACCTAAGGT
Source organism: Carnegiea gigantea (assembly GCA_029747015.1). NCBI lineage: Eukaryota > Viridiplantae > Streptophyta > Magnoliopsida > Caryophyllales > Cactaceae > Carnegiea > Carnegiea gigantea. The sequence continues at coordinate 10,164 of JAKOGI010000466.1, forward strand.
CTGTGCATTGGTAGAAAAGGACCATGCCACTTGTGTCACGTACGTAGCGAAAGATTCTCTTAACGGCCTAGGTTACTTTAGTAACGACTTATCAAACCAATAGCGAAGCAAATGCCTAGCCGTGTACACAGCATGGCATATATTAAGCTTCCAACTGCACTTGCATAGGGGACATTGCTCATTCTCTCCTTTTCTTTATCTGTTTTAGGACATTGGTAAAGACTTAAGATAGAGCCTTTTCAACAAGAACGTCTACGGGCTAAGAGTAATGCATTTGGAAATATTCCAAGATTTTATTAATGTACGCTTCTTAACTTAAACCAATGATCTTCTTAGAATAGTTCTGAGTTATTTCCACACCTAGGACATTACCTAGCCTCACCCATGTTCTTCATCTCGAAGACGAAGGATAACCGCTGCTTAGTGGTTTTAATCATCTCCATGTTGTTTCCAGCCAACATTATGTCATCAACACACTAAGTTAGGAACATAATCCTTTCTGCAATGTTCTTAACATACATATAGTGGTCTTCCGAAATCATGTTTAAGCCAAAAGAAATAACGGCTTCACGAAATCTGAAATACCATGCTCTGAAAGAGTACTTGAGACTATAAATACACCTTTTAAGATGACGAACTTTGTCCTCTTGACCTTTTAATACAAAAGTAATAGGTTGATCCATATAGATCTCTTTTTCAAGGTTTCCATTAAGGAAAGCAGTCTTTACATCTGTTTGAAACGATTCTAAATTCAAATGCGCAACCAGGACTAGAAGTAGGCATATGTATAGAGGCAATTCTTACCACAGGAGAAAACATTTCTTCGTAGTCTACCCCCTAATTTGGGTAAACCCCTTTGCCACTAAACGGGCCTTAAACTTGTCGATCGATCACTTAGCTGGATGTTTTATCTTGAAAACCCACTTGTTTCTAATAGATTTACATCAGGAGGAAGATCAACCAATTTCCAAACTGTATTTCTTACCATAGAGTTCATTTCATCCCTCATGGTATTCATCCACTCTTTATGGTTTGGTTAATCCATAGGCTCTTTAAAAGATGTAGGCTTTTCTATTTCAAAAGAAGTGCACAGGAATATGCCTTCTTTGTTTTGAAAATATCATCGATGAATTCTTTCATGCTCACTTCTCCTAAGCCATGGACCTTTATTTGTTTGACTCACTGAGGACTTCTTCCCCCTATCTCTAGGAGGTGTAGGATCCTTAATGGGTGGGGAATCACTCCCACTATGTCTAGGAGTTCTCTAGAATAAGTGGACTAACCTTACTTTCAGGAATTGGAGACTGAGGATGAACCTCATTGTCAAGCTAATTCTCTTGGGCAACCAAAATCTCATCATTTCTTCCAGACATCGGAAGAGTACTATCCTCGATGATGCAGTGAGTGTGCAAATTCTCCCCTCACTAAGAGATATTGGATCATTTTGTTATAACTCATACAAATTTAGGTCCTTTTTTATTTCACCAACACTTGGGAACTCATCATCTAGGAACTCAACATGGCGGGAATATATTTCCGTCATACCACCATTAAGATGTTCTCCAAACATAACATATCCCTTAGGATATTTTGGATACCTTATGAACAACATTTTGGTGGCCCTTGGACTAAGTTCCCCATGTTTGTGCGTTGGATTATGTACATAACTAGTCGAAGCCCATAGATGTAAATGTTCCAAAGAGTGCTTTCTACCATGCCATAAATCATATGGAGTGGCAGATATGCTCTTACTTGGCACATGATTAGCGATATAAGCTATTGTGAGCAATGCATCCATCTAAAAACTAATTGGGAGGTTAGCATGTACCATCATTAACCTGACCATGTTAAGCAAAGTTTGATTCCTTCGCTTTGCAACACCATTTTATTGTGGAGTCCTAGGAATTATAAGGTGTCTTCGCATAACCTTTTTCTCACAAAACTCTTTGACCATGTGTGAGAGGTATTCACGACCATGATTGATTCAAAGAGTCTTAACGCCTCAGTCCAATTTGGGTCTCTACTCAGGTACAAAACATTTGAACACATCAAGTGCCTCATAGTGATGTGATAGCATGTACACATACCCATGTCTTGAATAATGATCAATAAAAGTGAGAAAATAGAAAGCCCCATGACATGCTTTAGCATTCATGGGTCCACAAATATCCGAGTGAATGAGCTCTGAAGGGCTTAACGGCCTTAAAGCCTTACCAAAAGGCTTCGCCGTCACCTTGTCAGCTAGACATGACTCATATATAGGTAACTTAACCTTAGTAAGTAGGTCTAAAAGACCTTCTTTGGCTAGTCTACTCATTCTATATTAGTCAATATGTCCAAGTCTAGCATGCCATTTAATTGATTTAAAATCGGAATCAAAATTTAAGACAAAGATAGAAGATGACATATTATTATAACAATCATCCAAATCAAGCATAAGGAAGTCATTTTTCAAAGAAGCGTGCCAAATACATTGCCATCATACAAAATGTCCAACCCATCAGTACTGCTATTAAAAGAAAAACCAAATTTCATTCAAGAAACTAAAGACAAAAGGCAAACGTGCATCCCAGGTGCATAGAGAACATCACAGAGAAGCAACATATTTCCTCCTTGTAATCTGAGCTTGTATGTCCAACACTAAGAACATCCTCCTCACTACCATTTCACAACATGGCAGCTTATGACCCCACTAGCTAGTTGTGGAAGTCCACAAAGCCAGCTCGATCCCGAACTATATGTTTGCTTGCTCCCATATCTACAATCCAATGAAAAGAAAAAAAATTAGCAACTAATGCATGTGAACAAACATACAATTCAGGAGAATTAGTGGAAAAAGGTACCTTGGGAGGCTCTGGATAATCTCGAGTATGATGGCCTTTCTTACCATGATTATAGCACTTCACACGTGCTATTTTTTTTCTCTCTATTGCCTTTAGCCTTTTACTTCTTGGCAACACCAATCTTTGGCCTACCTTTATGAGTGGGGCAAGAACCTTTCTTATATTACCTACCTTGATTGTTCTTATTACCTTTGAGCCTATTGCCCTTGGAAATAAGAGCCATATTAGGAGTACTAAACATTTTTAGGCATTCTTCCTCCATTTTGAGGTGACCTTGGATTTCTGTGAAGGTCTTTAAGTGATCAGAATGAGTCGAGACAATCTTCACATTACCCCAATGTTCAAGTTCATCAAGGATAGCTCGCATCACATTCCAGACTTGTTCCCCCTCAGAGATTTGCTTACCTGCGGCCTTAAGACCATGAATCATGGCGCTCATGGTTTGTAGATGATCAGTCATGGTATGACTGGAGTCCATCTTTCCATTTTAAGAGCAAGGTACGAAGCCTTGTCTCAGATATTTGGCCAAAATGGATCTTGAGTTTATCCCACATGTCCTTAGCAGTGGGACATACCTCAAATTCTCGAATGAGATCATCGTGCATGCAATGCAACATAGTAAAGCATGTCCTGCAATCCTTCTTAGACCAGTCTTGGTATGCCAGCGAACGTTCTTGATACTGCACAATAGTAGAATTAATAGGTTTGCCATGTTTGTTTTTGTCTAATGGTAGAAACTTAGCCACCACCAAGTGTTCTAACAAATCTTTCTCATTTAGAAGATACTGAATCTTCTGATGCAAAATGTCATAATTAGTGCCATCTAGCTTCTGAATAGTGGATAATTCACCAATCATTACATTGTTCATTGTCATATCTACAAGTATACATTAAAAGATGGACATAAGGCACATTTTCTGAAGTAATTAAATTATTACAATTTTATCATTCATGTCATATGATCGAAAAATTCGCCAAGCTCATAATCTTCTTATATGAATATGAACTATGAGTTTAAATAATTTAATTAAACACTTCCATGAACCCATTTATATGGACTAAAAAGAATGTTAAACAACTTAACAGTAATATAAATATCACATGGATATGTATTAAATTCATGTAAAACTAAATGACATGATAATTATATGTCAAACTAATTTTATATATGAAACAAATTCATACAACTTCAATACAATTGATTATTTATAAGTCACTTAACATGAAATTCTATAATTTCAGGTTGTTTCATATATAAAATGAAATTATATAACAAATTAGCATATAATATTCGGCATTGGACATATTAATATTTTTATAACGAGTTTATGCATTCTAAATTAGAACTAATTCAAAATTTTAATTCAATTAATGAACTACTGACATGCTTCCCATCATATGAACTTACATACAATCAAAATCATAATTCAATTCAAGAATTATTTACATGCCATGCATGAATTAGTATAGAGCACTAAATAATTTTAAAAGGGATCAAAATCATCATTCAATAATAAAACAAAACAAAAGAAAATATTGAAAACCCTAATAACGAACCCCAGCCCCCTTTTTATGCCCTCAGATTCTTCTAGACTCTTGGGACTTAGCACACTCTCTCTTTATTCTCCCTTGTATCTCTCATATGAGAACCTGCATGGCTCTCTCTCTTTAAAACCTAAATGAAGGTCTTTCTCCTCTGTGAGACCTCTCGGTCTCTGTGGAGTCCAGTGGCTTAACTGAGCTCCTAGTCCCTCTATCTCGACTCTATCACCCCTCTTGACCCTTAAGCGCTTTGGTGTTACCTCAAACACTAAGCCTCCCGGTTGGTTCCTTCAAAACCGCCGCTAGAACAACTAGGTGATGACCCTACCAACCCTTTCGTTGCCTAAACGAAAGCCACGACTACACTGATTTGCCAATTCACCTAAAACACCACGCTAGGGAGTAGATCGGTCGTCAACACGTTGACTGGCATCGTGTAAGACGCCACTTTGGCGGTTGTATGTGAAGTGCACGTGCAGCTTTATTGGTGTTTTAGCGTGGTTTCAAACATAGATGGCATATATTGGTGAGCGCTGTGGGGTTTAGAGGAATAAAGCAACCAACGTTGTCCTCATCGATGGTGCCACACACACACGTCACCCCTCTACAACGGATCTAATGGGTTCCAGGTATTCTTTTACCCTCTGCTCTCTCTTTTTCTTTTCTAATTTTTCATTCGGGTTCATGTGGTGGCCTAAACTCAAGGGTCGTTTGATGGGGAAGGGCATTCTAGGAAGTGATAGCCTTGATTAGTCAAGTCATGGGAAGGAGTTCTGGGGTTGGGTGTAAGAGTCTAGATTGCATCACACAAACACGGCCTAGGGGTCGAGGGATCGGGATGGTCTTAATATAGATTTATGTTATATTAAAACATATAATAGCCTTATCTGAGTAGCATGACAACAAGAGCATGTCATTTTTAGCAAATTAGCAAAGATTCATGTCTTAGTATCACACAAATTAGGTGGATTGTAATATCTTGAAAAAAAATCATAACCTAGGGAAACATGAATCTGTTGGGGCTAGCATCAAATAGAATTTCCTCTGATACCACTGTTAGTAAACAAGGGCTTAGCGTAATGCGAAAATTAGCTCGAAATCGTCTATTATCTGCTACCCATGAACAAGGTGGCTACTAGAGCCACCAGTGAGGTTCACACCCGAGACCCGTGTTAGGGAAAAAAGTTCTAATATTTATAAACCCAAAGTGCAAGATGTATCGTTGAGTACTTGGGGTGTTGTCCGCAGGGAGTTGTGTTTTCAACTACTAAAGCTAACTAAAGTGTCTCAAGCTAGGCAAGATTGAAAGGGAAGGAGGGTAGACTAAACTACGCTAACAACCATAGAAAAAGCGACTTGGAGTTGTGATTTGGCCAATGGATGAACCAACTAATTGAGATGAGTCCTAACCTACCCAAACTATATCACGAACTAGAGATGGTCGGTTGCACCATCGAAGATCACCTAAGCCCTCTCTCAAGGGGTTAGCCCAATCACCTATTCTCACGGGGTTAGCCACCTATTTTCATGAGATTAGCCCAATTAGACCACAAAATTAGCAACCCCCGGACCTAACTTGATTTGGATGCTATTTTCATGTCCCGAACTTGGCTATTCCATCTTCCACACTAGCTACTCGACCTCACCTCCTAGCATAAGTCAATCCTCCAAAAAATATGGATGAAAGCTCTCTCAAGCATTTCATCGAATACTTGGTGGGCGTAAAAGAAAACTCTAAGTTCTAGGCATAGATTAGGTATGGTTAGGCGTAATACAAGATTAATTAGCCATCAAGAGGCTAATCACAATCCAAGCCAACACAAACTAACAACTAAACATCACAAATACATGAAAACCTAAACTAACAAACAAGAACATAAACTTGAACAAGAGAAGAAAGAGAATGAAATAAAACGAATCTAAATAACCAAATAAACATGAATTAACAATGAAAACTAAACATTGAAACTAAACAAAACAAATACAAGAATTAAACTAACAAAATCAAAACAAGAACAAGATATGAAATAGAGAGAGAAAAGGAAAGAAAACTTAGTCTTGAATTGATAGAAGGAACTTAAAATCCAAAGGTTGAATCCAAGATTATAATCTTCAATCCTAAATTAATCTTCCTATTAAGGTCTTATTTGCTAAAACCTAACCTAAACTACTCTAGAAATCGCCAGAGAGAAGCCCCAAGCGAACCCTGTGCCGCCTCTAGAAAACTGGCCAAAAAGGGCTTTTTATCGCGGAAACAGGCCCCGACGCACGACCGTGCCAAGACGCACGGCCGGCCATGCGCCACCACGCACAGTCAGACGCACGGCCATGTGCCTAGCTGTGCTGGCCGTGCGTGGCTTCGACCACTGGTGCACGACCGTGCCTTCCTGCAGGTTGGCCGTGCACTGTTCTTCTCTGCTTCCTTTTGCTCCCGGGGCTTGTCGGACCTCTATTCCACCTCGAAATGCATGCCAAATGCCTCATTCCTTATTGAAATTGTGAGTTTCTCATCTCTTTGGCAAAACTCCTAGAAAACACGCAAACCAACCAAATAAGTGCATTATGAACCGAAAGAGGCGAATTTGACCATTTCGCCTTAAGATTTGACATGAAAACCATGAGAAAAGTGGGTCAAATAAGGGGTAAAATGAGGTCAAATATCGGTGCAACAAATACCCCCACACCTACCTTTTGCTCATCCTCGAGCAAAACGAAAATAAAAACTAAACGAAACAGCTAACTCACTTTCGTAGGAATCACGGTTGTATTTAGCGTATGCAACAAGCCCTTTAAACCCCTTGGTTACCCCAAGTGAACGAGTAAGGTCTCGTGAGGGTTTGCAGAAGATACACCCATAAAATCTCAAAAAAGGAAAAACAAAGAAAAGAGAAACAAAAATCGAAAAATAAAAATGATAAGACACAATATATACATGGGGGTAAACTGTACACAATCGGATCAACCAAAACCCCCTAGTAACTCAAGTATCAGTCTGTACACAAGCATTATATGCATTTTAGGACACATCATCCCAAAGAATGGCATCCAGACATCAGCTTTTCACCCCACGAAGCATGAAAACATTGAATCCATCCTGGTGCCTGGTGTGCAAGTGTGTCATCACCTTAAGACTTTGGCTCATCGAAATCAAACTCAATCCCACTTAACTGACACAAGCTACCTTGTTGAATTGCTAGCATGGAAAACAAGCTTCCCCAGTAGCAGTATTGCCTCAAAGGGTAGCACCTAGTAACGCATGCTTCAAAGGGGTATGTACTTATCATTCCAAACTCTTTTCTTCCCCACCTTTTTTTCTTTTTTTCTTCTTTTTTTTTTCATTCCAAACTCTTTCCACGCCTCAAAGGGATACACCCAGTAGCGCATGAGTTTGTTTGTTTTGGCTTTTGCTTTTGGAAAAAGGGGGTGCAAGCACATACAAAGGGAACTGTGCAATAGACAAGTGGGAGAGCCGATCATGAAAGACTAAGAATGTAAGATGATGATAATACATAAATTAGGACTGGATTACAAAATTACAATGGACTGTTGGGGTTAAAACTGACGCCTAAAATGATAGACTTAGGACGAATATCTATCATGCACATTATACTTATATACGAGCTAATAGCCAAGGTACCGGAGATCAAGGCTGATCAAAATAGTACAAAACTCCCTAAATCCAAGAAAAAGGAAAAAAATTATACAAAAAAGAGAAAATGAAAAAATTTATACAAAAAATGAAAAATTTTCACACAAAAAAATAAGAATAAAAGGGGAGATGACCCCACCCCCATACCTAAATCTCACAATGTCCTTATTGGGAGCTGAGAGTTATCACCAACCACAAAACACACAAAAACAAAGAAAATAAAATCACACACAAGACACACAAAACAAAACAAACACACACAACAACAGTAAACCTGCACACATATATGCCAAAAACAAGATCCTAAAAACACTCACCAAAATCAAAAACAAGACCACACATATATACAAAACTGACCACCAAAAAGAAAGATATGCCAGTCCATCAATACCACCAATCACAAAATACAAATGTGCATAAAAATACAAAAATAGTGATCATAGCCATCAATGGCTCAACAACATCCCAAATTTCACCTCAAGATGATCACGAACAAAACACAATCCTAATATCCACAACTAAACCAAAAAAAAAAAGAAAGAAAATGAAAAGAAGGGAGAAGAGTTAGAACGAGTATACTAGATTGGGTACTGATTGTACCCGAACTACGCCTCCCTAGGATGGTGCTGTGGAGGCCTGAGGAGCATTAGCCACTCCTCATCATCGCTCAGGACTCACGGCGTCAACTTGGATGCCGTAAAAGCTCGTAAGAGCTTATCATGTTCCTTTATATGCATCTCAAAGTGGTGTAAGTAAGAGAACACTAGTAAAGATATAGCAAATAGAGTTAGTGCCTTCTTAAACTTATCAAATGCCATAGAAAAATCAGAATCATGATCAAAGAAGGTACTCCATGGGATTTTCCTAGGCGAGTCCGCTAGGCAGGCACAACATGGATCAAATGAGGGGTGGAACCCACTAATATCACCTAGGGACTCCTGAAATGCATGCAAGTGAGAGGGGGTGGTGGGAAGGAAGGGGGTTGAAATGGGGACTAAATCAAGTAGCTCGGTGTGAATCTAGTTAGTATTCTCAATGCTAGGAGCAGCACAAACCCTCATATCATGACTATAATACTCCTCAAAAGAAGGCTCTAACAATGCAATATCACTCAACCAATCAAGCAAATCATCCTCAACACAACTAGCATCGCCCACAAGAGACTCACCTATCTCTAACCCCGTGCGTTGAGCTAAAGGGAGGGGAGAAGAAGAAACTAAGTGCAAGACACCCTCAGTAGTGTCTCTAAGTGTGCAAGGCAAGGATGGAGCGACGAATGGTAAGGATGTTAAGGAATGAACAATCACTTCCCCTAGGCCGGTCAAAAGTGAATCAACCATAAAATCAGGCTCTAAGGGAAGGGAAGACTCATAATCATCATAGAGACTGACCTCAAGTCTAGGAGAAGATGGACTCGAGTCGGTCTCATGCAATAGGTCAGTCTCCCTCATCTTACCAACAAAACACTCAAGTCGCTCATTCATTGTCCCTATCATGGCTTTAAGCTTAGCATAACATTCATCAGAAATATCAAAATAAGGATAAGAATTTGCATCATGGTCCAAAGATGGACAATAAGAGCATACAGGAGGAGAATAAGCATGAAAATCATAAGAAGTGGGGGAAGGGCACTCAAAAGACTTGCTAGCAATCTCATGGTACCACTGATACCAGGCAAAAGACTCAAATAAGTCCCACATACCATCAACGTCTAAGGAACACAAACCTCCATAACACATGGGCTCAAGGGTGGCTTGGGTCTCATGTGTTATCCCCTCAAGCACAACATCATATATTTCCCATTTTTCATACGTGAAAAGCACATATTGAGCACGATAATCATTCAACCTAGACAAATAGTGCCAAAAAGGTTCATGCTCAAACTGAGGTAAATGGAAAATAGCCATTTCGATTTTTTTTTTAAAATTTTTGATTTTTAAATCTTTTTGGATTTTTTGTCAAAAAGGCCTAGTCTCGAATGCTCAAGGAAACCCCAATATTGAAAAGCAACAACTCCCCAGCAACGGCGCCAAAAACTTGTTAGGGAAAAAAGTTCTAATATTTATAAACCTTAAGTGCAAGGAGTATCGTTGAGTACTTGAGGTGTCATCCGCAGGGAGTTGTGTTTCCAACTACCTGGGCTAACTAAAATGTCTCGAGCTAGGCAAGATCGAAAGGGAAGGAGGGTAGACTAAACCATGCTAACAACCATAGAAAAAGCGACTTGGAGTTGTGATTTGACCAATGAATGAACCAACTAATCGAGACGAGTCCTAACCTACCCAAACTACATCACGAACTAGAGATGGTCAGTTGCACCACCGAAGATCACCCAAGCCCTCTCTCAAGGGGTTAGCCCAACCACTTATTCTCATGGGGTTAGCCCATTTAGGCCACAAAATTAGCAACCCCCAGACCTAACTCGATTCGGATACTATTTTCATGTCCCGAACTTAGCTATTCCTTCTCCCACACTAGCTAATCGACCTCACCTCTTAGCATAAGTCAATCGTCCAAAAAATATGGATGAAAGCTCTCTCAAGCATTTCATCGAACACTTGGCGGGCGTGAAAGAAAACTCTAAATTCTAGGCATAGATTGGGTATGTTTAGGCCTAATACAAGATTAATTAGCCATCAAGAGGCTAATCACAATCCAACCCAACACAAACTAACAACTAAACATCACAAACACATGAAAACCTAAACTAACAAACAAGAACATAAACTTGAACAAGAGAAGAAAGAGAATGAAATAAAACGAATCTAAATAACTAAATAAACATGAATTAACAATGAAAACTAAACATTGAAACTAAACAATACAAATACAAGAATTAAACTAACAAAATCAAAACAAGAACAAGATATGAAATTAGAAAAGGAAAGAAAACTTAGTCTTGAATTGATAGAAGGAACTTGAAATCCAAAGGTTGAATCCAAGATTACAATCTTCAATCCTAAACTAATCCTGCTATTGAGGTTTAATTTGCCAAAACTTAACCTAAATAACTCTAGAAATCGCCAGAGAGAAGCCCCAAGCGAACCCCGAGCCACCTCTGGAAAACTGGCCGAAAAGGGCTTTTTATCGTGGAAACAGGACCCGACGCACAGTCGTGCCAAGACGCACAGCCGGCGTGCGCCACCACGCATGGTCAGACGCACGGCCGTGCGCCTGGCCGTGCTTGCCGTGCGTGGCTTCGGCCATCGGTGCACGGCCGTGCCTTCTTGCAGGTTGGCCGTGCACTGTTCTTCTCTGCTTTCTTTTGCTCCTGGGGCTTGTCGGACCTCTATTCCACCTCGAAATGCATCCCAAATGCCTCATCCTTATTGAAATTGGTGAGTTTCTCGTCTCTTTGGCAAAACACCTAGAAAACAAGCAAACCAACCAAACAAGTGCATTATGAACCGAAAGGGGCAAATTTGACCCTTTCTCCTTAAGATTAGACATGAAAACCATGAGAAAAGTGGGTCAAATAAGGGGTAAAATGAGGTCAAATATCGGTGCAATAACCCGAATCTTAGAGATCGCTAGATTAGTGCAAGGAGAGGACAAAGTGTAGATTCAGAGCTGGGGAATGCTTGCACAGTGTTGGGCGTCTCATCCCTTGATCTGTGCCTCATTTTCTAGTAGCACAAAGCTAAAACATAATCATAGAATTGAATTAGCTAATTAATATCCAATTAATCTCTTTGTTACTGCCAATTAATGGGATGATTATGGCATGATTATGACCAGATTATGGTGACCATTACTGATGGTCAACATAACTAAAGGCCTTAATTTATTTTTAGTGGATATGCAAAATTATTTCTATTATAATGCACGAAAGGTTTTTATTTTCAGATAAATTGAATTTTATACGGAGTTGAAAGTTCAAAACAATGCTTTCATATTTTTCGCTAAAGGCCTCAATTTAATTTTAGTTGATATGCAAAATCATTTCTAGTATAATACGTCAAAGTTTTTTATTTTTAGATAAAAGTAAGTAATTTTCTCATTAACAAAAGCAAATATTTACATAATTGCTTTGGACATAACCAAAGATTACAAACCAAAACTCCCACAACCTTTTAACCCAATCCCTAAAAACTTTATTCTTACAAGATGAAAACCCAGTGTTCATCAAATTTGCATTACAATTGCTCAAGATTTTGGCCTTTGGGGTATATGTTTTGCAAAATCTTATGTTTCTTTCCTGCCAACGAGTTATTGCAACTGCTGCAATCAATAGACAAATCACAACAGTTCAGTTTCTTATTATGATACCACCAATAAGCCATCAATTCCAGTCCAAGCTCTAGTCATGCTAAGCTCTCATCGAGGCAGAGTCCCTAGGACTTCCTATGAATAGGGACGCTGTAAAAAAAAGATGATAAATGCATTCATCTGAATCACACAAAACATATTTTTAGGGAAGAGATCATTAAAAAAAGTGGAATCTTACATTACGTTATCTAAAAAAGAAACTTTTTCCTTACAAGTAACAATATTAGAATTGTGAACTATACATGTCAAATTCATCTTTTTTTTTTTTTTTTGGGTATAGAAGAGGGGCAAAAATAGATAGATTAATCAATAAAGATTCATGGCTATGTGGTGCCTATAGAATCTGCATTAAACACAACTCTAATCTCTTTAGGCGGAGTGACAAACACTAAAACACAAAAAGTACTATCTAAACCTGTATTAGCAAGTCTATTAGCAACTTGATTAGCTTCCCAATAGCAATGGGAGACCTTCACCTCCTAACCCTCTTAATCGATCAAGTCCTTGCATTGTCAAATTAGTATGGTCCTGATTCTAGCGCCCAATGCCTTGCAGGATAGCCATAACCACCAAGGAGTCCAACTGTATCCAAACCTTTGATAGGTCTAAGTCTTTATGCATGCTGAGCGCCTATAGCGTTGCCTTTAATTCAATGCTGACAACAGTGCCAGTCCCAAAATTTTCATAAAATCCTTGTAAGCACTAGCCTCGCTCATCCCTTATGACGTCTCCTCTGCCATCAGCCCTAGGTTCCATCTAGCAGCACCATCCGTGTTTAATAAGACGTACTCCGCAGGGGGCACCTCCCATCTCACAAGCATGACTTTACTGCCAGCGGTCGGTGCCCTATGCATGATGCCATCAAGTTCAAATGCCCCCAAGGTCTCATTGTATTGTTCCATGAGAAAGTTCCCTTTATCCTGAGGGATATCAACCAACCAATTAAAATTAGAAGCATTATAGCATTTCTATAAGCACTAGAGCATCATTAAGAACTTAGTGCTCCAAGCATCTACATTCGAGTCCGTCATACTATTTGCCAACACCCACTCATGTAGTGGAGCATCAGGCGTTGCCGACACCACGCCCTTACTCAGCAAAAAGCTTTACACCCGTCTAGTATTTTAGCACCGTCCCAATTGGCGATTTCCATCCTTAACAATGGTATGACATTCACCACAAAATGGTTCATCAAACAACCCCCATTTCACTTTATTTTCATTCGCTAATATCTTACCTTGTAGGACTAGCCAGGTAAAAATTCAAACTCTCTGCGCCGCCTTGACTTACCAAAACTCTAAGTTCTCTCTGTTGGCGCCTGCTGCTCATCTCAAACATTTGACAATGCCATTATAATGGTGAAGTGCATGGATGGAGTACCCATCTAATAATAATTATCGTCCCTGCCTTCCTCCGCAAGCTCAAGCAGCATAAGCTTTTCAAGCATTCGTCTCAGGAGGAAATCAGCAAAATCATCCGAGTTCCAGCTTTCCGTGGGACTCCAGTAATCAGCCATCATCTGATTGAGATGATCTAGCGGAACATAAATCATGGCATGCAATGGTAAGGGCTAAGGGTCCGCTCTACTTATCAAGTCAAAAATGAGTAGTCTTGCCGCCCCCAACCACCATGGCCAAGTCACATTGAAGATGTTTCAAGTTTTCTTCAATCCCTTACCAGGTATATAGGGGTCCACCTTGCCATATCTCATGCTAGAGGTTAATAAATCCCCTCTGCAATACTGTTGGGTTAGAACCCTATCCCATTAAGCATATGCTCCTTTAATAGCCTCCAGCCTAACTTCGTGAGATTTGCCGAGCTAAGTTGTTACATCTCCCGAAACCCTAGCCCACCCCTCCCAGGTCATATGATGCTAAGTGGACCTTGTGCTCTTTGGTTCATATCACCATGTCACATGATGCTAAGTGGACCCTACACTGCAATTTTACACCCCCCAGAAAACCATGGGTTTGCCGATCCAATTCATTGTAAACAGATATGGGCAAGTGAGCCGTCTGCATGGTATAAGTTGGGACGGTAGTAACCGTGGACTGAATGAGTGTGACACGGCCTGCTAAAGGTAAACATCTTACCATCCAACCCGCTAGCCTCTTATCAACTCGATATAAGTGAGATTGATATAAGGAGATAACGGGTCTCCTGACAAATCCCCTAAGACAGGGTAAATTGAGATGTTGGTTCACCATTCTACAAGAGACTTGATGATATAAGTAGTCACTTAAAATCCTTTAAACTATACTCGGGGTGTTATACTAAGGAACACATCAACACACATAACATAATAACCTCTACAAGGAATTATGGAAGTCTTATGTCCATAAGTGTGTGTCTTTAGTAAAAGCCCATTTTAACTTATCATATGCCTTTTTGAGATGTCATCCATCCTTTTTTGCTATTATTTTTTCTCATTGAATGCATGATCTCTTACATAGTAATGACATTGTCCCCAATCTTCCACCTAGGTATAAAACTAGATTGCATTGGTGAGATTAAATCAGCTAAGACACCTTTTAAATGTTGCATTACGCACTTAGTAACAATCTTATAAGCCACATTACATAACCAAATCAATCTAAATTGTGTCACTACCTATGGGTTGGCCACTTTGGGAATGAATAAGATAAATGTATTATTCAAGCCTTCGGGGAGGCTTGTGCCTTGTAGTAGCCCAATAACTAAGTCACGAACCGAGCTACCAACTAAGCTCCAACATCTATGAAAAATAGGCATGAAAAACCATCCGGGCCAGGAGCCTTAAAAGGTGTTATTGCTTTAAGGGCTTGCCATACCTCTTTGGATGTAAAAGGGGCCACTACATCCTTTAATTGTTTCTTCATAAGGCAAGGAAACAATTCCCATCATAGAAGTGTATTATTTGGCCCTGGCTGAGGTCAGAATAAAGCTCAACAAATACTCAATCACCAAGTCTCGAACCTGATCTAGCTTAGCTACCCAGGTCCCATCTTGATGCTGTAAATTTTTAATTATATTGAAATAATGCCTAATAATGATGCCGGCATGAAAATAGTGGGTCTCGGTCCTAGACTTCTGGAACCAAAACAATTCAATTTGGTTCAGAATGTCCTGCAGCTCTTGCCTTAGCTTCGTTTCTAATTTCAACGAATACCTCTGTCCAACAATGGCAAGCTAGGACTGGATCCCCAAAATGCGCTCCTTTTCACTTCCTCTTGAATAAATTTCTAAAAATATCTATATTCCACTGGTCCATGTTTTCAGCCAAACCCCGTAGCACTAAGCGTTTATGGGGCCTCAGAGAGCCAGTTTTCTTTATACAATTTATCAAAACCTACATGAGAGACCCAATGCAACTTGAAAGCAAAACAGCTTGGGATTCCTTAAAATAGGTAAGATCCCCTTAATACATGTAAGAATTGGCACATGATCAGAATAATTTTGAATTAAATGACAAACCACACCCTCTAGGAACCAAATCCTCCATTTCGAATTGGATAAGGCTCTATCCAGTTGCACACACTTCCTCCTCTTCATGTTATTACCTTGACACCATGTAAATTGGGGTAAAAAAAACCTAAATCAATAAACCCATTATTCTCGATCCAATTCTTAAAATAAGTACACCTCCTAACCATTTAAGGGCCCTATGATTTCTATCTTCCATGCTCACAGTTTCATTATAATTACTTGCCAAAATCCATGAGAGATCTGCCAAAGAAGAATCTTATTGAATACATACCCAACATTCTCTCAGGACCTGCCGATGCGAACTCCCATGGACTACTGTGAACACCCAAGGCAACAATCCATGGACTTTAATCATCATAGTGATAAACTATTCCTATGAATCAATTAACTTGAGATGGACTTCAAATGGGTTCCAGAAAACCTATATACCACCCTAGAAACCCTGAGCTGCTTCATAATGCCAGCATTCAAATTCTATTCTCCTACACACATCTTTGGCTCTCTTACCACTAATATGCGTCTCTATGAGGATAAGGATATGAGGTTCTGCATGCGGAGATGTTCTTCTAATTCATTCAAACAATTGAAATTTTTGGCTCCTCGTATGTTCCAGGTAAGAATTCACAAATCCCGCCCCCTGTCTCGGGTGCTAGATGTCACAACGTTCTGTTTCATCAAAAAGAAGTAGAGAAACACCCCAAGGGGAAACATTCAAATGTCACATGGTTGCATGGTACTATTGAAACCAACAGTACATGTAGTCTCCTTTCTTGGTCTATTTTGGCCTCCGTTCTATGTTGCTGCAATACCCTATGTGGTCCCAGCTAAGATAATCTAGTGGATCTCCTATATGGGCCCCTCAAGATTAAGGGAGATACTCGCACCCCACGTGTGACATCTTTACTTCTCAAAATTCACCTGGAGCCACTGGATAAGAGAGGAGCAAGAGATCACCGGTGAACCCAGGCACAGGCCCTGCACTTTTACTACGTTGGCTGAGTCAAATCTTGCATGGGCTCATAAATTCAGTGTTGTACTGTATATAGGCTGAGAAGAGCTTCCAACCCCTACCAATGGGTTAGCATTATTTAGGCTTAACTGCGGCCCATTCCACAAATTCCTATGAGCGTCATTCCTTTGTTCGCTGAACTACTCTTCCGAAACAATATCTTTATCTTAAACCTTATCCATATCTTCATCACAATTAATTATCCCATTAGTTTTCCTATTATTATCCCCTTCCAGGTTGGATATATCCATTTGTTTAGTAGTTGACTCTGTGTTATCATGGGATTCATGTGAGTCCTTCCTAATGTCAACTTCCTTGTTGCAATCCAGATCAGCGAGGGCCTAGAATCATGATCCTGTACCAGCCTTCGTAACTATATCTCCTAAAGCTCCCCTAGGTGGGCTTTGGGCCTGCCCATTGGCATTCGGATGTCTTTGAACAGTTTCATTCTCACACATGTCAGAACTAGTATGTTCCCCATTCCTTAAACCATTCTGATTAGCTTGCCAAGTTGACTTCTTTTGCATAGGTTTCTTCACAAGCATCCTGGTACCATAGACTTTCGCCTCCTCCAGTCTTTGTTACGCCACACGACCATGCTCAGGTTGTTGCTTAATCTGTTATCATGTTTAATGGCCTTATACCCTTAGTTTTCCACACTTAAACAATTCTAGGATTACATCTAGTGTAATCCATAAGACGTACAAAGTTTCTTCACCACCATTTTTTGGTAAGATTACTTTGGTATCCTTTCTTCATTCTTGAACAAAAAGAGTGTTTTAAAACACATTTTCAATGTACCATAAATTACTATAACCTTCATGAGGAGGTCTCACTTTAGCAAAGAAGTTCTAATATAATTTCCCCTTGTTATTAGGATCATATCTAAGACGTTCTCTATTAAAGGGCACACTTTGGAATCCAAGTAATCTGTCTAAATTTTCTCTTTCCTCAATGAGTTTTTAAATAGATTTTTGAAAATCCTCACACTAAGCATTAAGCCTTCTAATCTCATCTTTAGCCTGATGAAGCTTACTAGTTTGCTCAGAGTTTAGTTTGAAAACATGCTCATTTTCAGTTTTCAACCTTTGGTGTCCATCCTTGATAGCTTCGGCCTCTTTTCAAGAGACATTCCACTTCTCATAGAAGTCTTCATAAAGCTCCAAAAACTATTTGTTTCCATCCTTCAAAGGCTTGCATTTTCTATAATAATGAGCACATTCATCTTGTAAACTTTCTTTGTCATATTTTAAAAGAGCAATTTCATCATTAAGAAACTTGATCTTAGAAAGATCCTTTTTTTAGCATTCATAACATGCATAATAATCTCAATTAAATTATCTCTAGACATTTCAGCAAATAGAGATTTTATCTGCTTTATGGGTGCGCTGTTAGTTTCCTTGAGTACTGGTTTTTAGTTCAAATTTGCCTTTTGGTTCATTTCCTTTTTCCATGAAGCATAGGTTGGTAACATTATCCTCTTCGTCTTCACTGACACTAGAGCCACAGTCACTCCATGTAGCTATCATGGTCTTTTTGCCCATTTTCTTGAATTTCTCCATTTCAACTTTTTTTTAAGGACGGGCAATCTTTCATCATGTGTCTTGGTTGACCATAACCAAAGTAAACAATTGAGTGAGTTCCAATGTTCTTAGAGGAAGATTTTATATTCTTTGTTGCCTTTTCAAGATTATTCTTTCTGAAGCTTCTTGAAGTCAAAATTCTTCTTTTTAAGCATCTTATGGAAGCCTTAGGATAGCATGACTATCTCATCCTTTGATGCTTCAGATTCTATGTCATGTTAACTTTCAAGGTCCTTGACTCTAGTTTCAAAGGCCAACCCTCTGTTTGAGGTTTCTTGATGCTCGATCTTATAAACTAGGAGTCCTTCTACCAGATCCTCTAGCTTCAAGGTCTTTAGGTTTTAAGCCTCTTCAATGGTTGTGATCTTGACTCCTTATTGGTTTCTTAGGGTACTTCTTAGCAACTTCTTCACCATATCTTTATTAGAGTAGACTTTTCTAAGAGGCTTGAGGTTATTAATGACATCAGTGAATTTGTCCTACATCTCCTTTACACCTTCATTTGGAAGCATCTTGAAAGTTTGTATTGATGTACATAGATGCTTATCTTTGATTCTCTAACTTGCGTTGTGCCTTCAGATGTGATAAGTAAAGTGTTCCATACTTTAATAGTTATTTGGCAAGCAGAAATTCTATTAAACTCATTAGCATCTAAAGCACAGTTAAAAGCGTTAAGTGCATTATAATTTTTAGCACTCTGTGATGCTTTTCATGGATGCATTGATTAAAAGGCTTCTCTAACTCTTCAATACCAATTGTGTGTATGAATTGGATTGAAGCCCTTGACATTATGTTTCATAGCACATAATCTTGATCCATTACTAGTTCTGTGTAAGTCTTTTTCAATAAGTACATACAAAAGACAATAGAGGTCTACACACAAATGGACCTTGACTGATCGAAGCCATTCTTAAGGAAGACATTGATCTTTACTCGCTAGACAGTTAAGTCACAAGAGGTGAGACTAGCTCTGATACCAGTTATTGCTCACAAGTAAGCTTAATCATGTAACCTGGATGGAAAGGGAATCGGGTGATCACAAATATTCACAGATAGAAACTTAATCGCATAATATAATAGATAATAGCAAGCTAAAGGATGCTTAACAATAAAGTCTAGAATAGCGTGCAAACATATTAAGGAAGTTGAGTAGTAAGAAAGTAATATAGAACATAAAGCATGTAAAGTTTGTTTACAAGGCTCATTCCTCTAATTGGGCTACGTTCTCACCTCAGCACCTTTCTTTATGAATTAACCACTTGTGTTAATATGCTCTGATATTTTTGTAAAGTTTGCAAGTGTCCACCCTGGGACCTTGATTAAAACACACTCTTCAAGACCTCTCTTGAAGTCATTTCTCCTAAGTTCTTATTTAGAAAGGATGACACTCCTAGTCAGCCCTCTTGTTTACAAGCAGGGTTGTCACAACCCTCTTACCTCCCAAGAAATCTCAAATGTGTGTATAAAGATTATAATGATTTAAAGTTGATCACTCAAGAATGCAATGACACTTAGGATAAGAGTTAAGCTCCTTGTTCTTGTGTGTTGTGTACTCCTTCTTCAGCTAAGGTATCTATTTATAGGCAATGAGAATGAGACCATTGACGTATACTGAAGATGCTGTCATTGGTTGCATCAAAATATTCTGTAAATGCTTCTCTCTGACGAGTACCATCTAGTTTAAGGGTCTTGATGTCAACTCATTTTTCTGACATTTGCTTAGTCAGTTCTTGAATCTTACATCTTGGAGAGGTTGTTCTTCATCCTTCATTTAATGTGTTCACCGGATACCTCTTTCACTAAGACGAGAGCTATTTTTTCGTGCTTTGATGTGGAGATTCTCCAATTCTGGTGTAGTTAACTACACCTGTTCCTTTCAAGAAAAGTGCTTTTAGTCTTTGCCTGAGTTGGGATATTCTTGAATATGTTTTCTAAGCATTCTAAGTGTTAGTAGCTGTTGAATTATGAAAAACATAAAGTTAATCTTGCTTCTTGAAGATTGTTCAATTTAAATAACTAGGAAGATGACCTGATTAATCAAATTGTAATTAATCAAGATTAGCACAATGTGGTAAATTATATGCTCTTAAAGGACAAAATATATAGCCAAATTTTAAGCATATGATCAACAAATTTTGTGCCAAAATTTATGCCATGTCTCCTTAACAAGAAGTTGCATACTTTGTGACTCTGAACATATGCACAAATTCTAGATTTAGGAAAATAATCAGAGTGTCATGAAATTCATTTTAAGCTTAATTCATGTTCTGCTAATTTTATGACTTTAACAAAAATCCATTTTTGACAAAGTAGTTAAGGTCCTTGACGATAAGAGGTCAAGGTAGCTGAATTATAGCTTTGAAGATCAGATACCCAATTATCTTGGTAGGTAAGTCCCTTGTAAGCAATTAAGCACATATATAGGATTTTTAAGTAATTGTGCATAACAAGATCGAATGACCCTTATTCTTTATGACAAATATGTCTTCAAATCAAAATTCATTTCAAGTATATAATTGCATCACACTAAGGTGATTCTTCAAATAATAAGCATAATAATTATTGCATAAATGTTATGTTCTCTTATATAGTCCATCGTCCAATACGTGTTGACATGTACATGTCTTGTGTGTTGTATGTTAATCAATTCCTTCATGCACATGTGCTTTGGTTAGTCATCTTGAGAGCTGGCATACTCAACTTTGATGCTGATGGACCATATGCTTTAGAATGATAAAATTTGGCCAATTAATTCTTTTCTCAAGCCATGTTGACATTCTCATGCTTATTTAAGTGTGATATATATCTTTAAGAGTGATCAGGCCCATATTGTAGTTTGAGGTTGTTAAGTGTCTTACCAATTCATTATATGGACATGAAATGCATCTTGCACATTCTTACCTGAGAGTTTTACCTTGTCTCACTTCTTTTATTTATAGGAGAGATACACATATATTGCATGCCAACATTCATGATTATCCATTATGGTTCATTTCTCTCATATGTCATAAGCTTTGTGAATCCTTCTCATTTATCTTGACCTTAGTATTACTTTTCCTTGATACATGAATTGAGGGGGAGCCTTCTCTTAGATCTAATATAGTTAATCTAGTAGATATAGGAATAAATGACCTTAATCAAGAGCCCAAGTTTCATCACCATAGAGTAATCAGTAGAATCTCCAACAAAAGGTCTGAATGAGGGTCACATAGACCTTGAATATTGTCCAGTAGGAATCAATTTGATAAATCTAAGCAAGTTAATGGTTAGCACTTGTTGTAGGTTTCTAAACTAAAATGCATCTTTAAAATTTACCATTTTTATTAAAATTTTGAATATCAAATTTCAAATGGCAAAAGTTTTCAAATTCTATTATTTTCATATTTTGAATGACATCAATGGTGTCCAATAACACAATTAGAAGGGAAAATTGCCTTGCACTAGGATATCATCATCACATGCTTCAGCTCCTATTCTCATCCTAATGTCCAACATATCTTTCTCCGCACCTGCCTTTGCAATCTTCTTCCAAATTTTAATCATTGATGTGTTACTTAAGAGAAACCCTTGATACAATGAGGCAAGCTATGGGTGATAACACCTTTTGCCTCTAAAGTTAAAAGATCAACTAGACGAATGATAAGCTTGAAGAAATGCTCAAAGATTACAGTGATAGGTATGAATATACATACATTTGCAATCTTCTTCTAAATTTTAGTCCTTTGATGTGTTACTGAAGAGGGACCCTTGATGCAAAAAGGAAATTCATGAATGATAACAACTTTTACCTTTAAAGTTAAATGATCAACCAGAGGAATGACAACCTTGATGAAATGGTTAAAGATTACAGTAATATGTATGACTTTGTGAGCTTCTTCTAAATTTTAATCCTTGATGTGTTATTAAAGAGGATGCCTTGATGCAAAAAGGCAATCTATGAATGATAACAACTTTTAGTTCTAAAGTTAAAGGATTGGCTATAGAAATGACAAGCATAATGAAATGGTCATACATTGATATCTACAAAATGGTCATACATTGATACGTCTAAAGTTGAAAGATTTGCTAAAGGAATGACAAGTTTAATGAAATGGTCAAAGATTACAGTGATATGTATGAAATTATCTTGGCTTAGAAAAGAGCCATAATTAAGAAACTAAAGATCAAGAAAGAAAGAGGATGAAAGGAAGATGAAGACACCCTTTGCCATGCCAAGATATTTCTTGTTTCTCTGCCTACTCCAAACTATGCAAAACTAAAATTTGAGCCTCTCCACATTATTCCACCATATTTATGTATGTATGATTCACTATTTATCATAAACATTTTAGTTATTGTGGTTGTTTTTGAATTGAACAATTGTGGTTGTGGTATTTGGGATAGTATGCCCCCTCCCCCCTTTACCACCTCTTTGTAAGGGAATATAACCATTTTGCATGTTGTGGCCTCATTTTGTGGATAATATGGTTCACCTTAGTTGGTGGGACAAGTGCTTTTAAATGTTGGTGAAATGCTTCTGAAAAATTTATTTGCCCAAGCATTATTCATGTCACAGTACTGCATATTTGCTAAACAGTAGAAAAAAGGAAGAGTGATGAAGCATGAAGCAGAATATAGCATAATTGGAAAGACATATGAGGAGTGAAATAAAGTCTAACAAAGCAAGATTAAAGCCCCTGATATTATCTAATTTATAGGGTTGATCATAGAGAAAGATAGAATGAAGCATGAGTACAACATTAAAGTTATGTCAACAATCTTGATTGATTTACTTTAGAGTGTGCGCCAGTAGTGACTCTGGTCGTCATTTATCACGGTCTATGTTAGAGTCATAATTTTGGTTTGATTCTTCCATCTTACCTTTTTATGATTACAACATGAATGTTCCCTATGCCTATGTGACATGATTCTTTGAATGCACATGCTTTATAATGATACGTTGATAATCTTAGATGCTTATGAATACATGACATCTTACCTGTGTAGTTATCCTTGAACAAGAATTTATCACTTAACCTTGTTTGAGTATTGTTTATGATGTTAAAATAGAGAATTTATGTTGATTAACTAAAAGATTTAATTAGACATTGCATGCCCAACTTCACGTACTTAACTCTCTATGGCTATGTGTCTGAAAAGCATTATCATGTGCTCTTAGTGATCATGATTTTCAGTATGCTAATATATGATCTTATTAACATTAACCTAATGTTGTTGCATGATTTTATATGTGATAATACTACATTTAGTTTTTCCCCTTATCTGAAGTAATTTTTAGCTAATGATGTAGTTGACGTACTCTTATGAGAAGAGGCTTCTAACGTAGTCCAATTACCTATTTTTCCCTTGTTAATTAAAAAAAAGATTGAAAAGAGGGTGATAGTTGATTTGGATTGGTTACACCATTGAGTTTATGCATATTTTTTATGAGAAAAATAATTGTTTTTTTAACCAGTAGTCATTGAGTTGTACATTTTATTGACATTAATGTTGATTTATCTATTACCTTCAAATGATGAGTTGACATATTATTTTCCATTATGTTTTATGGATGTCGTATTAAGGGGAAGCTAAACGTGGCATTCACCCTATGCTTTATTTTTTATATTCTTCATCCACAATCCTTTTTAATGATGACAAAAGGGGAGAAAAAGTATGAACACTAAGAGGGAGAAAATTTTGATAATATATTTCATCCCCTTCCTTTTTTAGTGATTGATGATCTAAGAATATATAGATTTGGATAATGATAAACCAATTTAGGATGACGATGTTCACATACACTATGAGTGATTATCTTGAGACATATGTTGTGCATTCATGCAATTAGACTTGTGCTTATTATGATGATATGTGTTGATATATGTTGAACGACATTCTATATGTTATATTCTTAAGTGATTTGATGTGACCATGGTTGGTCAGAGTCCTTAAAACTCACCAGACATAGATATGCTTATGAGATTACTTAATTGACTAAATGATGAAGAAATTGCTTAAATATTTGATCTCATATAAAAGATTTTATTAATCATATCTATTGAATGGTAGAAGCCAAACAAGATTATGTATGAGATGATTCCAATATATGATTATCAAGACATTAGCATGTGAGTCATTGAACTTATTAATATAATTAATGTGCTTGTGATTGAAAGATTTAATATGATTTACTCAGATTTTTGTTTAGCTAGAAATAAGTAAAGAAAGCAGGTGATTAAGAGCTCTTTTACATAGAAGTGGTTTAGTTTAGAAATTGCTAAAGAAATGAGCATCCGCCACTTGATTGATTCAATTGAATATCATATGGCAATAAGAGAATATCGATATGTATGTGAAATAGCATAATAAAACACAGCTATTATAGACCCTGACGAGAATTATGCATGTGACGCTCATAGTCAAGAATAACGCTCTGTCCAGCCAATTTTTAAGTGGTGATTACATATTGAGATTGAACAAGATATGATGAAGAAGATCATAGCACATCCAAGAATCAGAATGGATAAAGGTTATGCTTATGTAAAGGAAGAAAGTATCCTCAAAGTGAATGCATGCACATATCTATGAGAAGAAGACAAAAGGATGTTGACTACTCAAGTAAACTACATATATATATATATATATATATATATATATATATATATATATATATATATATATATATATATATATAGATATATATATATATATGCATATGTATATGTATATGCATGTATGTATGTGTGTGTGTGTGTGGGTGTGTGTGTATATATATATATGCATATATATATATATATATATACACACACACATACATACATACATATATATATATATATATATATATATATATATATATATATATATATATATATATACATACATACATACATATACATATATACATATATGTATGTATGTATGTATGTATGTATGTATGTATATCATAGTGATATCAAAGCTAAATGGCATTAGGGTGGAAAAAATCGGAAATGATAATAGGTAGAGCCATATCAGAGTTACAAAATTTCAAAGTCTGATCAGAGTTAGAAGTCGTCCAACTCGAAAAATGTCAGAGCTTGGAAAGCCGTCGAAATTGGAAATCATTAGAGTTTGAAGGCCATGAAGAAATATTCAACAACGATATAAGGAATTTTCATTTGAATTTTGTCCTACTTAGTGGCACATGTTATTAATTTGAAAAAGCAAGATTGTCATGCTAATGATTTTAGTCAACAGAGATTTAAATTCAAAATAAAGAAGTGATTGAAAAAGTACTAGACAACCCTGACAAGTGACAAGCTATCACTGTCAGCAGTCATTATCACCACCAGGCAGCCCTGTAGTTACTCGAAAGAAAGAATGCCAATGACTAGCTTCAAGAAAGCAACTAATGGCATATTTCTACATTTGGAAAGAAGTTCAAATGTGATTTAAAATGTGCCAACCAAAAGAAGTAAAAGCAAACAAAGAAAAGATTTCGTTAGAGACAATAATGTGGGCTCTGTTGTCAAGGACTAAAACCCAAAAGCAGTGTTATCTTTGTCCCGATGGCTGCATCCTTCCTTAATGGTCATATGGAGCTAAATTGCCTATAAATATAGGACTAAAGCTCCTTAAATAGAATTTTGGAGGTTACAACATTTGAGCAAAGAAAAGAGCTTATTGTATTATAGCTTGTAACCATTGTGCTCGTCTTATACATTTTAATTCTCTTTGCTACTGGTGTAATGGAAATGAGTGAGAGTCACTACTTCTATAATAATGGTGTTGTTCTCTTGAGAGTTGGGGAACTCTAGAAGTCAGAAATTGTTAGAGTGCCTTGAGAAGACTTTGTCTACTAGCAAGGAGCTAGGGTGCTCATTTCTATAGGCAACAAGGAGTAGTGAGGTCCTTGTTAGCCACTATACTTCTGAGAGTTGGGGATCTTTAAAGTTGGGGCAATCAGAGTGCTTTAGGAAAACTCTGAATATAGGCAAAGTGTAAGAGGACACTTGCTACACTTTCTTTAGAAGATAGTGAATTGATTAACCCTCAAGGTTAAGGAAGAACCTTAGGCAGGGACATAACCTAAGGTTGGTTTGTGTGAGCCTCGTGAAAAATTTGGTGTCTTCGATCTCTTTACTTTTTACACTCACTCTTCTCTAAATTCCCACTACTTCTAACTGATCAAAGCCTCTAACTAGTTGATCAATATTTCTTCAAGTTAAAATTGTATCTCTTCTAACTTGTGATTATAATTTTAGTAAATAGTTTTTACGTATTAGAATTTGTGTTTGTCATCCTATTCACCCCCGTGGGTGATTTGTCTTAATTAGTGGGACCAATAACCCTATTTCTTATAGAATAGGTTGTGATTCCTCCTCAAAAATACCATCAACTACAACATGCAGCTTCTCTAAATTAGCTCCCAATCAAGGAGAAGAAGAGAAATGTTGAAAAACTTCCATTGAACACCTCACAATTGCTAAATTACCTTTCCATGACATAAGTAAATCATCGAAAAAATAGAGATGCCAAAGCTATAATCCCTTATGCCTAAAGTAGAATCTTTACTCAGGCTGTGAGCTTGCTACTTTGAGTGATCTAGCTGGA
This sequence comes from Carnegiea gigantea, assembly GCA_029747015.1. NCBI lineage: Eukaryota > Viridiplantae > Streptophyta > Magnoliopsida > Caryophyllales > Cactaceae > Carnegiea > Carnegiea gigantea. Next base: position 37,101 of record JAKOGI010000466.1, read on the forward strand.
TAATCCATGACTATGACAAATACAAGTAGGCCCATTAGGCCCCTCTATCTCGATCCTCTTACATCTAGAAAATAGCTTGGGGAAGCCCAATCTGCGTAAAACTTTTTCAATAAAATTCTAATGTAAGGGCCATGCTTTCGTGCTATCACCGACTAACTGTTTAGTTGTTGATTTTACCAGTTGCTTTTAATTTGTTATCCGACGAAAGTATTAAATCGACCGTGTGAGTTTTTAGCGACTAGTTTCAATAAAAGGGGCGATTATTTGACTAATATTATCATTGACGCTACTTATTTATAAAACATTTGAATCTATGCTAAACCCAGTTTTTAAAATCGCTTTTCGTTTTACTTGACAGATTCCCAAAGTTTAAACCAAAATGTACATGGTAGGTCGTTCAATTTGGGTTTAACCTAACTATTAGCGAGTACGGATCAAAATTTAGCTGTATGTTGTTAGTTTAACCCAAAAAAAAAAAAAAAAGATTGAAAAGGGGGAAGGGGGACCGAAGTCGGGCAGAACCCGACCCCCCTCCTCTCGCACCTCGCTCTCTCTCTCTCTGCTACGCTCTCTCTCTCTCTCTCGCGGGCCACCGGTCGCCGCCTGGCGTCACCGCCGGCCGTCACGTGTCGCCGGCGAGAGGAGGAGCTGTCTGGCCTCACCCACGCGTCGCCAGCCACCCAACCACTGCCTGTTTTCCTTCCCCCACGTCACACGAACGAGTCAGCTCTCCAACCACGCGTCTAACACCTAAAAACCACCGCCCACGTGCCGGATTCCGGCGAGCCACTGCCCACTCCACCTCCTCTATAAATCTGGGGGTCGAATTCGACCCCAGACAACCCCAAATCGCGACCAAATCAAAGCTAGGGTTTCGGTTCTGGGTGTAGCTGAACCAAGAACGAATTCAAAAGGGTTTGGGCATGAATTACTGCCAAGTGAGTGGGTAATTAAGCACTTTCAGGTGAGTGAACATCCTCTCCTAAGCTGTTGCTGTTATTTTAAGTATGAATTCAGTAGAATGATGTTGCATATCAGATTAAGGTTAGCTCAAGTAGTTAGAAATGTCAGAGATTGATTGAAAATGTGATGCCTGGTAATTTCAAGCCTATTTATGCACGCCCAAACCGCACAAACATACCTTGCTCACTGCCGTCAGTATGCATGTTTTGAAACAGTAAATTTTCAGCTTAGAAATGCACAGGAATTGTTATAGGCTGTAACCGTACTTTCAATAATACCTGAATTGATGCATGTGCAAACTCGCTGCCTGATCATAACTCGAATCATGTTATGCTAAAACGACTTAAATAGGCTTGAAATGTAATTCCAAGGCAATGAATGACTCTTCAAATCGATACGTGTTAAATCGCGCTTGAAAAATGACTTTAAAATGAATTATGCCTAATTAATGAGTTTTAGTTTAAAACGGAATTAACATCGAAGTTAATTTAACGTATTTAGCTTCGATTCAAGTTAATGAGTTATAGTTTAAAACGGAATTAAAATCGAAGTTAATTTAACGTATTTAGCTTCGATTCAAGTTAATGAGTTATAGTTTAAAACGGAATTAAAATCGAAGTTAATTTAACGTATTTAGCATCGATTCAAGTTATGTAGCTAATTTATGAAAATGGATTAAAAACGAAGTTAGTCTAACGTGTTTAGCTTCCATTCGAATTGGACTAGCTAATGTTTTATGTGTGTAACGAAATAAATTTGAACCCTTTTAGTACATTCGTGCTAGGGAAATTACTTCGAAATGCATTGTTGTGTTTAGCATGGAATTATATTTGATTTACTGAATAAAGTATCGTTGAATTACGAATAAATGTGGCTATTTGCACGTTTGTTGTAACGCTCCGCTGAATGATGCTGGTTGCTCAGGTAAGGGCCTAAACTCCCCTCTCTTTTTCATAAGCTAATATGATAAGATGATGTGATTAATAAATCGATGAATCGAGTTGGTAGTTGGATGGTTTGAGGAAAGAATTATGAGCGATCGAGGTCTTGTGGTACGGTGCTTGTGAGGAGGGAGTTCGGGTTATGAAATTACCGCAATCGTGTGGATTGCGAGGCCATGTGTGGCTCATTGTGTTGAAATGATTACGAAGTGTTTAAATGTGATGTGTGTGTTTCCCTTTCCTTGCATATTTAAAATGTAACATGTGTATGGAAGGGGGATGTTTTGACTAATGACTTTTCATGTGTTTTAAATGAACAATAGCCATGTCTAGTAACGAGCTATGGCCTATTTTAGCTATTCAAATAGTATTTGGGAGGAACCCCTAAAACGTTTTAACAAAAGGGAGATGGGAATTATACGTTGAATGATTTCATTGTTTGAAACGGAAAACTACTAGCCGTTATGGCCGATACGCTTTGAGTGGCTAAGATAATGTGCTGCGGACAATATGATATAATGTAATGTTTTCCTAGGGGATAAGTCCGGATAAACCCTAGAGGCCCTGACGAGGGTTAATGTAATGGTCCGATATGTTATATGTAGCCATCCCGGGAGTAAGAGCTTAAGCATGAGCGTTAGGTCTCACTATGGGATCGAGGATAGTTCTCACCCAATCAGCACCCTGTAATGATCTTAGGCCACAAGTATTTTCCTTATGAATGAAAAATGTAGTTGGCAATTGCCGTCTTAAATGCTTTATGAAAAGAAAGGTTGAAGGTCGACTAATAGTTGATTGAAAGAAAGATGAGCAGTCGTAATACGACTAATATGAATGAAAATGCTTTGTTTCATATGATCTCAAGTAGTGTATGGTCAAGTTCTCATGTTTACTCCAGATAGTTACGTTTGCATCAAGTCATTATGTTGCGTTAAGTAACTATACTTAGAAAGTGCATGTTGGACGAATGAGTATTAATACATCTCACAATCACGTCCTATGATGCCCATCCTTAACATGCCAACGTTCCTCGCATGAAGAACACTTTATGTTAATAATATGGTCAAGTGCCCCTAATGTGTATCGCATAGCTCAACGTAACTTGAATACCACGTGCACATTAACAAATGCACACTAAAGGTCATAGAACTTGGAAAAGGTTTACTTTAGGAAGTGGAGGGGGCACTCATTGAGCACGTAGTGACTCACTCCATTTCCTTCCCCTTTTCCCCTTCCCAGGTAATGAATGAAAGATTATGCGTGCTGCTTGCTTACGGACATCCAGTCTTCCAGAAAGTGTTCTTATGTTGCTGCTGCTTGCTGAAGCTGCCATGTCCTTCTTTGTTAGATGTAATGTAAAGAGTAAACATGTAGTTGGCTCTGGACTATCTGCGAACCATGTAACTAACTGTATGACTGTTGTAAAGGCATAAGCCTCAACCGCGAGTGTGTGACTCGCTGGAAACTCCTATTTCCTTTTTGAATTTTAGTTGTAATGATACAGGTACCCTACAAATTATAATGTAAATTATGGAAATGTTGATATTACAGACGGAACTCTGCCGGATTCGTCCCAGGTTTTCCTAACCTAAGCTAAAGTTGGGTAAAAATTAAGAAGAAAATTAAAAGAAGAAGAGCCTTAAGGTTCTCCCTCGGGGGATCCTGGCGGTGTGACATCCCTGGTAGGTAGTGGGGGTGTTACATTGGGTGGTATCAGAGCCATAGGTTGCATATGCATATAGATGTGACCTTAGGAGTGTCAATTTGTGAAATTATGTGCCTTAAAGTGTTTACTTGAGCCTACTACGTGCTTACTTGAGGACACAAACTAGAACATGGTTTAGGACTCCCATTCAAATGCGTGCTTCTTAGTTCATGTTGGTGTTTAGCATTGATGATTTCGAGTACCTCCCATTCTGGCTGGCCGCGTGGAATGCGGTTTTCTTTTGGGAAGCAATGATTAGGAGTAACCAGAGGGGACCCTTACGGGTCACCCAAAACCACTGGACTTACAAGTTCATCCGAACGATGCCGTGCACGGGAAGATGGGGCGAGGTCACCTCAATCCTCCGTCTATTTCATGTACGCAGGGGAGCTTATACTCCGTTTACTTTCCGGGGATTAGTGGATTTCCTGATGTTAGCAGAAGGACGGGTGGATTCCTTAGGAAGTACCCCCTTGGGAAGGAGCGATGTTGCCATGCAAATGATCAATACGGCTCTAATTGCTCCTGCTGCTACCCAACAACTACCAATCACAATAGTAGAGAGAAATCAGATTGAACATCGTCAAATGAGACTTCTGTTCGCAGAAAACCCTCAGGCAAGACGATACAAGCGAGTAGCCACTCTATGGGCACGTTGGATAGATTCCTTTGGTGCACAATACCCCCGGGGCTGGCAAGCCACGATGCTCAGAATGAGAGAACTGGTGGATGGAGCACCTGATGTGGAGTACTCCCCACCATTTGTGTTATGGGACCTACTAGCCCCAGTTGAGTCTGAGGGCTCGAATGATCCAACGGTAGATGATCCCCCTGAAGAGGGTTCCTCAGGTGGTAATTAGGGTGGTAATAGGGGCTATGTGTAGCCTGGAGTCGCCAATGTGTGCATTGTATTTAAATAAAACTTGGTTAATGTGCGTTTGAAAATGAATAAACATGGGTGATACCCGATATTTCGTGATTCGTGAAAGCGCATTTTTTTTGAGAAGTGATTCGTGCGACCAAAATAGGATCGCACGAATACTTAAAGCTCTGTACATTCTGTTTAATGTTGTACTATGTTTATAAATGCTTTTGACAATCTATTTTTATGAATAAAAACTAAGCAACTTTGCATAAACGACTGTGTAGCCAATGCCTCCACGAAGGGAACAGATGGCGGCACCAACCGCCTTGGAGATGATTTGTCAGTTTAATAAGTTAAGACCACCAAGGTTTAGTGGTGGAACAGATCCTCTTGCCTATGAGGAATGGCTAAGAAGGATGGAGAATTTGTTTGAAGTAATGGACTGCCCCGAAAATTTTAAAGTACGTCTGGCGACCCATCAGTTCGAAAAGGAAGCAGAATTCTGGTGGGGCACTGTCAAACCTCGAGCGGGTGAACCAGCTCTAACTTGGGAACAACTAAAAACTGTGATGGATGCTCAGTATTACCCACGAGATGTAAAGAGGGCAAAGGAACAAGAATTTCTACGGTTGAAACAAGGCCAAATGAGTGTGGTAGAATACGCGGCGAAGTTTAACGAGCTTAGTCGCTTTGCGCCTAATCAAGTCGCAACTGAAGAAATGAAGATGGACCACTTCGAGCAAGGTCTTAAAGGACCCATTAAGCGGATGATAGCTGGGCATGTTTTCACCAGCTTCCAGGAGATGTACCAGAGGGCGGTGAAAATAGCCCGAGTCATAGCTGAAACCGAAGAGGAAAGTCGTCAGATTGGCCCAGCAAAAAGGAAGTTTAATCAAGGAGGGTCCAGTACCCAGGGAAGCAATAAGATCGGCAATTTCGACAACCGGGGAAAAGGAAAACAAGTTGTACCAAGGCAGGTGCTGGAACCCTGCAACCAATGCGGGCGTATGCACTCTGGTCGGTGCCGATATGGCACACAAGAATGCTATGGGTGTGGATCTACGGACCACAAAATTGCAAATTGCCCCAAAAAGGCGTGGAATCGGCAGAACAGTACACAAGGTTCAGGCACGGGGGCTAATCCAATTCCACAAAGAGGCCGACCTCCTGTGAATGCAACTTCAGAAGGCAAACGAGGTGGAAAAAGGCCGCAAGCAGGTGGCCGGGTGTTTAGCTTGGAAGGAGGTGAGGCGGAGGACCTCATTGCCACCGTATCAGGTACCCTTTTTATTAAACATCTTTATGCTTATGTTTTATTTGATTCAGGTGCCACACATTCTTTTGTAAATCCTACCTTTGCAAGGAAACTCGCTAGCAAGCCCAGTGAAATGGATGTACAATTATGTGTGACTACCCCCTTAGGGTCTGCTTACTATACCGACCTTGTCTTTAAGGACTGTGCTATTCAATTGGAAGGGAGAACTCTCCCTGTAGACCTAATACAGTTGGATATACAAGGTTGGGATGTTATTCTAGGGATGGATTGGTTAATGAGACATAAAGTTACTATTGACTGCGAGAGAAAGCTGGTTACCTTCACGGCCTCCAATGGAGAAAGAGTAACCTTTAAGGGAAGTGGCCACCAAGTAACCATTCCAACGGTATCTGCTATGCAAGCACTCAAAATGTTGAAGAAAGGATGTCAGGGCTATTGGTGTGCAATTGAGGTCGCAGAACTAAAGGAGCCGGACTTGAGTGAGATTCCGGTAGCGAGGGAATTTCCACAGGTGTTTCGAGAGGTACCGGGGCTACCACCCGACAGAGAAATCGAATTCACCATTGAACTAGTGCCTGGAACCGCTCCAATATCCAATGCACCTTATCGAATGGCACCTGCGGAATTGGCAGAGTTAAAAACTCAGTTGCAAGAGCTACTAGATAAGGGGTTAATTCAGCCTAGTGTTTCACCCTGGGGAGCACCAGTACTATTTGTGAAGAAGAAAGATGGGAGTTTGAGGTTATGTATTGACTATCGAGAACTAAACAAGGTAACGGTTAAGAATAAATACCCACTCCCTCGAATTGATGACCTGTTTGATCAATTGGCTGGTGCTTCGGTGTTCTCGAAGATTGATTTGAGATCGGGGTACCATCAATTGAAGATCAAGAAGGGGGACGTGCCTAAAACTGCTTTTCGCACTCGATATGGCCACTACGAGTTCTTGGTGTTACCGTTCGGACTGACGAACGCTCCTGCCTTCTTTATGGACTTGATGAACAGAGTCCTTAGGCCCTTCCTAGATAAATTTGTAGTGGTGTTCATCGATGATATCCTGGTTACTCCAAGACCAAGGAAGAGCATGCAAACCACTTGCGAATGGTGCTGAAAACCCTAGAGGAGCACAAATTATATGCCAAACTTAAAAAGTGTGAGTTCTGGTTAGAAAGGGTGCAATTTTTGGGACACATAGTGACCAAAGATGGCATCTCGGTGGATCCGGCAAAGGTAGAGGCCATTATAAACTGGCCAAGACCAACAAACGTCTCCGAAGTGCGAAGCTTTTTAGGTATAGCTGGCTACTATCGAAGGTTTGTAGAAGGATTTTCAAAACTAGCCTTACCTATTACCAAACTACTTCGGAAGGCCACTAAATTTGAATGGACCCCAGAGTGTGAAGATAGCTTTCAGGAGCTAAAGAAACGTTTGGTATCTGCACCAATATTGGCGATACCTGAAGGCAATGAAGGATTTGTAATCTACAGTGATGCGTCCAAGAAGGGACTGGGTTGTGTATTAATGCAGAAAGATAGAGTTATTGCTTATGCCTCTCGCCAATTGAAGCCCTACGAAGAGAATTATCCAACACATGACCTAGAATTGGCCGCGGTGGTATTTGCCTTGAAAATCTGGAGACATTACCTCTATGGAGTAAGGTGTGAAGTATACACTGACCACAAGAGCTTGAAATACATCTTTACTCAAAAAGAGTTAAACATGAGACAAAGAAGATGGCTAGAACTCCTTAAGGATTATGATATGGAGATCAAATATCATCCTGGAAGAGCAAACGTGGTGGCTGACGCACTGAGTAGAAAATCCATGGGGTCTGTAGCCTGTCTACTTACACAAGAAAAGAGACTCCTAAGGGAGCTCGACGTGCTACAAATAGAGGTAGTACTGCGAGGAAATCAAGGCTACTTGACAGCGCTCCAAGTCTCTTCGCCATTGATCGAAACGATCAAACAACAGCAGAAGGATGACCCTGAACTTATGAGGACAAAGAAAGGCATGGAAGAGGGAAAGAACAAGGAATTCTCCATCCGAAATGAGGTACTTTGGTATGGGAATAGACTGTGTGTACCGAACATAACAGCTCTCAAGGAGGAATTATTAAAGGAGGCGCACAATTCCACACTTGTTGTACACCCTGGGAGTACGAAGATGTACCATGATTTGAAGACCCATTACTGGTGGAATGGCATGAAAAGGGATATCGCAGAGTACGTGGCTCGATGCCTTACGTGCCAACGGGTGAAAACCGAGCATCAGAAACCTGGAGGTTTACTGCAACCCTTGCCAATTCCTGAGTGGAAATGGGAACACATCACCATGGATTTCATGATTGGAATGCCAAAAACCATCAAACAACACGACGGTGTGTGGGTTATAGTTGACAGATTGACCAAGGCTGCACACTTCTTGCCCATCAAGGCCACTTTCACCTCTGAGCAACTAGCTAACCTATACATTAAGGAGATAGTTAGACTGCATGGTGTGCCACTCAGTATTGTGTCAGATCGCGATACCAAGTTTGCATCTCGCTTCTGGCATGGGTTTCAAAGAGCAATGGGTACAAAATTACGATTAAGTACGGCCTTCCATCCTCAGACGGACGGTCAATCCGAAAGAACTATTCAAACTCTGGAGGATATGTTGAGAGCCTGTGCCCTCGATTCTGTTGGAACTTGGGATCATAACTTGCCTCTGGTTGAATTTGCGTACAATAATAGTCACCACGCCAGTATAGGCATGGCTCCTTTCGAGGCGCTATACGGTAGACGTTGCAGAACTCCAGTTTGTTGGAATGAAATAGGAGAAAGGGAACCATCCAAGGTTGACTTAATCGATCGAACGATCGGAATAATCAAGGCCATCCGCCAGAGATTGCAAGTTGCGCAAAGTAGACAAAAGAGCTACGCGGATAATAGGAGAAGGCCACTGGAGTTTGAGATTGGAGACCATGTATTTCTGAAAGTGTCCCCACTTAAGGGGAGCATAAGATTTGGACAAAAGGGGAAACTAAGCCCACGGTTCATTGGACCGTTTGAAGTCTTGCAGAAAGTAGGATCGGTTGCATACCAATTGGCCTTACCACCCTCATTGCAAGGCATCCACGATGTATTCCATGTATCCAGTCTCAGGAAATATGTTCCGGATCCAAATCATGTCATCCGATATGAACCCCTACAAGTTAAGGAAAATCTTACCTATGTAGAAGAACCCATCCGGATTTTGGAGAAGACGGAAAGGAAGCTCAGAAATAGGAGCATTCCCTACGTTAAGGTGTTATGGAAACATCACAAGGTGGCAGAAGCAACTTGGGAGTTGGAAAGCGAAATGCGTGAGAAATATCCCGCATTATTTTCACCAGGTGAGCAAATTTCGAGGACGAAATTCTTTTAAGGGGGGGAGAGTGTAAGGGCCATGCTTTCGTGCTATCACCGACTAACTGTTTAGTTGTTGATTTTACCAGTTGCTTTTAATTTGTTATCCGACGAAAGTATTAAATCGACCGTGTGAGTTTTTAACGACTAGTTTCAATAAAAGGGGCGATTATTTGACTAATGTTATCATTGACGCTACTTATTTATAAAACATTTGAATCTATGCTAAACCCAGTTTTTAAAATCGCTTTTCGTTTTACTTGACAGATTCCCAAAGTTTAAACCAAAATGTACATGGTGGGTCATTCAATTTGGGTTTAACCTAACTATTAGCGAGTACGGATCAAAATTTAGCTGTATGTTGTTAGTTTAACCCAAAAAAAAAAAAAAAAGATTGAAAAGGGGGAAGGGGGACCGAAGTCGGGCAGAACCCGACCCCCCTCCTCTCGCACCTCGCTCTCTCTCTCTCTGCTATGCTCTCTCTCTCTCTCTCTCGCGGGCCACCGGTCGCCGCCTGGCGTCACCGCCGGCCGTCACGTGTCGCCGGCGAGAGGAGGAGTTGTATGGCCTCACCCACGCGTCCCCAGCCACCCCACCACTGCCTGTTTTCCTTCCCCCACGTCACACGAACGAGTCAGCTCTCCAACCACGCGTCTAACACCTAAAAACCACCGCCCACGTGCCGGATTCCGGCGAGCCACTGCCCACTCCACCTCCTCTATAAATCTGGGGGTCGAATTCGACCCCAGACAACCCCAAATCGCGACCAAATCAAAGCTAGGGTTTCGGTTCTGGGTGTAGCTGAACCAAGAACGAATTCAAAAGGGTTTGGGCGTGAATTACTGCCAAGTGAGTGGGTAATTAAGCACTTTCAGGTGAGTGAACATCCTCTCCTAAGCTGTTGCTGTTATTTTAAGTATGAATTCAGTAGAATGATGTTGCATGTCAGATTAAGGTTAGCTCAAGTAGTTAGAAATGTCAGAGATTGATTGAAAATGTGATGCCTGGTAATTTCAAGCCTATTTATGCACGCCCAAACCGCACAAACATACCTTGCTCACTGCCGTCAGTATGCATGTTTTGAAACAGTAAATTTTCAGCTTAGAAATGCACAGGAATTGTTATAGGCTGTAACCGTACTTTCAATAATACCTGAATTGATGCATGTGCAAACTCGCTGCCTGATAATAACTCGAATCATGTTATGCTAAAACGACTTAAATAGGCTTGAAATGTAATTCCGAGGCAATGAATGACTCTTCAAATCGATACGTGTTAAATCGCGCTTGAAAAATGACTTTAAAATGAATTATGCCTAATTAATGAGTTATAGTTTAAAACGGAATTAAAATCGAAGTTAATTTAACGTATTTAGCTTCGATTCAAGTTAATGAGTTATAGTTTAAAACGGAATTAAAATCGAAGTTAATTTAACGTATTTAGCTTCGATTCAAGTTAATGAGTTATAGTTTAAAACGGAATTAAAATCGAAGTTAATTTAACGTATTTAGCATCGATTCAAGTTATGTAGCTAATTTATGAAAATGGATTAAAAACGAAGTTAGTCTAACGTGTTTAGCTTCCATTCGAATTGGACTAGCTAATGTTTTATGTGTGTAACGAAATAAATTTGAACCCTTTTAGTACATTCGTGCTAGGGAAATTACTTCGAAATGCATTGTTGTGTTTAGCATGGAATTATATTTGATTTACTGAATAAAGTATCGTTGAATTACGAATAAATGTGGCTATTTGCACGTTTGTTGTAACGCTCCGCTGAATGATGCTGGTTGCTCAGGTAAGGGCCTAAACTCCCCTCTCTTTTTCATAAGCTAATATGATAAGATGATGTGATTAATAAATCGATGAATCGAGTTGGTAGTTGGATGGTTTGAGGAAAGAATTATGAGCGATCGAGGTCTTGTGGTACGGTGCTTGTGAGGAGGGAGTTCGGGTTATGAAATTACCGCAATCGTGTGGATTGCGAGGCCATGTGTGGCTCATTGTGTTGAAATGATTACGAAGTGTTTAAATGTGATGTGTGTGTTTCCCTTTCCTTGCATATTTAAAATGTAACATGTGTATGGAAGGGGGATGTTTTGACTAATGACTTTTCATGTGTTTTAAATGAACAATAGCCATGTCTAGTAACGAGCTATGGCCTATTTTAGCTATTCAAATAGTATTTGGGAGGAACCCTAAAACGTTTTAACAAAAGGGAGATGGGAATTATACGTTGAATGATTTCATTGTTTGAAACGGAAAACTACTAGCCGTTATGGCCGATACGCTTTGAGTGGCTAAGATAATGTGCTGCGGACAATATGATATGATGTAATGTTTTCCTAGGGGATAAGTCCGGATAAACCCTAGAGGCCCTGACGAGGGCTAATGTAATGGTCCGATATGTTATATGTAGCCATCCCGGGAGTAAGAGCTTAAGCATGAGCGTTAGGTCTCACTATGGGATCGAGGATAGTTCTCACCCAATCAGCACCCTGTAATGATCTTAGGCCACAAGTATTTTCCTTATGAATGAAAAATGTAGTTGGCAATTGCCGTCTTAAATGCTTTATGAAAAGAAAGGTTGAAGGTCGACTAATAGTTGATTGAAAGAAAGATGAGCAGTCGTAATACGACTAATATGAATGAAAATGCTTTGTTTCATATGATCTCAAGTAGTGTATGGTCAAGTTCTCATGTTTACTCCAGATAGTTACGTTTGCATCAAGTCATTATGTTGCGTTAAGTAACTATACTTAGAAAGTGCATGTTGGACGAATGAGTATTAATACATCTCACAATCACGTCCTATGATGCCCATCCTTAACATGCCAACGTTCCTCGCATGAAGAACACTTTATGTTAATAATATGGTCAAGTGCCCCTAATGTGTATCGCATAGCTCAACGTAACTTGAATACCACGTGCACATTAACAAATGCACACTAAAGGTCATAGAACTTGGAAAAGGTTTACTTTAGGAAGTGGAGGGGGCACTCATTGAGCACGTAGTGACTCCCTCCATTTCCTTCCCCTTTTCCCCTTCCCAGGTAATGAATGAAAGATTATGCGTGCTGCTTGCTTACGGACATCCAGTCTTCCAGAAAGTGTTCTTATGTTGCTGCTGCTTGCTGAAGCTGCTATATCCTTCTTTGTTAGATGTAATGTAAAGAGTAAACATGTAGTTGGCTCTGGACTATCTGCGAACCATGTAACTAACTGTATGACTGTTGTAAAGGCATAAGCCTCAACCGCGAGTGTGTGACTCGCTGGAAACTCCTATTTCCTTTTTGAATTTTAGTTGTAATGATACAGGTACCCTACAAATTATAATGTAAATTATGGAAATGTTGATATTACAGACGGAACTCTACCGGATTCGTCCCAGGTTTTCCTAACCTAAGCTAAAGTTGGGTAAAAATTAAGAAGAAAATTAAAAGAAGAAGAGCCTTAAGGGTCTCCCTCGGGGGATCCTGGCGGTGTGACATCCCTGGTAGGTAGTGGAGGTGTTACATTGGGTGGTATCAGAGCCATAGGTTGCATATGCATATAGATGTGACCTTAGGAGTGTCAATTTGTGAAATTATGTGCCTTAAAGTGTTTACTTGAGTCTACTACGTGCTTACTTGAGGACACAAACTAGAACATGGTTTAGGACTCCCATTCAAATGCGTGCTTCTTAGTTCATGTCTAATCTCATGTGGTGGTGTAGGATGGTGTTTAGCATTGATGATTTCGAGTACCTCCCATTCTGGCTGGCTGCGTGGAATGCGGTTTTCTTTTGGGAAGCAATGATTAGGAGTAACCAGAGGGGACCCTTACGGGTCACCCAAAGCCACTGGACTTATAAGTTCATCCGAACGATGCCGTGCACGGGAAGATGGGGCGAGGTCACCTCAATCCTCCGTCTATTTCATGTACGCAGGGGAGCTTATACTCCGTTTCCTTTCCGGGGATTAGTGGATTTCCTGATGTTAGCAGAAGGACGGGTGGATTCCTTAGGAAGTACCCCCTTGGGAAGGAGCGATGTTGCCATGCAAATGATCAATACGGCTCTAATTGCTCCTACTGCTACCCAACAACTACCAATCACAATAGTAGAGAGAAATCAGATTGAACATCGTCAAATGAGACTTCTGTTCGCAGAAAACCCTCAGGCAAGACGATACAAGCGAGTAGCCGCTCTATGGGCACGTTAGATAGATTCCTTTGGTGCACAATACCCCCGGGGCTGGCAAGCCACGATGCTCAGAATGAGAGAACTGGTGGATGGAGCACCTGATGTGGAGTCCTCCCCACCATTTGTATTATGGGACCTACTAGCCCCAGTTGAGTCTGAGGGCTCGAATGATCCAACGGTAGATGATCCCCCTGAAGAGGGTTCCTCAGGTGGTAATTAGGGTGGTAATAGGGGCTATGTGTAGCCTGGAGTCGCCAATGTGTGCATTGTATTTAAATAAAACTTTGTTAATGTGCGTTTGAAAATGAATAAACATGGGTGATACCCGATATTTCGTGATTCGTGAAAGCGCATTTTTTTTGAGAAGTGATTCGTGCGACCAAAATAGGATCGCACGAATACTTAAAGCTCTGTACATTCTGTTTAATGTTGTACTATGTTTATAAATGCTTTTGACAATTTATTTTTATGAATAAAAACTAAGCAACTTTGCATAAACGACTGTGTAGCCAATGCCTCCACGAAGGGAACAGATGGCGGCACCAACCGCCTTGGAGATGATTTGTCAGTTTAATAAGTTGAGACCACCAAGGTTTAGTGATGGAACAGATCCTCTTGCCTATGAGGAATGGCTAAGAAGGATGGAGAATTTGTTTGAAGTAATGGACTGCCCCGAAAATTTTAAAGTACGTCTGGCGACCCATCAGTTCGAAAAGGAAGCAGAATTCTGGTGGGGCACTGTCAAACCTCGAGCGGGTGAACTAGCTCTAACTTGGGAACAACTAAAAACTGTGATGGATGCTCAGTATTACCCACGAGATGTAAAGAGGGCAAAGGAACAAGAATTTCTACGGTTGAAACAAGGCCAAATGAGTGTGGTAGAAGACGCGGCGAAGTTTAACGAGCTTAGTCGCTTTGCGCCTAATCAAGTCGCAACTGAAGAAATGAAGATGGACCACTTCGAGCAAGGTCTTAAAGGACCCATTAAGCGGATGATAGCTGGGCATGTTTTCACCAGCTTCCAGGAGATGTACCAGAGGCGGTGAAAATAGCCCGAGTCATAGCTGAAACCGAAGAGGAAAGTCGTCAGATTGGCCCAGCAAAAAGAAAGTTTAATCAAGGAGGGTCCAGTACCCAGGGAAGCAATAAGATCGGCAATTTCGACAACCGGGGAAAAGGAAAACAAGTTGTACCAAGGCAGGCGCTGGAACCCTGCAACCAATGCGGGCGTATGCCCTCTGGTCGGTGCCGATATGGCACACAAGAATGCTATGGGTGTGGATCTACGGACCACAAAATTGCAAATTGCCCCAAAAAGGCGTGGAATCGGCAGAACATTACACAAGGTTCAGGCACGGGGGCTAATCCAATTCCACAAAGAGGCCGACCTCCTGTGAATGCAACTTCAGAAGGCAAACGAGGTGGAAAAAGGCCGCAAGCAGGTGGCCGGGTGTTTAGCTTGGAAAGAGGTGAGGCGGAGGACCTCACTGCCACCGTATCAGGTACCCTTTTTATTAAACATCTTTATGCTTATGTTTTATTTGATTCAGGTGCCACACATTCTTTTGCAAATCCTACCTTTGCAAGGAAACTCACTAGCAAGCCCAGTGAAATGGATGTACAATTATGTGTGACTACCCCCTTAGGGTCTGCTTACTATACCGACCTTGTCTTTAAGGACTGTGCTATTCAATTGGAAGGGAGAACTCTCCCTGTCGACCTAATACAGTTGGATATACAAGGTTGGGATGTTATTCTAGGGATGGACTGGTTAATGAGACATAAAGTTACTATTGACTGTGAGAGAAAGCTGGTTACCTTCACGGCCTCCAACGGAGAAAGAGTAACCTTTAAGGGAAGTGGCCACCAAGTAACCATTCCAACGGTATCTGCTATAAACTCAAAATGTTGAAGAAAGGATGTCAGGGCTATTGGTGTGCAATTGAGGTCGCAGAACTAAAGGAGCCGGACTTGAGTGAGATTCCGGTAGCGAGGGAATTTCCACAGGTGTTTCGAGAGGTACCGGGGCTACCACCCGACAGAGAAATCGAATTCACCATTGAACTAGTGCCTGGAACCGCTCCAATATCCAAGGCACCTTATCGAATGGCACCTGCGGAATTGGCGGAGTTGAAAACTCAGTTGCAAGAGCTACTAGATAAGGGGTTAATTCAGCCTAGTGTTTCACCCTGGGGAGCACCAGTACTATTTGTGAAGAAGAAAGATGGGAGTTTGAGGTTATGTATTGACTATCGAGAACTAAACAAGGTAACGGTTAAGAATAAATACCCACTCCCTCGAATTGATGACCTGTTTGATCAATTGGCTGGTGCTTCGGTGTTCTCGAAGATTGATTTGAGATCGGGGTACCATCAATTGAAGATCAAGAAGGGGGACGTGCCTAAAACTGCTTTTCGCACTCGATATGGCCACTACGAGTTCTTGGTGTTACCGTTCGGACTGACGAACGCTCCTGCCTTCTTTATGGACTTGATGAACAGAGTCCTTAGGCCCTTCCTAGATAAATTTGTAGTGGTGTTCATCGATGATATCCTGGTTTACTCCAAGACCAAGGAAGAGCATGCAAACCACTTGCGAATGGTGCTGAAAACCCTAGAGGAGCACAAATTATATGCCAAACTTAAAAAGTGTGAGTTCTGGTTAGAAAGGGTGCAATTTCTGGGACACATAGTGACCAAAGATGGCATCTCGATGGATCCGGCAAAGGTGGAGGCCATTATAAACTGGCCAAGACTAACAAACGCCTCCGAAGTGCGAAGCTTTTTAGGTATAGCTGGCTACTATTGAAGGTTTGTAGAAGGATTTTCAAAACTAGCCTTACCTATTACCAAACTACTTCGGAAGGCCACTAAATTTGAATGGACCCCAGAGTGTGAAGATAGCTTTCAGGAGCTAAAGAAACGTTTGGTATCTGCACCAATATTGGCGATACCTGAAGGCAATGAAGGATTTGTAATCTACAGTGATGCGTCCAAGAAGGGACTGGGTTGTGTATTAATGCAGAAAGATAGAGTTATTGCTTATGCCTCTCGCCAATTGAAGCCCTACGAAGAGAATTATCCAACACATGACCTAGAATTGGCCGCGGTGGTATTTGCCTTGAAAATCTGGAGACATTACCTCTATGGAGTAAGGTGTGAAGTATACACTGACCACAAGAGCTTGAAATACATCTTTACTCAAAAAGAGTTAAACATGAGACAAAGAAGATGGCTAGAACTCCTTAAGGATTATGATATGGAGATCAAATATCATCCTAGAAGAGCAAACGTGGTGGCTAACGCACTGAGTAGAAAATCCATGGGGTCTGTAGCCTGCCTACTTACACAAGAAAAGAGACTCCTAAGGGAGCTCGACGTGCTACAAATAGAGGTAGTACTGCGAGGAAATCAAGGCTACTTGACAGCGCTCCAAGTCTCTTCGCCATTGATCGAAACGATCAAACAACAGCAGAAGGATGACCCTGAACTTATGAGGACAAAGAAAGGCATGGAAGAGGGAAAGAACAAGGAATTCTCCATCCGAAATGAGGTACTTTGGTATGGGAATAGACTGTGTGTACCGAACATAACAGCTCTCAAGGAGGAATTATTAAAGGAGGCGCACAATTCCACACTTGTTGTACACCCTGGGAGTACGAAGATGTACCATGATTTGAAGACCCATTACTGGTGGAATGGCATGAAAAGGGATATCGCAGAGTACGTGGCTCGATGCCTTACGTGCCAACGGGTGAAAACCGAGCATCAAAAACCTGGAGGTTTACTGCAACCCTTGCCAATTCCTGAGTGGAAATGGGAACACATCACCATGGATTTCATGATTGGAATGCCAAAAACCATCAAACAACACGACGGTGTGTGGGTTATAGTTGACAGATTGACCAAGGCTGCACACTTCTTGCCCATCAAGGCCACTTTCACCTCTGAGCAACTAGCTAACCTATACATTAAGGAGATAGTTAGACTGCATGGTGTGCCACTCAGTATTGTGTCAGATCGCGATACCAAGTTTGCATCTCGCTTCTGGCATGGGTTTCAAAGAGCAATGGGTACAAAATTACGATTAAGTACGGCCTTCCATCCTCAGACGGACGGTCAATTCGAAAGAACTATTCAAACTCTGGAGGATATGTTGAGAGCCTGTGCCCTCGATTCTGCTGGAACTTGGGATCATAACTTGCCTCTGGTTGAATTTGCGTACAATAATAGTCACCACGCCAGTATAGGCATGGCTCCTTTCGAGGCGCTATACGGTAGACGTTGCAGAACTCCAGTTTGTTGGAATGAAATAGGAGAAAGGGAACCATCCAAGGTTGACTTAATCGATCGAACGATCGGAATAATCAAGGCCATCCGCCAGAGATTGCAAGTTGCGCAAAGTAGACAAAAGAGCTACGCGGATAATAGGAGAAGGCCACTGGAGTTTGAGATTGGAGACCATGTATTTCTGAAAGTGTCCCCACTTAAGGGGAGCATAAGATTTGGACAAAAGGGGAAACTAAGCCCACGGTTCATTGGACCGTTTGAAGTCTTGCAGAAAGTAGGATCGGTTGCATACCAATTGGCCTTACCACCCTCATTGCAAGGCATCCACGATGTATTCCATGTATCCAGTCTCAGGAAATATGTTCCGGATCCAAATCATGTCATCCGATATGAACCCCTACAAGTTAAGGAAAATCTTACCTATGTAGAAGAACCCATCCGGATTTTGGAGAAGACGGAAAGGAAGCTCAGAAATAGGAGCATTCCCTACGTTAAGGTGTTATGGAAACATCACAAGGTGGCAGAAGCAACTTGGGAGTTGGAAAGCGAAATGCGTGAGAAATATCCCGCATTATTTTCACCAGGTGAGCAAATTTCGAGGATGAAATTCTTTTAAGGGGGGGAGAGTGTAAGGGCCATGCTTTCGTGCTATCACCGACTAACTGTTTAGTTGTTGATTTTACCAGTTGCTTTTAATTTGTTATCCGACGAAAGTATTAAATCGACCGTGTGAGTTTTTAGCGACTAGTTTCAATAAAAGGGGCGATTATTTGACTAATATTATCATTGACGCTACTTATTTATAAAACATTTGAATCTATGCTAAACCCAGTTTTTAAAATCGCTTTTCGTTTTACTTGACAGATTCCCAAAGTTTAAACCAAAATGTACATGGTAGGTCGTTCAATTTGGGTTTAACCTAACTATTAGCGAGTACGGATCAAAATTTAGCTGTATGTTGTTAGTTTAACCCGAAAAAAAAAAAAAAAGATTGAAAAGGGGGAAGGGGGACCGAAGTCGGGCAGAACCCGACCCCCCTCCTCTCGCACCTCGCTCTCTCTCTCTCTGCTACGCGCTCTCTCTCTCTCTCTCGCGGGCCACCGGTCGCCGCCTGGCGTCACCGCCGGCCGTCACGTGTCGCCGGCGAGAGGAGGAGCTGTCTGGCCTCACCCACGCGTCGCCAGCCACCCAACCACTGCCTGTTTTCCTTCCCCCACGTCACACGAACGAGTCAGCTCTCCAACCACGCGTCTAACACCTAAAAACCACCGCCCACGTGCCGGATTCCGGCGAGCCACTGCCCACTCCACCTCCTCTATAAATCTGGGGGTCGAATTCGACCCCAGACAACCCCAAATCGCGACCAAATCAAAGCTAGGGTTTCGGTTCTGGGTGTAGCTGAACCAAGAACGAATTCAAAAGGGTTTGGGCGTGAATTACTGCCAAGTGAGTGGGTAATTAAGCACTTTCAGGTGAGTGAACATCCTCTCCTAAGCTGTTGCTGTTATTTTAAGTATGAATTCAGAATGATGTTGCATGTCAGATTAAGGTTAGCTCAAGTAGTTAGAAATGTCAGAGATTGATTGAAAATGTGATGCCTGGTAATTTCAAGCCTATTTATGCACGCCCAAACCGCACAAACATACCTTGCTCACTGCCGTCAGTATGCATGTTTTGAAACAGTAAATTTTCAGCTTAGAAATGCACAGGAATTGTTATAGGCTGTAACCGTACTTTCAATAATACCTGAATTGATGCATGTGCAAACTCGCTGCCTGATCATAACTCGAATCATGTTATGCTAAAACGACTTAAATAGGCTTGAAATGTAATTCCGAGGCAATGAATGACTCTTCAAATCGATACGTGTTAAATCGCGCTTGAAAAATGACTTTAAAATGAATTATGCCTAATTAATGAGTTATAGTTTAAAACGGAATTAAAATCGAAGTTAATTTAACGTATTTAGCTTCGATTCAGTTAAAGAGTTATAGTTTAAAACGGAATTAAAATCGAAGTTAATTTAACGTATTTAGCTTCGATTCAAGTTAATGAGTTATAGTTTAAAACGGAATTAAAATCGAAGTTAATTTAACGTATTTAGCATCGATTCAAGTTATGTAGCTAATTTATGAAAATGGATTAAAAACGAAGTTAGTCTAACGTGTTTAGCTTCCATTCGAATTGGACTAGCTAATGTTTTATGTGTGTAACGAAATAAATTTGAACCCTTTTAGTACATTCGTGCTAGGGAAATTACTTCGAAATGCATTGTTGTGTTTAGCATGGAATTATATTTGATTTACTGAATAAAGTATCGTTGAATTACGAATAAATGTGGCTATTTGCACGTTTGTTGTAACGCTCCGCTGAATGATGCTGGTTGCTCAGGTAAGGGCCTAAACTCCCCTCTCTTTTTCATAAGCTAATATGATAAGATGATGTGATTAATAAATCGATGAATCGAGTTGGTAGTTGGATGGTTTGAGGAAAGAATTATGAGCGATCGAGGTCTTGTGGTACGGTGCTTGTGAGGAGGGAGTTCGGGTTATGAAATTACCGCAATCGTGTGGATTGCGAGGCCATGTGTGGCTCATTGTGTTGAAATGATTACGAAGTGTTTAAATGTGATGTGTGTGTTTCCCTTTCCTTGCATATTTAAAATGTAACATGTGTAGGAAGGGGGATGTTTTGACTAATGACTTTTCATGTGTTTTAAATGAACAATAGCCATGTCTAGTAACGAGCTATGGCCTATTTTAGCTATTCAAATAGTATTTGGGAGGAACCCCTAAAACGTTTTAACAAAAGGGAGATGGGAATTATACGTTGAATGATGTCATTGTTTGAAACGGAAAACTACTAGCCTTTATGGCCGATACGCTTTGAGTGGCTAAGATAATGTGCTGCGGACAATATGATATAATGTAATGTTTTCCTAGGGGATAAGTCCGGATAAACCCTAGAGGCCCTGACGAGGGTTAATGTAATGGTCCGATATGTTATATGTAGCCATCCCGGGAGTAAGAGCTTAAGCATGAGCGTTAGGTCTCACTATGGGATCGAGGATAGTTCTCACCCAATCAGCACCCTGTAATGATCTTAGGCCACAAGTATTTTCCTTATGAATGAAAAATGTAGTTGGCAATTGCCGTCTTAAATGCTTTATGAAAAGAAAGGTTGAAGGTCGACTAATAGTTGATTGAAAGAAAGATGAGCAGTCGTAATACGACTAATATGAATGAAAATGCTTTGTTTCATATGATCTCAAGTAGTGTATGGTCAAGTTCTCATGTTTACTCCAGATAGTTACGTTTGCATCAAGTCATTATGTTGCGTTAAGTAACTATACTTAGAAAGTGCATGTTGGACGAATGAGTATTAATACATCTCACAATCACGTCCTATGATGCCCATCCTTAACATGCCAACGTTCCTCGCATGAAGAACACTTTATGTTAATAATATGGTCAAGTGCCCCTAATGTGTATCGCATAGCTCAACGTAACTTGAATACCACGTGCACATTAACAAATGCACACTAAAGGTCATAGAACTTGGAAAAGGTTTACTTTAGGAAGTGGAGGGGGCACTCATTGAGCACGTAGTGACTCACTCCATTTCCTTCCCCTTTTCCCCTTCCCAGGTAATGAATGAAAGATTATGCGTGCTGCTTGCTTACGGACATCCAGTCTTCCAGAAAGTGTTCTTATGTTGCTGCTGCTTGCTGAAGCTGCCATGTCCTTCTTTGTTAGATGTAATGTAAAGAGTAAACATGTAGTTGGCTCTGGACTATCTGCGAACCATGTAACTAACTGTATGACTGTTGTAAAGGCATAAGCCTCAACCGCGAGTGTGTCTCGCTGGGAAACTCCTTTTCCTTTTTGAATTTTAGTTGTAATGATACAGGTACCCTACAAATTATAATGTAAATTATGGAAATGTTGATATTAGACGGAACTCTGCCGGATTCAGGTTTTTCTTAAACTAAGCTAAATTAAAAGAAAATTAAAAGAAGAAGCCTTAAGAGCCTCCCTCGGGGGATCCTGGCGGTGTGACATCCCTGGTAGGTAGTCGGGGGTGTTACATTAGGTGGTATCAGAGCCATAGGTTGCATATGCATATAGATGTGACCTTAGGAGTGTCAATTTGTGAAATTATGTGCCTTAAAGTGTTTACTTGAGTCTACTACGTGCTTACTTGAGGACACAAACTAGAACATGGTTTAGGACTCCCATTCAAATGCGTGCTTCTTAGTTCATGTCTAATCTCATGTGGTGGTGTAGGATGGTGTTTAGCATTGATGATTTCGAGTACCTCCCATTCTGGCTGGCCGCGTGGAATGCGGTTTTCTTTTGGGAAGCAATGATTAGGAGTAACCAGTGGGGACCCTTACGGGTCACCCAAAACCACTGGATTTACAAGTTCATCCGAACGATGCCGTGCACGGGAAGATGGGGCGAGGTCACCTCAATCCTCCGTCTATTTCATGTACGCAGGGGAGCTTATACTCCGTTTACTTTCTGGGGATTAGTGGATTTCCTGATGTTAGCAGAAGGACGGGTGGATTCCTTAGGAAGTACCCCTTGGGAAGGAGCGATGTTGCCATGCAAATGATCAATACGGCTCTAATTGCTCCTGCTGCTACCCAACAACTACCAATCACAATAGTAGAGAGAAATCAGATTGAACATCGTCAAATGAGACTTCTGTTCGCAGAAAACCCTCAGGCAAGACGATACAAGCGAGTAGCCACTTTGTGGGCACGTTGGATAGATTCCTTCGGTGCACAATACCCCCGGGGCTGGCAAGCCACAATGCTGAGGATGAGAGAACTGGTGGATGGAGCGCCTGATGTGGAGTACTCCCCACCATTTGTGTTATGGGACCTACTAGCCCCAGTTGAGTCTGAGGGCTCGAATGATCCAACGGTAGATGATCCCCCTGAAGAGGGTTCCTCAGGTGGTAATTAGGGTGGGAATAGGGGCTATGTGTAGCCTGGAGTCGCCAATGTGTGCATTGTATTTAAATAAAACTTGGTTAATGTGTGTTTGAAAATGAATAAACATGGGTGATACCCGATATTTCGTGATTCGTGAAAGCGGATTTTTTTTTTGAGAAGTGATTCGTGCGACCAAAATAGGATCGCACGAATACTTAAAGCTCTGTACATTCTGTTTAATGTTGTACTATGTTTATAAATGCTTTTGACAATCTATTTTTTTGAATAAAAACTAAGCAACTTTGCATAAACGACTGTGTAGCCAATGCCTCCACGAAGGGAACAGATGGCGGCACCAACCGCCTTGGAGATGATTTATCAGTTTAATAAGTTGAGACCACCAAGGTTTAGTGGTGGAACAGATCCTCTTGCCTATGAGGAATGGCTAAGAAGGATGGAGAATTTGTTTGAAGTAATGGACTGCCCCGAAAATTTTAAAGTACGTCTGGCGACCCATCAGTTCGAAAAGGAAGCAGAATTCTGGTGGGGCACTGTCAAACCTCGAGCGGGGGAACCGGCTCTAACTTGGGAACAACTAAAAACTGTGATGGATGCTCAGTATTACCCACGAGATGTAAAGAGGGCAAAGGAACAAGAATTTCTACGGTTGAAACAAGGCCAAATGAGTGTGGTAGAATACGCGGCGAAGTTTAACGAGCTTAGTCGCTTTGCGCCTAATCAAGTCGCAACTGAAGAAATGAAGATGGACCACTTCGAGCAAGGTCTTAAAGGACCCATTAAGCGGATGATAGCTGGGCATGTTTTCACCAGCTTCCAGGAGATGTACCAGAGGGCGGTGAAAATAGCCCGAGTCATAGCTGAAACCGAAGAGGAAAGTCGTCAGATTGGCCCAGCAAAAAGGAAGTTTAATCAAGGAGGGTCCAGTACCCAGGGAAGCAATAAGATCGGCAATTTCGACAACCGGGGAAAAGGAAAACAAGTTGTACCAAGGCAGGTGCTGGAACCCTGCAACCAATGCGGGCGTATGCACTCTGGTCGGTGCCGATATGGCACACAAGAATGCTATGGGTGTGGATCTACGGACCACAAAATTGCAAATTGCCCCAAAAAGGCGTGGAATCGGCAGAACAGTACACAAGGTTCAGGCACGGGGGCTAATCCAATTCCACAAAGAGGCCGACCTCCTGTGAATGCAACTTCAGAAGGCAAACGAGGTGGAAAAAGGCCGCAAGCAGGTGGCCGGGTGTTTAGCTTGGAAGGAGGTGAGGCGGAGGACCTCACTGCCACCGTATCAGGTACCCTTTTTATTAAACATCTTTATGCTTATGTTTTATTTGATTCAGGTGCCACACATTCTTTTGTAAATCCTACCTTTGCAAGGAAACTCGCTAGCAAGCCCAGTGAAATGGATGTACAATTATGTGTGACTACCCCCTTAGGGTCTGCTTACTATACCGACCTTGTCTTTAAGGACTGTGCTATTCAATTGGAAGGGAGAACTCTCCCTGTAGACCTAATACAGCTGGATATACAAGGTTGGGATGTTATTCTAGGGATGGACTGGTTAATGAGACATAAAGTTACTATTGACTGCGAGAGAAAGCTGGTTACCTTCACGGCCTCCAATGGAGAAAGAGTAACCTTTAAGGGAAGTGGCCACCAAGTAACCATTCCAACGGTATCTGCTATGCAAGCACTCAAAATGTTGAAGAAAGGATGTCAGGGCTATTGGTGTGCAATTGAGGTCGCAGAACTAAAGGAGCCGGACTTGAGTGAGATTCCGGTAGCGAGGGAATTTCCACAGGTGTTTCGAGAGGTACCGGGGCTACCACCCGACAGAGAAATCGAATTCACCATTGAACTAGTGCCTGGAACCGCTCCAATATCCAAGGCACCTTATCGAATGGCACCTGCGGAATTGGCGGAGTTGAAAACTCAGTTGCAAGAGCTACTAGATAAGGGGTTAATTCAGCCTAGTGTTTCACCCTGGGGAGCACCAGTACTATTTGTGAAGAAGAAAGATGGGAGTTTGAGGTTATGTATTGACTATCGAGAACTAAACAAGGTAACGGTTAAGAATAAATACCCACTCCCTCGAATTGATGACCTGTTTGATCAATTGGCTGGTGCTTCGGTGTTCTCGAAGATTGATTTGAGATCGGGGTACCATCAATTGAAGATCAAGAAGGGGGACGTGCCTAAAACTGCTTTTCGCACTCGATATGGCCACTACGAGTTCTTGGTGTTACCGTTCGGACTAACGAACGCTCCTGCCTTCTTTATGGACTTGATGAACAGAGTCCTTAGGCCCTTCCTAGATAAATTTGTAGTGGTGTTCATCGATGATATCCTGGTTTACTCCAAGACCAAGGAAGAGCATGCAAACCACTTGCGAATGGTGCTGAAAACCCTAGAGGAGCACAAATTATATGCCAAACTTAAAAAGTGTGAGTTCTGGTTAGAAAGGGTGCAATTTCTGGGACACATAGTGACCAAAGATGGCATCTCGGTGGATCCGGCAAAGGTGGAGGCCATTATAAACTGGCCAAGACCAACAAACGTCTCCGAAGTGCGAAGCTTTTTAGGTATAGCTGGCTACTATCGAAGGTTTGTAGAAGGATTTTCAAAACTAGCCTTACCTATTACCAAACTACTTCGGAAGGCCACTAAATTTGAATGGACCCCAGAGTGTGAAGATAGCTTTCAGGAGCTAAAGAAACGTTTGGTATCTGCACCAATATTGGCGATACCTGAAGGCAATGAAGGATTTGTAATCTACAGTGATGCGTCCAAGAAGGGACTGGGTTGTGTATTAATGCAGAAAGATAGAGTTATTGCTTATGCCTCTCGCCAATTGAAGCCCTACGAAGAGAATTATCCAACACATGACCTAGAATTGGCCGCGGTGGTATTTGCCTTGAAAATCTGGAGACATTACCTCTATGGAGTAAGGTGTGAAGTATACACTGACCACAAGAGCTTGAAATACATCTTTACTCAAAAAGAGTTAAACATGAGACAAAGAAGATGGCTAGAACTCCTTAAGGATTATGATATGGAGATCAAATATCATCCTGGAAGAGCAAACGTGGTGGCTGACGCACTGAGTAGAAAATCCATGGGGTCTGTAGCCTGTCTACTTACACAAGAAAAGAGACTCCTAAAGGAGCTCGACGTGCTACAAATAGAGGTAGTACTGCGAGGAAATCAAGGCTACTTGACAGCGCTCCAAGTCTCTTCGCCATTGATCGAAACGATCAAACAACAGCAGAAGGATGACCCTGAACTTATGAGGACAAAGAAAGGCATGGAAGAGGGAAAGAACAAGGAATTCTCCATCCGAAATGAGGTACTTTGGTATGGGAATAGACTGTGTGTACCGAACATAACAGCTCTCAAGGAGGAATTATTAAAGGAGGCGCACAATTCCACACTTGTTGTACACCCTGGGAGTACGAAGATGTACCATGACTTGAAGACCCATTACTGGTGGAATGGCATGAAAAGGGATATCGCAGAGTACGTGGCTCGATGCCTTACGTGCCAACGGGTGAAAACCGAGCATCAGAAACCTGGAGGTTTACTGCAACCCTTGCCAATTCCTGAGTGGAAATGGGAACACATCACCATGGATTTCATGATTGGAATGCCAAAAACCATCAAACAACACGACGGTGTGTGGGTTATAGTTGACAGATTGACCAAGGCTGCACACTTCTTGCCCATCAAGGCCACTTTCACCTCTGAGCAACTAGCTAACCTATACATTAAGGAGATAGTTAGACTGCATGGTGTGCCACTCAGTATTGTGTCAGATCGCGATACCAAGTTTGCATCTCGCTTCTGGCATGGGTTTCAAAGAGCAATGGGTACAAAATTACGATTAAGTACGGCCTTCCATCCTCAGACGGACGGTCAATCCGAAAGAACTATTCAAACTCTGGAGGATATGTTGAGAGCCTGTGCCCTCGATTCTGCTGGAACTTGGGATCATAACTTGCCTCTGGTTGAATTTGCGTACAATAATAGTCACCACGCCAGTATAGGCATGGCTCCTTTCGAGGCGCTATACGGTAGACGTTGCAGAACTCCAGTTTGTTGGAATGAAATAGGAGAAAGGGAACCATCCAAGGTTGACTTAATCGATCGAACGATCGGAATAATCAAGGCCATCCGCCAGAGATTGCAAGTTGCGCAAAGTAGACAAAAGAGCTACGCGGATAATAGGAGAAGGCCACTGGAGTTTGAGATTGGAGACCATGTATTTCTGAAAGTGTCCCCACTTAAGGGGAGCATAAGATTTGGACAAAAGGGGAAACTAAGCCCACGGTTCATTGGACCGTTTGAAGTCTTGCAGAAAGTAGGATCGGTTGCATACCAATTGGCCTTACCACCCTCATTGCAAGGCATCCACGATGTATTCCATGTATCCAGTCTCAGGAAATATGTTCCGGATCCAAATCATGTCATCCGATATGAACCCCTACAAGTTAAGGAAAATCTTACCTATGTAGAAGAACCCATCCGGATTTTGGAGAAGACGGAAAGGAAGCTCAGAAATAGGAGCATTCCCTACGTTAAGGTGTTATGGAAACATCACAAGGTGGCAGAAGCAACTTGGGAGTTGGAAAGCGAAATGCGTGAGAAATATCCCGCATTATTTTCACCAGGTGAGCAAATTTCGAGGACGAAATTCTTTTAAGGGGGGGAGAGTGTAAGGGCCATGCTTTCGTGCTATCACCGACTAACTGTTTAGTTGTTGATTTTACCAGTTGCTTTTAATTTGTTATCCGACGAAAGTATTAAATCGACCGTGTGAGTTTTTAGCGACTAGTTTCAATAAAAGGGGCGATTATTTGACTAATATTATCATTGACGCTACTTATTTATAAAACATTTGAATCTATGCTAAACCCAGTTTTTAAAATCGCTTTTCGTTTTACTTGACAGATTCCCAAAGTTTAAACCAAAATGTACATGGTAGGTCGTTCAATTTGGGTTTAACCTAACTATTAGCGAGTACGGATCAAAATTTAGCTGTATGTTGTTAGTTTAACCCAAAAAAAAAAAAAAAGATTGAAAAGGGGGAAGGGGGACCGAAGTCGGGCAGAACCCGACCCCCCTCCTCTCGCACCTCGCTCTCTCTCTCTCTGCTACGCTCTCTCTCTCTCTCTCTCGCGGGCCACCGGTCGCCGCCTGGCGTCACCGCCGGCCGTCACGTGTCGCCGGCGAGAGGAGGAGCTGTCTGGCCTCACCCACGCGTCGCCAGCCACCCAACCACTGCCTGTTTTCCTTCCCCCACGTCACACGAATGAGTCAGCTCTCCAACCACGCGTCTAACACCTAAAAACCACCGCCCACGTGCCGGATTCCGGCGAGCCACTGCCCACTCCACCTCCTCTATAAATCTGGGGGTCGAATTCGACCCCAGACAACCCCAAATCGCGACCAAATCAAAGCTAGGGTTTCGGTTCTGGGTGTAGCTGAACCAAGAACGAATTCAAAAGGGTTTGGGCGTGAATTACTGCCAAGTGAGTGGGTAATTAAGCACTTTCAGGTGAGTGAACATCCTCTCCTAAGCTGTTGCTGTTATTTTAAGTATGAATTCAGTAGAATGATGTTGCATGTCAGATTAAGGTTAGCTCAAGTAGTTAGAAATGTCAGAGATTGATTGAAAATGTGATGCCTGGTAATTTCAAGCCTATTTATGCACGCCCAAACCGCACAAACATACCTTGCTCACTGCCGTCAGTATGCATGTTTTGAAACAGTAAATTTTCAGCTTAGAAATGCACAGGAATTGTTATAGGCTGTAACCGTACTTTCAATAATACCTGAATTGATGCATGTGCAAACTCGCTGCCTGATCATAACTCGAATCATGTTATGCTAAAACGACTTAAATAGGCTTGAAATGTAATTCCGAGGCAATGAATGACTCTTCAAATCGATACGTGTTAAATCGCGCTTGAAAAATGACTTTAAAATGAATTATGCCTAATTAATGAGTTATAGTTTAAAACGGAATTAAAATCGAAGTTAATTTAACGTATTTAGCTTCGATTCAAGTTAATGAGTTATAGTTTAAAACGGAATTAAAATCGAAGTTAATTTAACGTATTTAGCTTCGATTCAAGTTAATGAGTTATAGTTTAAAACGGAATTAAAATCGAAGTTAATTTAACGTATTTAGCATCGATTCAAGTTATGTAGCTAATTTATGAAAATGGATTAAAAACGAAGTTAGTCTAACGTGTTTAGCTTCCATTCGAATTGGACTAGCTAATGTTTTATGTGTGTAACGAAATAAATTTGAACCCTTTTAGTACATTCGTGCTAGGGAAATTACTTCGAAATGCATTGTTGTGTTTAGCATGGAATTATATTTGATTTACTGAATAAAGTATCGTTGAATTACGAATAAATGTGGCTATTTGCACGTTTGTTGTAACGCTCCGCTGAATGATGCTGGTTGCTCAGGTAAGGGCCTAAACTCCCCTCTCTTTTTCATAAGCTAATATGATAAGATGATGTGATTAATAAATCGATGAATCGAGTTGGTAGTTGGATGGTTTGAGGAAAGAATTATGAGCGATTGAGGTCTTGTGGTACGGTGCTTGTGAGGAGGGAGTTCGGGTTATGAAATTACCGCAATCGTGTGGATTGCGAGGCCATGTGTGGCTCATTGTGTTGAAATGATTACGAAGTGTTTAAATGTGATGTGTGTGTTTCCCTTTCCTTGCATATTTAAAATGTAACATGTGTATGGAAGGGGGATGTTTTGACTAATGACTTTTCATGTGTTTTAAATGAACAATAGCCATGTCTAGTAACGAGCTATGGCCTATTTTAGCTATTCAAATAGTATTTGGGAGGAATCCCTAAAACGTTTTTAACAAAAGGGAGATGGGAATTATACGTTGAATGATTTTATTGTTTGAAACGGAAAACTACTAGCCGTTATGGCCGATACGCTTTGAGTGGCTAAGATAATGTGCTGCGGACAATATGATATAATGTAATGTTTTCCTAGGGGATAAGTCCGGATAAACCCTAGAGGCCCTGACGAGGGTTAATGTAATGGTCCGATATGTTATATGTAGCCATCCCGGGAGTAAGAGCTTAAGCATGAGCGTTAGGTCTCACTATGGGATCGAGGATAGTTCTCACCCAATCAGCACCCTGTAATGATCTTAGGCCACAAGTATTTTCCTTATGAATGAAAAATGTAGTTGGCAATTGCCGTCTTAAATGCTTTATGAAAAGAAAGGTTGAAGGTCGACTAATAGTTGATTGAAAGAAAGATGAGCAGTCGTAATACGACTAATATGAATGAAAATGCTTTGTTTCATATGATCTCAAGTAGTGTATGGTCAAGTTCTCATGTTTACTCCAGATAGTTACGTTTGCATCAAGTCATTATGTTGCGTTAAGTAACTATACTTAGAAAGTGCATGTTGGACGAATGAGTATTAATACATCTCACAATCACGTCCTATGATGCCCATCCTTAACATGCCAACGTTCCTCGCATGAAGAACACTTTATGTTAATAATATGGTCAAGTGCCCCTAATGTGTATCGCATAGCTCAACGTAACTTGAATACCACGTGCACATTAACAAATGCACACTAAAGGTCATAGAACTTGGAAAAGGTTTACTTTAGGAAGTGGAGGGGGCACTCATTGAGCACGTAGTGACTCACTCCATTTCCTTCCCCTTTTCCCCTTCCCAGGTAATGAATGAAAGATTATGCATGCCGCTTGCTTACGGACATCCAGTCTTCCAGAAAGTGTTCTTATGTTGCTGCTGCTTGCTGAAGCTGCCATGTCCTTCTTTGTTAGATGTAATGTAAAGAGCAAACATGTAGTTGGCTCTGGACTATCTGCGAACCATGTAACTAACTGTATGACTGTTGTAAAGGCATAAGCCTCAACCGCGAGTGTGTGACTCGCTGGAAACTCCGATTTCCTTTTTGAATTTTAGTTGTAATGATGCAGGTACCCTACAAATTATAATGTAAATTATGGAAATGTTGATATTACAGACGGAACTCTGCCGGATTCATCCCAGGTTTTCCTAACCTAAGCTAAAGTTGGGTAAAAATTAAGAAGAAAATTAAAAGAAGAAGAGCCTTAAGGGTCTCCCTCGGGGGATCGTGGCGGTGTGACATCCCTGGTAGGTAGTGGGGGTGTTACACATGAGCTGAAAGCCTGAAACATGAATTGCATAGACCTCCCCTCACAGACACATAAAAAAGGCAGCGCTGGTGGCAATCGTTTTCTCACCCCTCTTCCTCGCTATTTCCATTTTCCCCCTTTCTTCACCATTCAGCCAACAAGAATCAAGTTCCCAGATGAAGAGAATACAGACATAGAATCAAGGTTCTTGATTTCGACCAATTCACACCACGAGAACAGGAGAGGGACACAGCAGATACAGAGATTACAGACAAAGAGATTGAACAACGTACCTGGAGCTGCGAAATTCCAGCAATTTTTGGCCAAACGCGTTCGACAGTGGGCACACGTTGGTGAATTTACTGTCCATTTTCGACAAAAAAACAAGAAATTCGATTACCAATGGTGTTAGGAGAAACAGAAGACCCCTCTATAAATTCCAACAAGAATTGCAAATTGTGGGCAAGAAGAAGACATGGAGAACACACCTGAAGCAATGGAGAAGAAATCGAAGGACTGCAATTGGAACTGGGATTGTCTCGACAGCTAGGGTTTTCGACCTTCGATGGTGAAGTGAACGAGATGCTTGAGGATGGTTATGGCGTTCTGTGCTGATAAGGGCAGCCGGGCAGGGCTTTTTCAAAACTGGGATTTAATTCTTATTTTGGCGTTTAGCAATATTTTGGTTTGATGGTAATATAAGTCTACATTTATCATCTAGTATTTTAATGTTAATTTTTTAGTTCTTATTTTGGTTTCCCCTCCTAAATTTATGTGCATTCCCTCCTTTCAATTGACAATAACGATGAAAGTCATGAAATAATAACGACCAACTTTTTTGTTCGTTGTCTACTGATAGTTCTTTTGATGAAATTAAACAACAAAAAAACACTTTATCGTTATTGATAGGATTTAAGGGCATATTTTATCATTGGTCGTTAAAAAGTGGTCGTTAAAAATGCAGTTTCTAGTGGTGAAGCACCTTAGCTATAGTTTTGTCGAGTCCAAAGTGTCCACCATAAGTTGAGGCATGACAATGGTAGAGGACACTAGGAACCTCATCGTTCGGTAAAGATCTTCTATATACTCCATCTCTACACAGCTTGTAGAGTAGAGACTCCTCCAACACATAATATTTCACAATAGAAAGGAATCTCTTCCATTGTTGATTAGATCACTGGGGATGACATAACTCCACACACT
The DNA here is from genome assembly GCA_029747015.1 of Carnegiea gigantea. Classification (NCBI taxonomy): domain Eukaryota; kingdom Viridiplantae; phylum Streptophyta; class Magnoliopsida; order Caryophyllales; family Cactaceae; genus Carnegiea; species Carnegiea gigantea. The sequence continues at coordinate 69,060 of JAKOGI010000466.1, forward strand.
TTGAAATTCACTAAATCAACATGCTATCACACTGCTTGGTGAGATATTACAAGGAGTTGGTCATCTAGAAGAGAGTTGTCTATGGTAAGTTCCTCTATTAGAGTGGCTTCGAGACCTAAGTGAGATAAGTGGTCCACAACTACATTTTCATAAACTACTTTATCGAGAATTTGCAAATCAAACTATTGGAGAATAAGCACCCAGTGAATGAGATGGGGATTATAGTCGGACTTCTTTAAGAGATGTTTCAATGTGGAAAGATCTATAAAAATGATCACCTTAGAATTGATCAAATACAAACAAAGTTTCTCCAAGGCAAACATGACAGCTAGGAACTCATTCTTAGTTGTGGTATTATTCCTTTGAGCATCATCCAAAGTTCGGCCTGCATAGTAGATGGTATAAGGCTTATTATCCTTTCCTTGTCCCAAATTTGCTCCCACTGTATAGTCACTAGCATTGGACATGACCTCAAAAGGTAACTTCCAATCCGGGGCTTGCATAATTGGGGCAAAAATAGAAGCCTCCTTCAAGTTGTGAAAGGCGCTTAAACACTCTTCATTAAATTCAAAGGGCACATCTTTGACAAGCAAATGGCTAAGAGGTTTTGCAATTTTTGAAAAAAAATTTATAAACCATCAGTAGAAACCAAAGTGTCCAAGAAAACTCCTTACACCATTTGTAGAAGAAGGTGGCTGTAATTTCTCAATTATGTCTAACTTTGCCTTTTCAACTTCAATGCCCTTCTTTGAAGTAATGTGGCCTAAAACAACCCCTTCCTATACTATAAAATAGCACTTTTCCTAATTTAAGACAAAATTCATCTTCACACCTTTGTAAGAGTTTAGACAAATTATTCAAGCAATGGTCAAAGGGTTGTATCATGTACAGAAAAATCATTCATAAAGAATTCTATTTTTTCTCAATAAAATTGGAAAAAATAGCCATCATGCATCGTTCCGATATGACGGTTGCACTACATAGCCCAAATGGCATTCTCATATAACCGAATGTACCATATGGATAAAGCAGTCTCTTCTTGGTCACTAGGGTGAATAGAGATTTAAAAGAATCCTAAATAGTCATCTAAGTAGCAAAACTAAGAGTTCTTTGCTAGCCACTCCAGCATTTGGTAGATGAAAGTTAGGGGAAAATGGTCCTCACTGGTGGCTTTATTCAATTTCCTATAGTTTATGCATGTATGCCAATTAGTATCTGTCATAGCAGGTATGAGTTCATTATTTTCATTTTCTATAACCATTATTCCACTTTTTTAGGGGCAACATAAACCGGGCTTACCCACTTACTGTCAAAGATATGGTAGATAATACCAACCTTAAGCAGTTTTAAAATTTCTTTCTTTCCCACATCTAGCATATTAGGGTTTTGTAACACCCCCGACTACCTACCAGGGATGTCACACCGCCAGGATCCCCCGAGGGAGACCCTTAAGGCTCTTCTTTCATTAACTTTCTTTTAACATTTTACCAACCCCCCCTTAGTTGGGAAATCCTGAGACGAATCCGGCAGAGTTCCGTCTGTAGTTTCAACATTTCCATAATTTACATTATAATTTTTATGGTACCTGTATCGTTACAACTAAATTCAAAAAGGAAATAGGAGGTTCCAGCGAGTCACACACTCGCGGTTGAGGCTTATGCCTTTACAAACAACTATTTACAATGACTTACATAAGCTTCGTACTATAGAGCCACTACATGCCCAATTCATGCACTTTTCAAGCAAAATATTGCTGCAGGTAGCCACATCGCTTCATGTCACGGGTACGACTTGCAGGAACAATTAATGGTCTTAGAAGAAACACAAATTCTTTCATCATTCATCACCTGGGGGAAAAAAGGGGAAAGGAAATGGAGTGAGCCACCACATGCTTAGTGAGTGTTCCTCCACTCCTTAAAACAAAACCCTTTTCAAGCAATATTACTCATAATATCCACTAATCAAGCATTTAGTTAATACTAATATGGTATTGGGTAACATATTATAGAACACAGGTTGTAGAACATAAACATTGGATAAGTCACGACTTACGTATTCACTAGGCACATTTGAATGTCACTTCACGATTCACTAGCATGTTACATATTCTATTCGAAGCCACATTTAACATATTTAAGCACATTTTCTTTAAATCTGCAATGAAACTATCTTTTAACATTTGAAAGCATTTCATAACCTTGGGGTTCTCAATCTTTTGAAAGAGTTTACATTCCGCATACGTCGTAAAACGACCCTTACAAGCATTTCATATTCATTTCATATGGCCTCTTTGGGCCCGTAAAACATTCTTTTACTTTAAAACCTATAAAATGGCGAAGGCCAATTGCTTTTCTTATCTTGGTAGGAAAATACTTCTGGCATAAGATCATTACAGGGTGCTGATTGGGTGAGAACTATTCTCGTTCCCATAGTGAGACCTAACGCTCACGCTTAAGCTCTTACTCCCGGGATGGCTACATATAACATATCGGACCATTACATTAGCCCTCGTCAGGGCCTCTAGGGTTTATCCGGACTCATCCCCTAGGTTAACATTACATCATATCATATTGTCCGCAGCACATTATCTTAGCCACTTAAAGCGTATCGGCCATAACGGCTAGTAATTTTCTATTTCAAACAATAAAATCATTCAATGTATAATTCTGATCTCCCTTTTGTTAAAAACATTTTAGGGATTCCTCCCAAACACTATTTGAATAGCTAAAATAGGCCATAGCTCATTACTAGACATGGCTATTATTCATTTAAAACACATGAAGAGTCATTTGCTAAATCATCACCCTTCCACACACATGTTACATTTTAAACATACAAGGAAAAAGGAATACACATATCACATTTAAACACTTCGTAATCATTTCAACATAATGAGCCACACATGGCCTCGCAATCCATACGATTGCGGTAATTTCACAACCCAGTCTCCCTCCTCACCTGCACCGTACCACAAAACCTCGAACGCTCATAATTTTCTTCCTCAAACCACCCAACTACCAACTCGATTCATCAATTTATTAATCACATCATATTATCATATTAACTTATGTAAAAGAGAGGGGAGTTTAGGCCCTTACCTGAGCAACCAGCATCATTCAGCGAAGCGTTACAACAAGCGTGCATATAGCCACATTTATTTATAATTCGACAATACTTTATTCAGTAAATCAAACATAATTCCATGCTAAACATAACGTTGCATTTCGAAGTAATTCCCGTAAGCATGAATGTACTAAAAAGAGTTCGAATGTATTTCATTTACACACATAATACATTAGCTAGTCCAATTCGAATGGAAGCTAAACACGTTAAACTAACTTCGTTTTTAATCCCTTTTCATATATTAGCTAAATAACTTGAATTGATGCTAAATATATCAAACTAACTTCGTTTCTAATTCCTTTTCAAACAATAACTCATTAACTCGATTCGAAGCTAAATACGTCCATATAAATTCGAATTCACTGTTCACGCAAGACTACGGTTTATGTACAGAATTCACATCGATTCACAAATTCAGGCATGAAACAACCAATTGATTCAAACCTAAGCATGAATAACTTATCTCTTGTCAATTCTAACGAATTTAACAAGCCCTAACTTGACATGCAACATCAATCCGCTGAAAAATTAACTTCGAAAATAGTAATAACTTAGGAGGGAGAAACACTTACTTGGGTTAGCCTAGTTTCAACCACAAAGGGTGAATACCGATGCTCCCACTCCGCTAATGCCGAACCCAAGCCCGTCAGCAAACCCTAGCCCTCGGTTTCGTGATGCTTCCAGCGGATTGAGGCTTGATTTTGGCTCTAATTTATAGAGGAGGCCGGGTTGAAGGTGGGTCGTCGGTTTCCGGCAGGTGGACGGCCGGTTCTGGGCGAGGAGACGCGTGGGTGAGGGGTTGAGCGAAGTGGATGAAGTCTGGTGGTGGAATGGGCGGCTGAGACGCGTGGTGTGGGGAAACGTTCGTCCCTTTCTCTCGCCGCTGACGCGTGCTGGCCGGCGGCAGCGCCAGGTGGCCGGTCGCCGGTGAGAGAGAGAGAGAGAGAGTGAGAGAGATGGGCTAGAGAGAGAGAGAGCGTGCGGTGAGAGGGGGGTCGGGGTCTCCCGACTTCGGTCCCCCTTTTCAATCCTTTTCTTTTTTTTTTTTTTGGTTTTGGGTTAAACTAACAACATACAACTAAATTCTGATCCCGTACTCGCTAATGGTTAGGCTAAACCCGAATTGAACGACCTACCATGTACATTTCGGTTTAAACTTTGGGAATCAGCCAAGTAAAATGAAAAACAATTTTAAAAACTGGGTTTAGCGTAGATTCAAATATTTTATAAATAAGTAACATTAGTCAAATAATCGCCCCTTTTATTGAAACTAGTCGTTAAAAACTCACACGGTCGATTTAATACTTTCGTTGGATAACAAATTAAAAGCAACTGGTAAAATCAGCAACTAAACAGTTAGTCAGTAATAGCATAAAAGCATGGCCCTTACACTCTCCCCCCTTAAAAGAATTTCGTCCTCGAAATTTGCTCACCTGGTGAAAATAATGCGGGATATTTCTCACGCATTTCGCTTTCTAACTCCCAAGTTGCTTCAGCCACCTTGTGATGTTTCCATAACACCTTAACATAGGGAATGCTCCTATTTCTGAGCTTCTTTTCCGTCTTCTCCAAAATCCGAATGGGTTCTTCTACACAGGTGAGATTTTCCTTAACTTGTAGGGGTTCATATCGGATGACATGATTCGGATCCGGGACATATTTCCTGAGACTGGATACATGAAATACATCGTGGATGCCTTGCAATGAGGGTGGTAAGGCCAGTTGGTACGCAATCGATCCTACTTTTTGCAAGACTTCAAACGGTCCAATGAACCATGGGCTTAGTTTCCCCTTTTGTCCAAATCTTATGCTTCCCTTGAGTAGGGACACTTTTAGAAATACATGGTCTCTAATCTCAAACTCCAGCGGCCTTCTCCTTTTATCCGCGTAGCTCTTTTATCTACTCTGTGCAGCTTGCAATCTCTTACGGATTGTCTTGATTAGTCCGATCGTTCGATCGATTAAGTCAACCTTGGATGTTTCCCTTTCCCCTATTTCATTCCAACAAACAGGAATTCTGCAACGTCTACCGTATAGTGCCTCGAAAGGAGCCATGCCTATGCTGGCATGGTGACTATTATTCTACGCAAATTCAACCAGAGGCAGGTTATGATCCCAAGTTCCAGCAGAATCGAGGGCACAGGCTCTCAACATATCCTCCAGAGTTTGAATAGTTCTTTCGGTTTGACCGTCCGTCTGAGGATGGAAGGCCGTACTTAATCGTAATTTTGTGCCCATTGCTCCTTAAAACCCATGCCAGAAGCGAGATACAAACTCGGTATCGTGATCTGACACAATACTGAGTGGCATACCACGCAGTCTAATGATCTCCTTAATGTATAGGTTAGCTAGTTGCTCAGAGGTGAAAGTGGCCTTGATGGGCAAGAAGTGTGCAGCCTTAGTCAATCTGTCAACTATAACCCACACACTATCCTGTTGTTTGATGGTTTTTGGCATTCCAACCATGAAATCCATGGTGATGTGTTCCCATTTCCACTCAGGAATTGGCAAGGGTTGCAGTAAACCTCCAGGTTTCTGATGCTCGGTTTTCACCCGTTGGCACGTCAGGCATCGAGCCACGTACTCTGTGATATCCCTTTTCATACCATTCCACCAATAATGGGTCTTCAAGTCATAGTACATCTTTATACTTCCAGGGTGTACAACAAGTGTGGAATTGTGCGCCTCCTTTAACAATTCCTTCTTGAGAGCAGTTATGTTCGGCACACACAGTCTAGTCCCATACCAAAGTACTTCATTTTGGATGGAGAATTCCTTATTCCTTCTTTCTTCCACGCCTTTCTTTATCTTCATAAGTTCAGGGTCATCCTTCTGTTGTTGCTTGATCGTTTCGATCAATGGCAAAGAGACTTGAAGTGCTGCCAAGTAGCCTTGATTTCCTGACCGCACTACCTCTATTTGTAGCACGTCGAGCTCTCTTAGGAGTCTCTTTTCTTGTGTAAGTAAACAAGCTACAGACCCCATGGATTTTCTACTTAGTGCATCAGCCACCACGTTTGCTTTTCCAGGGTGATATTTGATCTCCATATCATAATCCTTAAGGAGTTCTAGCCATCTTCTTTGTCTCATGTTTATCTCTTTTTGAGTAAAGATGTATTTCAAGCTCTTGTGGTCAGTGTATACTTCACACCTTACTCTATAGAGATAATGTCTCCAGATTTTTAAGGCAAACACAACCGCGGCCAATTCTAGGTCATGTGTTGGATAATTCTCTTCGTAGGGCTTCAATTGGCGAGAGGCATAAGTAATAACTCTGTCCTTCTGCATTAATACACAGCCCAGTCCCTTCTTGGACGCATCACTGTAGATTACAAATCCTTCATTGCCTTCAGGTATTGCCAATATTGGTGCAGATACCAAACGTTTCTTTAGCTCCTGAAAGCTATCTTCACACTTCGGGGTCCATTCAAATTTAGTGGTCTTCCGAAGTAGTTTGGTAATAGGCAAGGCTAGTTTTGAAAATCCTTCTACATACCTTCGATAGTAGCCAGCTATACCTAAGAAGCTTCGCACTTCAGAGACGTTTGTTGGTCTTGGCCAGTTTACAATGGCCTCTACCTTTGCGGGGTCCACCGAGATACCATCTTTGGTTACTATGTGTCCCAGAAATTGCACCCTTTCTAACCGGAACTCACACTTTTTAAGTTTAGCATATAATTTGTGCTCCTCTAGGGTTTTCAGCACCATTCGCAAGTGGTTTGCATGCTCTTCCCTAGTCTTGGAGTATACCAAGATATCATCGATGAACACCACTACAAATTTATCTAGGAAGGGCCTAAGGACTCTGTTCATCAAGTCCATAAAGAAGGCAGGAGCGTTTGTTAACCCAAATTGCAACACCAAGAACTCGTAATGCCCATATCGAGTGCGAAAAGCGGTTTTAGGCACGTTCTCCTTCTTGATCTTCAATTGATGGTACCCCGATCTCAAATCAATCTTCGAGAACACCGAAGCATCAGCCAATTGATCAAACAGGTCATCAATTCGAGGAAGTGGGTATTTATTCTTAACCGTTATCTTATTTAGTTCTCGATAGTCGATACAGAGCCTCAAACTCCCATCTTTCTTCTTCACAAATAGTACTGGTGCTCTCCAGGGTGAGACACTAGGCTGAATTAACCCCTTATCTAGTAACTCTTGCAACTGAGTTTTCAACTCTGCTAATTCCGCAGGTGCCATTCGATAAGGTGCCTTGGATATTGGGGCAGTTCCAGGTACTAGTTCAATGGTGAATTCGATTTCTCTGTCGGGGGGTAGCCCCGGTACCTTTCGAAACACTTGTGGAAATTCCCTCGCTATCGGAATCTCACTCAAGTCCAGCTCCTTTAGTTCTGCGACCTCAATTGCACACAAATAGCCCTGACATCCTTTCTTCAACATTTTGAATGCTTGCATAGTAGATACCGTTGGGATGGTCACTTGGTGGCCACTTCCCTTAAAGGTTACTCTTTCTCCATCGGAGGCCGAGAAGGTAACCAGCTTTCTCTCGCAGTCAATAGTAACTTTATGTCTAGTTAACCAGTCCATCCCTAGAATAACGTCCCAACCTTGTATATCCAGCTGTACTAGGTCTACAGGGAGAATTCTCCCTTCCAATTGAATAGCACAGTCCTTAAGAACGAGATCGGTATAGTAAGTAGACCCTAAGGGGGTAGTCACACATAATTGTACATCCATTTCACAGGGCTTGCTAGCGAGTTTCCTTGCAAAGGTAGGATTTACAAAAGAATGCGTGGCACCTGAATCAAATAAAACATGAGCATAAAGATGTTTAACAAAAAGGATACCTGATACGGTGGCAGTGAGGTCCTCCGCCTCACCTCCTTCCAAGCTAAACACCCGGCCACCTGCTTGCGGTCTTTTTCCACCTCGTTTGCCTTCTGAAGTTGCATTCACAGGAGGTCGGCCTCTTTGTGGAACTGGATTAGCCCCCGTGCCTAAACCTTGTATACTGTTCTGCCGATTCCACGCCTTCTTGGGGCAATTTGCAATTTTGTGGTCCGTAGATCCACACCCATAGCATTCTTGTGTGCCATATCGGCACCGACCGGAGTGCATATGCCCATACTGGTTGCAGGGTTCCAGTGCCTGCCTTGGTACAACTTGCTTTCCTTTCCCCCGGTTGTCGAAGTTGCTGATCTTATTGCTTCCCTGAGTACTGGACCCCCCTTGGTTAAACTTTCTTTTTGCTGGGCCTATCTGCCGACTTTCCTCTTCGGTTTCAGCGATAACTCGGGCTATCTTCACCGCCCTCTGGTACATCTCCTGGAAGCTGGTGAAAACATGCCCATCTATCATCCGCTTAATGGGTCCTTTAAGGCCTTGCTCAAAGTGGTCCATCTTCATTTCTTCAGTTGCGACTTGATTAGGCGCAAAGCGACTAAGCTCGTTAAACTTCGCCGCGTATTTTATCACACTCATTTGGCCTTGTTTCAACCGTAGAAATTCTTGTTCCTTTGCCCTCTTTACATCTCGTGGGTAATACTGAGCATCCATCATGATTTTTAGTTGTTCCCAGATTAGAGCTGGTTCACCAGCCCGAGGTTTGACAGTGCCCCACCAGAATTCCGCTTCCTTTTCAAACTGATGGGTCGCCAGACGTACTTTAAAATCTTCGGGGCAGTCCATTACTTCAAACAAATTCTCCATCCTTCTTAGCCATTCCTCATAGGCAAGAGGATCTGTTCCACCACTAAACCTTGGTGGTTTCAACTTATTAAACTGATAAATCATCCCCAAGGCGGTTGGCGCCGCCATCTGTTCCCTTCGTGGAGGCATTGGCTACACAGTCGTTTATGCAAAGGTGCTTAGTTTTTATTCATAAAAATAGATTGTCAAAAGCATTTAAAAACATAGTACAACATTAGACAGAATGTGTAGAGCTTTAAGTATTCGTGCGATCCTATTATGGTCGCACGAACACTTCTCAAAGATGCACGTTCATGAATCACGAAATATCGGGTATCACCCTTGCTTATTCATTTTCGAACGCACACTAACTATGTTTTATTCAAATACAATGCACACATTGGCGACTCCAGGCTACACACAGCCCCTATTACCATCCTAATTACCACCTGAGGAACCCTCCTCAGGGGGATCATCTACCGTTGGATCATTCGAGCCCTCAGACTCAACTGGGGCTAGTAGGTCCCATAATACAAATGGTGGGGAGTACTCCACATCAGGTGCTTCATCCACCAGTTCTCTCATCCTCAGCATTGTGGCTTGCCAGCCCCGGGGGGATTGTGCACCGAAGGAATCTATCCAACGTGCCCACAGAGTGGCTACTCGCTTGTATCGTCTTGCCTGAGGGTTTTCTGCGAACAGAAGTCTCATTTGACGATGTTCAATCTGATTTCTCTCTACTATTGTGATTGACAGTTGTTGGGTAGCGGCAGGAGCAATTAAAGCCGTATTGATCATTTGCATGGCAGCATCGCTCCTTCCCAAGGGGGTATTTCCTAAGGAGTCCCCCCGCCCCTCTGCAAATATCAGGAAATCCACCAACCCTCTAAAAGTGAACAGTGTATAAGCTCCCCTATGTACATGGAAGAGACGGAGGATAGAAGTGACTTCGGCCCATCTTCCCGTACATGGCATAGCTCTGATGAACTTGTACGTCCAATGGTTCTATGTGACCCGAGTGAGTCTCCACTGGTTGCTCTTAATCATTGCTTCCCAAAATATGACTGCATTCCATGCAGCCATCCAGAAAGGTAGATATTCAAAATCGTCAATGCTAAACACCATCCTACATCACCACACTGGGTTAGGAATAACACTATCAAGCATGCATTTGTTTGAAAATCCTAAGTTGCGTTTCGAGTTCGCTTACACATGTAAGTAAGCAAGCACGTAGTAGGCTCAAGTAAACACTTTAGGGCACATATTTTCACACATTGACACTCCTAAGGTCACATCTATATGCATATGCAACCTATGGCTCTGATACCACCTAATGTAACATCCCCGCTACCTACCAAGGATGTCACACCGCCAGGATCCCCCAAGGGAGACCCTTAAGGCTCTTCTTTCATTAACTTCCTTTTAACATTTTACCAAAACCCCCTTCTTAGCTGGGAAATCCTGAGACGAATCCGGCAGAGTTCCGTCTGTAATTTCAACATTTCCATAATTTACATTATAATTTTTATGGTACCTGTATCATTACAACTAAATTCAAAAAGGAAATAGGAGGTTCCAGCGAGTCACACACTCCCGGTTGAGGCTTATGCCTTTACAAACAACTATTTACAATGACTTACATAAGTTTCGTACTATAGAGCCACTACATGCCCAATTCATGAACTTTTCAAGCAAAATATTACTGCAGGCAGCCACATCGCTTCATGTCACGGGTACGACCTGCAGGAACAATTAATGGTCTTAGAAGAAACACAGATTCTTTTATCATTCATCACCTGAGGGAAAAAAGGGGAAAGGAAATGGAGTGAGCCACCACATGCTCAGTGAGTGTTCCTCCACTCCTTAAAACAAAACCCTTTTCAAGCAATATTACTCATAATATCCACTTATCAAGCATTTAGTTAATACTAATATGGTATTAGATAACGTATTATAGAACACAGGTTGTAGAACATAAACATTGGATAAGTCACAACTTACGTATTCACTAGGCACATTTGAATGTCACTTCACGATTCACTAGCATGTTACATATTCTATTTGAAGCCACATTTAACATATTTAAGCACATTTTCTTTAAATCTGCAATGAAACTATCTTTTAACACTTGAAGGCATTTCATAACCTTGGGGTTCTTAATCTTTTGAAAGAGTTTACATTCCGCATACGTCGTAAAACGACCCTTACAAGCATTTCATATTCATTTCATATGGCCTCTTTGGGCCCGTAAAACATTCTTTTACTTTAAAACCTATAAAATGGTGAAGGCCAATTGCTTTTCTTATCTTGGCAGGAAAATACTTCTGGCATAAGATCATTACAGGATGCTGATTGGGTGAGAACTATTCTCGTTCCCATAGTGAGACCTAACGCTCACGCTTAAGCTCTTACTCCCGAGATGGTTACATATAACATATCGGACCATTACATTAGCCCTCGTCAGGGCCTCTAGGGTTTATCCGGACTTATCCCCTAGGTTAACATTACTTCATATCATATTGTCCGCAGCACATTATCTTAGCCACTTAAAGCGTATCGGCCATAATGGCTACTAATTTTCCGTTTCAAACAATAAAATCATTCAACGTATAATTCCCATCTCCCTTTTGTTAAAACGTTTTAGGGATTCCTCCCAAACACTATTTGAATAGCTAAAATAGGCCATAGCTCGTTACTAGACATGGCTATTATTCATTTAAAACACATGAAGAGTCATTTGCTAAATCATCACCCTTCCACACACATGTTACATTTTAAACATACAAGGAAAAGGGAATACACATATCACATTTAAACACTTCGTAATCATTTCAATATAATGAGCCACACATGGCCTCGCAATCCACACGATTGCGGTAATTTCACAACCCAGTCTCCCTCCTCACCTGCACCGTACCACAAAACCTCGAACGCTCATAATTTTCTTCCTCAAACCACCAACTACCAACTCGATTCATCGATTTATTAATCACATCATATTATCATATTAACTTATGTAAAAGAGAGGGGAGTTTAGGCCCTTACCTGAGCAACCAGCATCATTCAGCGAAGCGTTACAACAAGCGTGCATATAGCCACATTTATTCATGATTCGACAATATTTCATTCAGTACATCAAACATAATTCGATTCTAAACATATACGTGGCATTTCGAATCAACTTCCCCAAGCATGAATGCACTATAAAGAGTTCAAATTTATTTCGTTTACACACATAATACATTAGCTAGTTCAGTTTGAATGGGAGTTAGACACGTTAAACTAACTTTGTTTTTAATCCCCTTTCATATATTAGCTAAATAACTTGAATTGATGCTAAATACGTTAAATTAACTTCGATTTTAATTCCGTTTTAAACAATAACTCATTAACTCGATTCGAAGCTAAAGACGCCCACATAAATTCGAATTCACTGTTCACGCAAGATTGTGGTTTATGTACAAAACTCACATCGATTCACAAATTCAGGCATGAAACAACCAATTGATTCGAACCTAAGCATGAATAACTTATCTCTTGTCAATTCTAACGAATTTAACAAGCCCTAACTTGACATGCAACATCAATCCGCTGAAAAATTAACTTCGAAAATAGTAATAACTTAGGAGGGAGAAACACTTACTTGGGTTAGCCTAGTTTCAACCTCAAAGGGTGAACACCGATGCTCCCACTCCGCTAATCCCGAACCCAAGCCCGTCAGCAAACCCTAGCCCTCGATTTCGTGATGCTTCCGGCGGATTGAGGCTTGATTTTGGCTCTAATTTATAGAGGAGGCCGGGTTGAAGGTGGGTCGTCGGTTTCTGGTAGGTGGACGGCCGGTTCTGGGCAAGGAGACGCGTGGGTGAGGGGTTGAGCGAAGTGGATGAACTGGTGGTGGAATGGGCGGCTGAGACGCGTGGTGTGGGGGACCGTTCGTCCCTTTCTCTCGCAGGTGACGCGTGCTGGCCGGCGGCAGCGCCAGGTGGCTGGTCGCTGGTGAGAGAGAGAGAGAGAGAGAGAGAGTGAGAGAGATGAGCTAGAGAGAGAGAGCGTGCGGTGTGAGGGGGGGTCGTTGTCTCCCGACTTCGGTCCCCCTTTTCAATCCTTTTCTTTTTTTTTTTTGGGTTAAACTAACAACATACAACTATATTCTGATCCCGTACTCGCTAATGGTTAGCCTAAGCCGAATTGAACGACCTACCATGTACATTTCGGTTTAAACTTTGGGAATCAGCCAAGTAAAACGAAAAACGATTTTAAAAACTGGGTTTAGCGTATATTCAAATATTTTATAAATAAGTAGCGTCAATGATAACATTAGTCAAATAATCGCCCCTTTTATTGAAACTAGTCGTTAAAAACTCACACGGTCGATTTAATACTTTCGTCGGATAACAAATTAAAAGCAACTGGTAAAATCAGCAACTAAACAGTTAGTCAGTAATAGCGTAAAAGCATGGCCCTTACAGGTTTAATCTCCTTTGGTGTTCAATTGAGGGTTTAGAGTCATCTTCCATCAAAATATCCTATTACCTTACAATGCAATCTAAGTATTTTCAGCAAAAAGTCAACTAGAGATGCATTAGACTCGCATTCACAATCACAGGATTTGTAGAATTTGGGCCAAGAAATTCATACCTGAAATAGGAAGGAAGAGGTTTTAGTTCTACCTCAGGGAACGTTCTTCATCTGTCGAGGATGCTTCGTCATGTACTGGTGATTCGATCGTGGAAAAAGTTTGGCCAACTAGTGGAGAAACCTCTAGGAATTGAGCACACATTGCTATTTCTAGGTTTTCATCTCGTGTAGTAGCATTATTTAATAAACAATACTGAAGTGGATCATGAGAATCATTATTAGAAATTATCTTCTGTATCGAACTATTCACCACATTGACCCAATGACGCTCACTAGAGATAGAAGGAAATTTAGAAGCTTTAATCAAGTTAAATTCCACATGTTCATAATCCACATCAAAAGACAACTTAGCATTTTTAACATCTATGCAGCTCCCAGCGGTGGCCAAGAATGGCCTCCCAATAATAATGGGGGTGTACATATCCTCTTTCATTTCAAGAATTACAAAATCTATAGGCACATATAAATCTTCTGCTTTAATGGGGACATCCTGTAAAATACCTAAGAGGTACTTTACAAGACAGCCCACCACTTGTAAAGAGATGGTAGTGGGTTTCATTTCTCCTAGATCCAACTTTTTGTAAAGAGATAAGGACATTAAACTTACACTGAACCCTAAATTACATAGGGCACAATCTATTGACTCATTCCCTATCAGACAAGGGATAGAAAAGCTACCGGGATCCTTAAGCTTAGCAGGGAGCTTATTTTAAATTGCAGCACTACATTCTTCAGTCAATGCCACCATTTAGTTCTCTTCTAGCTTTCTTTTATTAGACAAAATCTCCTTCAAAAATTTAGCATAAGAAGGTATCTGTGACAAGACATCAATGAATGTATTGTTAATGTACAGTTTCTTAGGGAACTCTAGAAATGTCCTAAATTGTTAGTCAAGTTTAGTTTTAGCCATTTGTTAAGGGAAGCATAAAGGTGGTACATAGGGTTTTTGGGATATTTTCTTGGGGTCATCAAGAATCTTATTAGAAGTATCATCACTTATAACCTCATTAGAAGAAGTAGATACTTCTTATTCAACAGCCTCATCATTTCCATAATATGAATGCTCATTTTGGCAAACCCACATAGGTCCCCCAAGTTGCTTGCCCCCTCATAAAAGAATGGCATTACATTGTTCCCCAGCGCTAAGTTCATTCTTACTAGGAAATTTACCTAGAGAAGTAGATGAACATGTAGCTTATTGAGCAATTTGAACTTCCAACATCTTATTGTGAGTAGTAAGCACATCAACCTTAGGGGCCAATTGCTTAATGTACTCATCTTGCTTTTGTTATACCAAAAGCATATTCTCCATAATAGAATCTAAGTAGGATTTTGGAGGTACTTGTTGAGGATAGGATGGTCTTCGAACTATGGGGGTGGAACAAAATTCATTTGAGGCACGAGTAGGGCATTAGACCTATAAGAGAAATTAGAGTGATTCCTCCAATTAAGATTATATGTGTTGGAGAAAGGATCATTTGTTGGTCTAGGGTGACCTGGTCACTTACATCTTGAGTAAAAGGACTACTCATTTGAAATTGCACAGTCAAATGATCAACTGATCCACTTATATCACATGATGGAGAAGGGGTACTTGAACTGACAAAATTAACATTTAAGCGCTCTAATTTTTGAGACATAGCATCAACTTTAGACGAAAGCGTAGAAATAGCATCTAATTCCACCTTACCTCCGACCCAATTAGGTTGGGTTTTGTCAAACAACCATTGGAAATTATCAAGAGCCGTCTCTTTTATAAGATTGTATGCTTTATCTACAGTTATTGCCACATCAATAGGAGATCGTAATGGCTGAGTAACTCCATTATAAAAAGTCTGCACCATCATCCACCTTTGAAGACCATGGTGAGGGTATAATCATAAAAGGTCCTTGAATTGCTCTGAGACTTCATAGAGCGTCTCATCTTCCTTTGAAGAAAAGGAAGTGATTTGATTCCACAGGCTTGCCGTCTTACTCAAAGGAAAGAACTCGGCAAGAAAAATTTTTTAAGCTCGTCCCATGTCGTGATGCATCCTGAAGGCAATGAGTGAAGCCACACTCTCGCCTTATCCCTAAGAGAAAAAAGAAATAGGCGCAAGCAGATGGCATCGGTAGAAACTCCGTTGAGTTTTAACGAGCCGCATACCTCTAAAAAGGCGGAGAGATGTACTTCTAATAGGCTGCATCCGAATTGTGATTGCTGCACCATTAATATAAGGGCTAGTTTAAGCTCAAAATATTTCGCTCTTACAGTTGGTCAAGCGATGCTCGAGGAAATGCCTTGGACTCCCGGCGTAATAAAATCTCGGAGTGTCCGTCTTTGGCCACCCCTTGTTCCTGCCATCAATGAAGAAACACCTTGAGTCTTTAGTCTTTGCCCTTCCACCCTTAATTTCCTCCTCCTAGACTGAAAAGTCTTTTGAATTCCAGATTGAATTCAAATGGAAAGGGACTTCGCATATAAAAGAGAAATCCCATAAAATTACCAACAAAACTACCAATTTAAATCAAAAATATGATGGAAAAGAAAGACTGACAAAAATGTTTAATAAATTTCTAAGGGCTGATTCAATAACCACAAATTTGGCCCCCGACAATGGGCCTAAAAACTTGACCTTACATGCACATGCACAGGTGTTGTAGTTAGAAAGGATATCATTCCCATAGAGACCAAATGTAATCTATTGAGTTTTATCCTATAAAAGTGCAAAGCAAGCAAATTTCAATTGGATGTTTCAATAACTCTATAATCTAATTGGAAAATTCAATCAATTTAAGATATCTCGGGATTTGTTTTGTCTGGTAAAGATGTGGATCAATAAAATATAACATGCACTTGTTCTATATTGGGAGATTGAAAGGAGAGCAATCATACTTAGAATTCAATCTTTTCTTTTGAAATAAACTGAATTGCCTAAACTAACCAATTGTAATTCTTTCAAAAGTCTTTGTTTAGCCTAAGTTATAGATTTTTGATGGCTAAAGTTCCTCTTAACAAGCAAATCTTTCTCAAATATTGCTAAGTTAAGTCCTACCTTGTTGATCAAATAGCATGTTTTACCTTTCAGTCCTTTACATAACTATTTAGAGTTAGCAAGTAAATTTGGCCATACTTCACCCACAAAAATCTCACTCACAAGATAGAATCCAAAATTTACCAATCAAGGATAAGCACAAGTAAATAAAAATTAGAGATTCCAACATCAATATTTGGCTAACAATCCCTAGATTGAGAAAACTACTCACTCATATTTGAAATAACAACAACTAAACAATGTTTAGGAGAAGAAAACTTAGCACAATTGGGAATCCTCCAAGGTTTTCCATCTTTGCAAGCGCTCCAAAATAGTAAGCACTTCTTCATAACTTTCGCTCTTAAATTCAAAATTATCTAAAAAATCTAAACCTAAACTAAGAAAATAGAAAAGAATGGACGAGATTAGAGAATAAGAGTTCACCTTTCAGTCCTTCACCTAACTATTTAAAATTAGCAAGTAAATTTGGCCAAAGTTCACTCACAACAATCTCACATGAGATAGAATTCATCCAATTCCAATTAAGAACAAGCACAACTAAATAAAAATTCAAGTTTCCAACATCAATACTTTGCTAAAAATCCCTAGATTGAAAAAACTACTCACACATATTTCAAAAATCAGTCAAACAACAAGTTTTACCTTTTAGTCCTTCACTTAACTATTTAAAATTAGTAATTAAATTTGACCAAGATTCACTCACAATAATCTCACACATAAGATAGAATTCAACCAATTCTAATTAAGAACAAGCATAACTAAATAAAAATTACAGATTCCAACATCGATGCTTGGCTAACAATCCCTAGATTAAAAAAACTATTCACACATATTTGAAATAATGACAACCAAACAAAGCTTGAGAGAAAAAAACTTATCACAATTGGAGATCCTCCAGGAGTTTTCCATCTTGGGCTCCAAAACAGCATGCACTTCTTCGTAACTTTCACTCTTAAACTCAAAACTAACTAGGAAATATGAACCTAAACTAAGAAAAATGAAAGAATGGAAGAGATTAGAGAATAGGAGTTGTCTTTTTTCTATCGCTCCCTTCAATTAGCTACTAAATGACTCTATTAAAGAAGCTGATCAACCTCAGCAAAATGATGAAGAAAAATGAAGATATTTGCAGTTATGGACTCACCATGAACCGTCCGTGGTGAGCTCTATCTCGACATTCTTCTGGTTCTTTCTTTCTTTCATGAGCTTAGTGACGTAAGGGTGTCCATTGGGGGCCATGGTAGACTCATTTAGGGGTCAAATCTGGGACAAAATGCTCCAAAAATCCGCAAAATACATAAAAGAATCATACCCAAGCATACAGTAGAAAAAGTAGTGTACAATTTAGCATAACACTCACAATAGAGTGCACTTTATGGACTTATCACTTCTTACTACACTAACGTGAGGGTTATTGTTCATTATCTCTATTTCATCATCTATTTTAGGGCATTGACCAAGATTCAATGTTAGAACCTTCTCAACTATAGCATCTACGGTTTTGGAATTATACATCTGAAATTCATTTGGTTTTAAAGAAGTAAAATGATACTCACATATAACCTTTTTCTTTAAAAAGAATATCAAAAAAATTAGAATACCCCAAATTTACCTAAATTAGTAAATTGATGCCACTAAAAGCAGAAAAAGAGGTAAAAAAGACGACCACATCTCAAAGAAAATTTAGTACTAAGAGAACGGAAATCGAAAATGCAATGATACCTTAACAAAAATTTAGGTAATTCACTGACTTGATATGGATTGAATGCAAAGTATTAAAATCTCCTTCTTCTTGTCTTTATTTTCTTCATTTTCGTATATAGTCCCTCTCTTTCTCACTTCTTAATTTTTGTGTTGAAAAACTCTAGATTGTGAAGTTAATTAGATGGGGGGTTTTTTCTTCTTGTGATGACGCTCTCAATTATAGCAAATATTTATGCATCTTAGGGTTGGTGGATTTTAACAATTGTTTTTTCAAAGTAAAGCAAAAGAGATGTAGTACCTTTCTTTTCTAAAGCCTTTTTAATATGAACAACATTTTAAAGCAAGAAACAATGTGAATAGGTTGATTCTATTTTCTGATACATTACCACACTAATTTCTCTTCAAAACCAAGCTATATTATTCAATGCCAGATGAAATCAGTGTGATTTCCTTGGATTTCATTTCACTAGAATTTTGTAGATAACCGCGTATAATTTAGCACAGTGAATGTACTTTTAAATGCATCGATTATTTTGTACCTTATCGTCAGCAGTGGGCTAAATTTAGAAGCACTACACTAATCTCCCTAAATGTTTATTTCACCTCCCAAACTTTTACTCATCACATTACTCAATTTGGACTCAATTTCACCTCACTCAATTAGGGTTAAGGCATCCTGTGAATGCTATTTAGGTTGAACTGACCTTCTCGCTATGGAATGATGAGACTTGACCTGGCTCACTTACATTCATTAGCTAAAAACATTTGAAACTCCCTATAAATTATCAAATAAATAAATTGAACATATGAATCTCAATTAAGAATCGAAAAGTGCATCTTTAGGATCTTCCAATTAGATAATGTCATTGTATATATATGTAATTAAAACAAGGAAAAACAAACTTGACATTAAGAATAACAAATTTGTCGATTGATTTGAATAGTACCATAAGATTTGACATTGTGAAATGGATGATGATATGAATGTAGTACCCTCTATAGTCATGTTTTTCAATTCATTGTCGTTTTTGAAGACATGTATAGCCACAAATTAGTTGCCAAAGTTGTCGTAACCTTTAATGTATCAATACCCCATCCGCCTATGCCCAAGAAAAACCTCTTAATGTATCGCTAAAGAACAAAACATTGGTTGCTTCAAGAAGGGAGGTATAACATAAGAACAGAAACACATGTATATGTATATGTTATACTTCATTAATGGGTGAAGAAAATATGTGTTTATTATAATCGTTAACGTGTTACTAAAGTACGCAGATACATGAACACATAAATCTATATAAATTTTAAATATTTCGAAGAAAATTTACAAGGGAAATGATTGTGATTTGATAAAGGACAAACGGGGAGGGTGCAACTTTGAACGAGACAATATTATGCTACGTATTGTATCAGTAAGAGAGAGAGCGAGAGAGCGAGAGCGGAGGGCTACGAATTAAGCATATTCATTTCATAGAAATTTGGCTTATTGTATTGAACACCCAATATTAGCTACTTCGATGAGGATTTTCAACGGTATTTCTTTGGAGTAGGGATTCAACCTTTCACCCTCCTTTATATCTCTTTGTGAACTTAGAAAAACTAATGAGTGATCTAATATTGCCTCGATATTGTTATGAATAGATCATAAAATATTAAAATTTAAATTGATTAACTTGTTTAGGCAATTAATAAAAGAAAACAAGACAAATCGAGCTTAAGAATTTATTTTCTTGAATTAGGAAACTCAAAATGTATTAACTAAAATAAATATAAGAACCAATTTTTTTTAAAAAAAAAAGTGATGATAATGCTGAGGTTATATTTGCTAACTTCACTTTAAGTTGTATTATAGGCCAATAAATTGTAACAAATGCTAATCATATGGAGTTAAGGACCATTAAGATTCTTTATACATTTAAAGTTCACAAAAATGTATAGAATAGTTTGTAAGTGATCAAAACCTGGCCACTTGGGGGCAACGTGTCATAAAAGAAAGGGTAACCAATTTCTCTCCTTGAATTGTAAAGCTATTCATGGATATATAGATATAAAATGTAGATCTACTCCCTATATACTCCATGGATATGCTAAAATTTAAAACAGATAATTATGAAAGAAATGAGGAGACAAAATGCCATTAAGCAATTTGCCAACAGAGATTATATCAAATAAAAAGTTGATCGAATGTTGCATTTCTACATAGAATTTGATATATGAAATCTACATTACGATTTTATCCTCAGTGTACATGGTTGATTACTGATAAATTCCTCTATGAACTCCACAAATCCTCTATTTATTAGTTGAAAAGTATCTTGCATCAATTATCATTGGGAATTGAGGGCACAACAACATTAAAAAAATACATCTCAAAAGATGCCCACAAAAATTTTTCAATATTAATGAAATTTCCCCTGCTGATGAAGATTTTAGTAATGTAGCTCCTATATTGATGTTCCTACAATTCGAGCCTTTTGTTCTCTTATGGACTGAGCTCTAGTTGCGGTAGGGATTCCTAATTATTGAGTTTAGGACCAAAGAGTAAAAGTATAATTTATTAAAGAAATAGAAACATTACGTGAATTTTGTGATTTATGGAAAAATAATGGACATAAGGATAGCAAAGTCAGATATTGATACATACATGGGTTCATAAACAATCATCTTGAAGAATATAAAAACACAGGTGAAAATGGAACAAAATTTTCCATTAATAAAGACTTTACTCTGGCAAGCATGAATTAGTAAACCTATGTGCTTTTAGAGGAGGAAAGATAGGCGTGGTATAAATGCGAACTCAAATACAAATAAACATCTTCAAAAGTATAAACATATAACAAAATTCTTTAAGAAAAAGACAAAAAAAATAAGATGATGATCAAATCTTGCAAAATTCATTTTCTGTCGTAAAAATCAAATTTACAGGGCAGAATTCATAGACTCAAAA
This sequence comes from Carnegiea gigantea, assembly GCA_029747015.1. Lineage (NCBI taxonomy): Eukaryota > Viridiplantae > Streptophyta > Magnoliopsida > Caryophyllales > Cactaceae > Carnegiea > Carnegiea gigantea. The sequence continues at coordinate 90,156 of JAKOGI010000466.1, forward strand.
GATTCCCCCTTTCCTGTTTTATATGGGTTTTAACTTCCAATGAAGCTCCTGATTTATTGTCACAAATCATGAGTCATAAAGTCTTTTATACTCATTAACGCCCTTTTTACCACCTTGCTAGTTAATCCTTGCCAAAAATCATGAGTCGTGAAGGTTATTTATACTCATTAATGCCCTTTTTGCCACCTTGCTAGCCAATCCTCAAAAAGTATTTTTTTGATGGAAAAGGAGGGGGGAAGCATTGCATAAATCTTTATCCAAATTGCTTACCTCGGCAGTGACCAGTTTGAGAACATGATCTGCTCCATTGTTCAACTAAACCCGAGAGGTCGGGTCATGAGGTTGAAGATGTGCAAGGGCATGAGCTACCCTATTCCCCATCCCTCTTACATGACTAAAAGCAGAGAATTGAAAAAAACGAACAATATTTAAAATCTCTACAATCAAGAGGCCCAACTCCATATTTGGGCATTCATTTCTCTTCAGTTTGGTGATGAGGCTTTGGCAGTATCCTTCGATCTCCAGCACTTTGTAGTCATATAGCAAAGCTAGTTTCACAGCAATGAGGCACACTTGAGCTTCCATGCATTGTGGGCTTGAAAACTCAAGGCCTTGCATAACACCTGAAAGCACAATCCCTCCATTGGAATCTCTCAAAACTGCACCCAGTCTGTACCCTCAGTCACTCAACTTAGCACCAGCCCCGAACAAGGTGGTCTCCACTCTGATGGCATTTTAAATTGCTCAAGCGACAATTCTGCTGGACATTTTTGTATTCTTGTACTAGTTCCAGTGCCTTCCCCACAATTTTGGTTTGATCAATACCTAACTTCCCAAATATCAAGCCATTTTGCGTGTTCCACACGCCCCAGGCAATTGCTATAAATCGCCCCCAATCATCTCCCAACTCCCACCATGCCTTTGTCATAATGTCCCCAACCAGCCAAGCTTCCACTCCCTGTAGCACAGCTTCAAATAGACTTCCGATCCATATGGAACGGGCCTAGGAGTGCATACCTATCAAACTCCTCCCATTCCCCATAGATTTCACATGGTGTGTTTACTGCTTGGATCCCTGTAACCAAGGCTTTCTTTACTGGGAGTGTGTTATTAGAAACTCTCCAAGCAAATAGTCTCATTTTTGGTGGAATGGCTAATTACTATAAGTCCTTCCAAACTAATTTCAGCCCGCTCTAACTAAATGAAGCTTCATCCTCCCCTCTTATGCTTTGTATGAGGTGATAACCTAATCGGACCAAAATACACGTCATATGCAGTAAAATGCCACATCAGTCAGTCTGTTGGCCAAGCAATGCAAAGAGGAATAGCTTTGATGGCTTCAGCATCAACTGGTAAGAATATATGATCAATCCTATTCTTCCTCTACTTTCCCATGTCTCTATTAATAAGGTCTATGACTTCGATAAGCAAAGTTTCCAGCCTCTTTGGAGTAATAACTCTAAATGATATTGGCCTAGGTAACCAATTTGATTCCCAAATATTTAGCCTGAATCCATCTCCCACTAGCCATCGAGAGCCCTCTTCGATCACCCATTTAGCACCTATGATACTTCTCTATGTATAACTCGGTATGTTCCTTACCTCTGCGTCAAGGATGCCGTAATATGGGTAACACTTTGCCTTCAGCACTTGTAAAACTAAGGAGCTTTCATTATTCACTAGTCTCCAAATTTGCTTAGCTAGGAGGGCCACGTTGAAGTCTTCAAGGTCCCAAAACCCTAGTCTGCCCTCCATTTTTGATTTGCTCAGCTTTTCTTTCCTGATCTGAAGGATCTTTCTTGACCTTCCCTTATGCCTCATCAATATCTATTAAGCATCAAATGGACCTCATGATAAAACTCACTTGGAAGCTTAAAGATGCTCACAATGTAGGTAGAAATGGCTCGGCCTATAGCCTTCACCAACAGTTCCCTTCCTACCTAAGAGAGATTTTTCCTTGTCCATCCTCTAACTTTCTTGGCAATCCTGTCTTTTATTAAAGCAAAAGCTTTCTTTTTGGAGTGTTCTACATGTGTAGGAAGGACAGGTATTGCTCATGAGACAAAACCTCTCTAATGTCCAGGGTAATTAGCACTTCATCTTTGTCACTTCATTCGGCGCCCCAGCTAAAAACTACGCATGTTTTACTATAGTGAACTTGTTGCCTTGATGCCCTTGCATAGTCATCAAGGATCTCCTTGATGGCGGAGGCTTGGTCTGTATTTTCCTTATAAAAAATTAGATAGTCATCAGCAAACAGTAAATAAGAGATAGAAGGAGCTAATGCATAGACCTTATCACCCAAAATCCGCTCCGTTGCTACAACATACTTTAAGAGATGAGACAAGGCTTCCACACAAAAGACGAATAGATAAGCCGATATCAGGTCCCCTTCCCGTAGCCCTCTACTTGGGCATAAAAAACCACATCGCTCTCTATTAGTAACAAAACACAACATAGCTATCTCCACACACTTCATAACCAAATCAATCCATTCTGCATTAAAGCCCATCTTCAGCATCACCCTCCTTAGAAAAATCCACGCCACATTATCATATGCTTTTGACATAGTTTGATAGCCATGCTACTGTTTGGGCCCTGACAATTATTCATGGAGTGGAAAATCTCATATGCTACCAGGATGTTATCTGTGATGAGCCTTCCTGGTGTAAATGCACTTTTGTTATCAGAAATAACTAAAGGAAGAATCTGTTTTAGTCTTTTTGCAACGATCTTCATAACCAACTTAAAAAGCACGTTACAAAGGCTAATAGGGAGGAAGTTGGCAATTTCAGTTGGATTCTGCTTCTTTGGAATTAACACGATATGAGTATGGTTCATATTTGCAGGTATGGGAGCACCATGGAGAACGTCTAGCATAGTCTATGTCACCTCGTTCCTAACTATCTGCTAGAAATTTTGGTAAAAATAAGGATTTGATCCATCTGGCCCTGGAGCTTTTTAGGGAAGCATTTGAAGAAGCGTAATTTCCACCTCTTCCATGACATACGGACGAGATATCCTTTGGTTCATTCCTTCCATGATTGTTGTGCTCATATACTGGGATACTTCTTCAATGCGAGCCAGGCTTGTTGATATGCATAGCTTCGAAAATATGTGGTTACAATCTCCCCAATCTTCTCATGCCGAGAACGTAACTGACCATCCTCTTAACACAACTCCTGAATCGCATTGTTCACCCTTCTAGCATTAGCCCATTGACAGAACCAACCTGAGTTTCGATCACCATGTTTTAGATATTCCACACCTCGAGAAGTATTTAAATGAAGGATAATTAATGCGAATTAATTGGTTATTTATTGCAATTACATTTCTATCTTAATTGCGATTTCCAATTAATGATTTCATGAAAAATAGATAGTAGGATTTTATTTCCTTTATTTGCATTTTGATAATTAAAAAAACTATATATTAACTCAATTATAATGTTTTGAAACATGATAATTTTCTATTTTATCATGAATTGTGTTTTCAAGATTTCATAAAATAGCCTAACTTTGTATTTATGTATCTATCTATCTATCTATCTACACACACACACACACACACGCGCGCACACACACACACACACACACCATATATATATATATATATATATATTATATATATATATATATATATATATATATATATATATATATATATATATATATATATATATATATATATAGATATATATCAATTATGCTTCCATGCTAATTATCATTCCAAATGCACCTACTTTATTTTGTTTCAAATTAAAATCAAATATGGTATCATGCGCAATAGATAATAAAGCTTCGTTGGTTTTAGTGGCAATTCTTTTTTGGCTGAGCTTCTTTTAGTGGAATTTCATTACTCAAAAGAGTTTTTCTCTCAATTTTGATTGTCTTGAAGATGATGATTTTAATCAAATGGTGTCAATGTAAAGAATTCAAGCATGCATCTTTCTGAATGTAATTTTTGCTGTCCACATCCCACATTTCAATATTATGTATTATTATACTGGATGTCTTAATGATATGTTACATTTCATCATATTCTCTTCCTACTCGTGATTCATATTTATTTAATGTAGTTTGAACACATATGACTATCCAACGTTATTTTAAGCATTTGGAAGAAAACACCCTTTACATATGCCTTTTTGCAAATAATTAGTCTTTAAAATTTTCTAAACAAACCAAACTCTTAACATTACAAATTAATCCCTATCAGGATTTTTGAAAGAGAATTATTAGATAATAATTGGCACACTTCTCAAGAAGCTCGTTGTCCTTAGTACATCCCACTCATGCTTTCCATGTAGAGTTAGCCCATGAAACCTCAGTGATAGCTGAACTTATAGGTAAAATTCAAGCTCTCTTAGGACTGATTGGTTACAATGCTCACTTTCGCAAAGTGAAAGCATAACAAATGTGATACATAATTTTTTTAACCTTTTCTTTACCATAGAAATTTAATGCATGAAAGTAAGGTGAATGGATTGACTATGTTTTCCTCATACACTTCCACAATAATTGTCACATGAAAATAAATCTGTAATCTTTAATGCCAAATGAAATCTCATGTGTTTTTATTGAATTTCATTTATTTAACTAGATGTAGATAATGAAAGATAACTTAGTGATGTGATACACTTTTAACAGTAGTAGATCTAGATACATAGAACGATAGTGTCCATTTGTTAAACTATTTATTTTAGGAGGGCTCATTATAAATTGTTTTGGCTAGAGGTGTCCATGGACGCCCTAACCATACACATATGCCCTTAACTTTAAAGAATGCTTCTTTTTTGCTTCTCAATGGAATTCTTTACTTGTTCAATTACTCAACTTGGACTCAATTTAGCCATACTTAGGTAGGATTCAAGGATGGCTAAGATCATGCATAAATTAGAGTTAACCACTCTCAATTACACCTATTAGGACACACATCAAAAGTACCCACTAAAACAGTTAAAACTCCGTATAAATTACCAAATAGATAACATTAAACTCATAATCTCAATTAAGCGTCAAAACATGGATCCCTAAAATCATCCAACCACATAATGTCGTTGAACATATATGCAACTAAAATGGGGAAAACAACACCAACTATTACTTGAAGTAGCTAATAAGAATGCAAAGTAAATTTTTACAATCAAAATAGTACTATAAATAAGACTTGCCAATGTAAGATGGATTATAATAATGAGTATAATTTAATACTTTCTAGGTTCATCATCTATTTCACTTACACAAACCCCATATTATAAAAGTTGTAAAAGATCTTATTGTAGTTAACAAGTCGTTGAAGAGAGGATGTGAGTCACTTCATGCAAGGAAGTACAACATATGAAAAGCACCTACAACTAGAAAAACTAATCCAAAATCAAAAATCTAAATCAAATGACATGAATCCACATTTGACGTAATTAACACCGAAACATCTAACTTGAACTAGACCCACAACCAAAATTGAACCAAATCACACCGAATCGACCCAAATATTTTTTTTCAAACTTATTTTCCTTTCTAAGAGAAGCTTACTCAAGCACAAAATCTAGTGACTCAAAGGCAAACTGAACTAAAAGTGACCTGACCTAAAACCGAAGCCAAACCTAATATGATTAACCTAAATATGACCTGATCCATCTCGAGGCCTCTCGATCTGAAGTCAAACCAAATGACTTGATTGCCAAGTCTATAATTAGAGATAATCTACCATGGGCTATTTATTTAAGGTACAAATGTCAAACATCCAAAGCTATTCACGTGTACAGACTCGGGCATTTTGCATTGAACCCCCAGGTTTCAGGCATTAATTAATATGACCTCGATATTTAGGACTTCAATTTCATCAAAAATTTTAATATTGTGTAATTACAATATTACTCAGCCCAATATGTGAAGATTGGAAAGTGATTAACTAATTATCCATCATTCAATGCTGCCAGCATACTTTCTCTCTATCTTAGTGGGTTGAAAGAATGGGCGAGAGTACGATAGAGAGGCACACAAAACACGTATGAGTAAGATTAAGGATAAGAGATAGTGATTAATAACCATCCTTTGAGTCCGCCATAAGAGAGACAGCATACCACATCATCAAAAAGAGAGGCCAACCACACAATCACTAAACATTTGTTGAGTTAAAAATTATGCCACAAGCATTTGGTATAGTTGTAGTTAGCAATCAGCAAGTACAAGAGTATCCACATGGACTTGTGTTTTCAAGCACAAAAGTTAACTCAAGTGTCTCAATCTAGGTAAAACAAAGAGGCGATAGGAAGACGAACTAAACTTCTAAGGTAAACAAAATGGACTTCGATTATAATAAACCTACAATTAACTAATTAATCGAGTTAGACCCTTATCTTTCCAAGATATGCTAGCATTCAGAGATGATCAATTACATCATAAAAGTTCACCCAAGGCCTCTTTCAAAGGTTAAAGGATAGTTTAATTTTTTTAACCACCTACTTTTATGGGGTTAGCCCAATAAAACTACAAGATTGGCAACCCTAGCCCTGCTTAGGATTCAGACTATTTTCATGTCTAAATGGTAGCTATCCTCTCTACCCACACTAGACAATCAACCTCACCTTTCAGCGCAAATAGATTGTCCCAAAACATGAATAAAAACTATTTTAAGCATTTTATTGAACACTTGGTGGGTATTAGAGAAAACTATAAATCCAAGTACAAACAAGATAGGTTAAGCCTTAAACAAGATTAATTTACAAATATTACACATAAAAACAGAAGCATAACAATGAACTATCAAAATAGCAAACAAACTAAAAAGCATGAGATTAAAGAAAGAAAGAGAAGAGGAACTTCATCTTGAATAGCAAAATCCAAAATCTTATCCATAGAATACACTAATCTACCCTATGTAATTCACTAATTCTCCTCCTAATGGGGTTTTTGTGGTTAATAGAAAGCCTGAAAGCCCTGAAAGAGAGGTACCCAAGATAGTCTAAAACATATCTCAGGTAAAGTCGAAATGCTACTTAAATAATATGAAAATAAGCAAAACGCACGAACATGTTCCGATGCATAAGCCTTGTGCACTTTTGAAACTGGCAAACTATACAAATGTGCACATCGGCACTGCTACCCAAGCACAACTTTTGGAGAAAAATATGAAATCTGTAGGTTTGTGTAGGTTGCACCTTAGTGCACAGGCAACCGTGTACTTCCTTGGGCTCGTCAATCTTACTCTTTTTTCCCTCAAAACTTCGGATGTCTTTTTTACTTAAAAATCATCCTTATGGCATTCCTTTGTATCAACATTTGTGAATTTCTAATTTCTTGACAAAACATCCTAAAAATAAGAAAAACACTTCTTTAAGCACAACATAAACGAAAAGAAGTACATTTGACCCTTCTCAAACCAACATGAAATACGAAAAAAAAAAGGGAGTCAAATAAGGGATTAAATGAGATCAAAATAGAGGTTTATGAATACTATTCACATATTCTCTGGAGTATTGTTTCAATAACACAAAACTAAGAAACTTTAAGGGTGATAAAATTAAATCCCAAAATATCGATGTCAAATTAAATAATGTCTGGCTTTACAAGAGGGGTGAGTGCAAAGTACTTATATACAGCCACTCCTTTCCAAATATGAAGCATTTGAATGTGGATCAAATGTTTTGCATATAATATACTTGTAATCCTTCTGTGATCATTTCATGCAAAATAATAATAAAACAAGATAGTTAAACAAATATAAGACTGCTTTAACAAGAATCACTGATATTACTGATAGAAGGTGACCTGGATAATGAAATAGTACATTCCTCTTAGCTCATTCCTTTTTTTAAAAGCTTTTTGCACAAAAAGAGCATTTTAGGTCAAAATTATTTGTTCAACTCAGTCAAACAGCTAATTCGGGATTTTGGTGAAAGGGTATTTTCTTTTCATTCCAAACAAAAAGCTAATTCAAAAAGCCCTTTCTGTCAACTTTTTCATATTCGCTTATTAAGATTAACTTTTTTTCTCAAATCATTTGTATAAAAAACTAATTCATCAAATACTTTTTTCTAAAAATAGCTAATAAAAACAACCACTATAAATAGCTAACTATTTGCCTAAGATGACCATGGATAAAACATGCCATGCATAGCAATTAAATCAGAGTAGCATCAGAAACTTGGTACATAATAAATATACTTGGGTAACACATAACGTATGGCTCCCGAAACAGAATGCATTTTGTCCGTCCCATTAAGGCACTTGAACCAGCATGTATATGATGAGCTAGATCACATGTGGCAACAAGTTCTTGCCGATCATCACGCTAATTCTCGACAAGATTTAATGTCTGGGGAAGAAGTGGCATATGCCAGACACTTGTAATGGAAAGATGAAAGTAAACCTATTGAATTCCAAGGGCAACATTGATTCAAAATGCATTTAAAGCGCAAGATTCAGGGTATGTGTCTATATTCGATGTGACTTCTCTGATATTTGAAGTTAAAGGATTATTGATTCGTATGGTAGCTTTGAAAATCTTTGGAAGGGCTCCATCACTTTAGACATCAATGAAAAGAAGACAATAGGAGAAAGGAAAGAGAAAACATCCATCCTTTTTCTGTGTCTGAGTGCCCTTGTTCATATCTCATAAAACGAAGCATGAAGGACCATACTATTTTCTACTGCATGCATGTATGTCTATAGCTGACCACACTAAAAAAATAAATTTGATGGTTGGCTTGAAAACTTGTACATGCATCCTTTCTTACTAATGCAAAATTTTGCCTCTTTGATCGACAATGCGCAAAGATGTGAATCCGTACATTTCCTCTCAATGTGTATTGCTCTATCTAGCTTTCTTAGAAGAATAAACTATAATTGTAATTTTTTTTTTCAATTCTATTAATTGGATTACAATGATGATCATCATATTTCAAAGGGATAACATCATCGACCATAGGCTAGGAAATCATGTACGCCCAAAAAAAATATGGAAAAAAGGAAGTGGGGAAACCATGGGGAGCACTTGAAATTTTCCCACTTATCTATAATGCGTAAATTTTTCAAGCAATGTTTTTTTAAAAGGACTTATAAATGTTGTTTTAGAAGTTTTAAGATCTAATTCATAATTGATAGTAAACAAACTCTAAATTCTTGTTTCCCCTGACCATCACAAATTCACAGTAGTTCTTTCTAAAGAGGCCTATAGGTCGTAATCTTTCAGGATGAGGAGAAAGCCTACAACTGATTTTGGCCATAAGAGCGGCACTTAGTTGATACATAGACCTAATATCCAGGCTTCGACTATGCTTATTCCCTATAACTAGGTGCAACTTTCTCTTCACATCATTCCCAACGCAAATAAAATGCCTTTCCTCTCAATTTTCACAAATTGAGATAGAAATTTTTGGGATACTTTGCACTGATCTTTGCTAAGATTGGGGTATTAATTAGGAGCGCTTAGCCAAAATTGCCATCAAATTTTTATAGTTTGGTCAAAAATGCCATTGAATTAACTTCACACCTAAGCCTGTCACTAAACCCTATTATTATTGTCAATTTTGCCACTGTGACTTGTTGTAATCGGCTGCAACAAGTTTTTTTATTTTCCCTTTAAAATTTAAATGTCTTAAAACTAAAATTAATCTTTAGCATTCTCTCCCTCATCTTCCCTGTTCTCGCCATTCGTTCATGCTCTAGGGTTGGCATTCATGCTCAAATCAACCTTCAATTTATGAGCAAACTCAGAAATTAGGGGTGGAAATTCACTAAGTAGGTTGAGTCGAAACCCATAACCCCTCAAGATGGCTGCTGCATGTAGAAATTGTCTATGTTTGTCTGTATATGAAAGTGTTGATGTGTGGTTCTTACAAGCACGACAATTACGAACCCCTTGAGAGGGTTTGACCGGTGTAGAATGTTTGACTCAGCTAGTGGATATGATCACTTTGAATGGATTGATGACACCCTTTGTGATAAGGTGAGGTCAATGGTCGTGTCCCTGATTGTGTCAAATGAAATATTGGTGCAAGAGAATTAGCATTGGTAGAGAATGAAGGAAGAAGCATCTTGTAATAGAGATGCTGTGAGGATGGTGAGGGAGAAGTATTCAAGGCTGAAGATAGAGGAATTCAAGGCTGAAGATGCAACTTGTTTACTCCTAAATGAGGGAGTGGAAGGTGTTATGAGGTTTGTTATTGTTTGCTATGGTAATTAGTGTAGGCTTTGCTGTTGGGGGTGGGAAATAATGGTTTGGTAATGAGGCCTGGTTGATGTATGCCATTTTGCATTAAGGTGATCATGGGGGTTGATGTAGTTTGTAATAATTTAGGTTAATTATGGATTAGGGGTGGTGTTTATATAGTATGAATTGTGATTACCTACAATGCAAAAGCAATGGCAATTTGGTGTATGTAACTGTGTTAAACCATTCTTTGCCTTTTATTAATTACAAAGTAAAGGAAGAATATCAAAACTAAAGTGAAGGAAGTACATTGTTTGCGATCAATTGTATAATAAAAAGAACGCCATTACATTGTAGTTGTAGTTAAGCTTTACAAATAAACATTATAGCCATAGTTAAGCTTTACATGCGGAGAACAAAGAAAGTTTCACATGTACATTGATGTACATATAAAAAAATTACAACCTAACATGCACATTGATGTACATATCACCAAAAAGATGTCGACTAAAGCATGAAAATGTTGTGTTCAGCTACAATTCAGAAAGGATCAAAAGGTCTAACTTGGCTTGGATTACTGATCTGTGACAACATATGACTTCTTCGGGAACAGAACTGTTCTCATTCTTCCAGTTCTTCTTAGTGGTTGAGCTTGTGAAGTTGAGTTGCCAGCATCATTTACAGGTGATGAATGCCCCTGAACTTGACCTTCTAGCATTCAACTTGGGCTTGCAAAGATGGAGGTGTAGGTGGAGCAGTTGTAGAGGGAGTCTATAGTAGCCTAACCCTCACATTAAGGTTTCTTTTTATAAGGGAATCAAATTTAGTGGTAGACTGAGAGGGTTTAGCTCTTGTAGTTTGAGACGGAGGAGGTGTGGGCTAAGCATATACTACAGACTGAGAAGTAGGCGTGAGCTGAGGACGGTTCAGCTCTCAACAGGCCCCTATAAGCCACAAAAGTCGTTAATATAACTAAAGCAACAAACATACAATCACAGAAATATATACCTTCTGCCGATCTGAAATCAGAGTCTAACTTATGTCATCTCCAATTTCAAGATCTGCCTGTAGTAATGCAATCAACCACTCCCATGCATCTCTTTTCTTACTATATTCCATACCCCATGCTATTGGATACATCTAGTTGTTGGCATCCCTACCAACAGTAACAAATACTTGGCCATTTCAAGGCCCCTTTAAGAAACATACGTCAAGTGAAATTACTCTCCTACACCCATCCAAGAAGCCCCTTTCCAATGGTCTAGGACAAATGAACAAAAATCTGAATGCATGCTTATCATTTGTAACTTTGGTAATCTTGACTTTCACTGTGGTCTCAAGATTTTGCTTGTCAACTTCGTACAAATAGTCTTTTATTTGTCTAAACTGAGCCTTGTAATCACCAATGGTTGCCTTCAAAGCCCCTTCCTTGACCCTAATACACATGGACAAGGAAGCCTTGTAATTGTGGTCTTTCTTAATAAGGCCTTTCAACTCCCCAGACCTCAAAGTAGGTTGCAACCTAAATGCCTCAGTGTAGTACTCAATTAACTAACTGGTTGATATACAACAACTCCCTTGCTCAATGTTTGCACCAAAAATGAGCTATTTTTAAGGTACTTTTACACTAATTTTATGCTCATTTTAATTGTATTTTTAAGGTTTTTATTTTATTTTATTTTATTTTGCAGGTTTTGAATAATTTCAGAAAAATGGCCAAAAATGTGAGAAAAATAGTGGAAAATATCGGGAATCGAAGAACCGGTCCGAAATTACCATGAATCGGTCCAAATTACAGTGAACCGGCCAAAAATGAATTGAACCGGTTTAGAGAAAAAAACCGTTTCACCACTTCGAAAACTGGTTCAGCTTATTAACACACCCCCTCCCCTTTACTTTCTCTCTCTTCACATCCCCAACCCAAAACCTAGAAACCCCGACCCTTTCTCTATTTTCCTCACCCACCATCTCGATGCCTTGCATCTCCATCTCTTTCTCTTCCCTTTCTCTCTCCTCAAACCTCCATCTCCTCATTCACGTTGCCATCGCCACGACACCTCCTGTGTTGTCCACCATCTTCGCCATCCACGACAACCCCGAATCGAACGGTGAAGAATTAGCAGCGTTCGGGTATATGGGAGTTGTCGACGCCATTGAAAAGCTAGGTAAATTTCGGGTTCTAGTTTAGGTTTAATTTCGTTTTAGGTTTAGGTTTAGTTTTGATTTCGTTTTCGTTCCAGTAATTCGAATTTTAGGGTAAACATCGGTTTTAGGGTTTGATGTTAGAATTAGTTTTTGAGTTCGAATTTCTTGTAATTTTGCTATACTTTCAAGTTTCCTACTAGTAATTTACGATTATGGTTTGATTTTTGCAAAAATTGGATGTTGGGTTGTTGAATTTCGTTCGAATTCCCCCTCCCCCGTTGCTGCCCTGTTCTGTTTCGGTATTAATGGCGATTCCGCCATTGTTGGTTGGAGGGCGGAGCTGCAAAGCGAGGAGGCCCTGTATTGGTAGATTTTAGTTCGAATATCCCCTCCACTGTTGCTACCCTGTTCTGTTTCGGTTCTGTTCTCTGTGCCCTTCACCGTGGAGTCGACTCAATTTTCAGGTTGCTTTCGTACCCTGTTTCCCCTTCCCCGTAGCTAGTCTGGTGATGGTGTTTTTCTTCTTTTCCCCCTTGTCTAGTCTCTGCTGCTTGATAGCGTGATTTTGGTAGTGTAGAATGGTAAATGGTGTTGATTAGACGTTTTAAACTATTTCAGATTAGTTGTTAAACAAATTCTAGGTTTTAATTTTAGGTGAATACTGTTGAATGCATAATCTCTTTAGGATGCACGATTAAATTTAGTTCAGTGTGTGGTCGAATGCTTAGTAGAGTTAGGATGAATGGTTAGGTCATAATAAAGCTTGAGTTTATCTAATTCTATGCTTAGTTGAATGCTCAGTTGAACACTTATGTTTTCCTTGAACGATTTAATTTGGTTTAGTATAGATAACATGAGGATAATTAGTTAATTTACACCTTAATGACCTAAATCTTTTCCATTGTCCTCGAGGATTCGACCCTCAAGTATTACAGCGAGAGCTGTACGCTTGCGGCTTTTATTTTCGCTCTCAATTTTTCCAATCAAGTTTTTGGCTCCGTTGTTGGGGATGATGGCAAGAGATTAGGTCATCTTTTTGTTTTCGTATATTACTCTTTTCGTGCTGTGTTTTGGTGATTTCATTAGTAGTTACTTAGTTGTTGTGATTTGTTTTAGTTGATTTCTTTATTTTGGTATCAATCGTCACTTAGTTTAATCGTTTCTTCAAAAAATTCAAAAATCACAAAAAAAATGGAAAAATTCAAAAATCCAAAAAAAAAAAAATTGAAAACATTCAAAAATCACAAAAAAAGGGAAAAATTCAAAAATCCAAAAAAAATTTGAAGACATTCAAAAATCACAAAAAAATAAAAAAATCCAAAAATCCAAAAAAAATTGAAAATTGAAAACCCCTAAAAATTGAAAAATTTTTAAAAAAAAATTTTAAAAGTTTCAAAATGTCGGTTTTTAATTTCCCGCAATATGAGCACGAACCTTTTTGGAATTATTTTTCAAGGCTTAATGATTATCGTGCTCAACTGAATCATAATTTTCAAAAATGAGAAATTTGTGAGGTCATTATTGAGGGTCTAAATTTTGAGTCAAGGAATTATGTTGAATCATTTTGTCTTGGAGGTTTTCTAGAATTATTTTCTAAAACTCAAAATGAAGTTTGGAATTTCTTTGAGAAATTAGCTTGGGACACATATACGTTTGAATAAGCTAATGAGACTTTTAGATACCCGACTCATGGAGAGTATGATTTTCAGGCTAATTTTTACCCTTCAGGCCACTTTGTGAATTCATATGACTCATCTTATTCTTATATGTCTCCTGTTTTGTACGACTACTGTGAATCTCCTGATCATGCTGCTTATACTTGTCCTTATCGTGATTACATTGATGCTACCTGTGCAAGTTTTGAAAAGAACATTAATGATATGACTAATCACATTATACAGACTATGAAATTGAGAATTGCTGAATATTCTCAATCTTTTAACCCGATTAGGGAGACTTCTAGTGAGATTGATTCTAGTTTAGGATCTCCTAAACCTGACATTAGTCTCTACGAGGATTTTGAACCTCCTTATTCTGCTAGGCCTGATTTGAATGAAAACATGTCTCTACCTAGTTTAGAACAAGAAAGTGATCCCCCTAAGTCTTTATTAACAGACCTTACACCTTGTACTAGCTCATCCGATACTGTCATTGAAGATATTTTAGTCGATTTACCCATCACTTTGAACAACTTTTCTGAATTAGAAATGGGTAAACAATCTAATTTGGTTAGTGAGTTAGAAATAAGCATCACACCTGAAATTGAGCTTCATGATTTAGATGATTCAAAAATTTTTTATAGGAGTTATGTAAAGAAGGGACTGAACCCACTATGTTGGACTTTAATGATGATATTCTTTGTGCCGAATATGAATCTTTTTCATATGGGCTTGGAGTTACTGAAGGTCTTGATTTGGGTTCTCATGTTGAATTTGAATCATTCTCTTTTGTTTCCATCATTCCTGACCTTCTAATTAAATTAGATGATAATATTCTGTAAATTGAATATGAATCTTTTTGTGGGTTTGATGTTAACATGAGTCTGAAGGAGGATTTCTGTGCTGAATATGAATCATTTTCTGTTGATCCTGTCCAAGTTGACCTCCTCCTTGAACATTGTAATTCTCCCCTTTCCCCTCTTCTTTCTTCTTCAGAGCCTCTCGAGTCTATTTTTGTCGAATCTGAGACATTGATGCTTGATACTCCTTGTTTAGATCAGATTCGTGATGATAATGACATAAATAGACTCAAAGACCCCTTTGAATTGCAGGACTTAACTTTAGGCCATTATTTGAGCTCTAATTTTTAGATTTCCTTTGATTGCCCTTGTTTTACTTCTCTCTTCTGATTGGGTTGCGAGCTTTGATAAGCTCAAGAGAGCATTGAGTTGCATTGAATTTATGCATCTTATTTGGGCCCTTCTTCACGTTTCTAACTATGTTCATTTTTGTGAGGATTGTGCCCGAATGTTTGATAAGCTACTACGAGCGTTGATTGGTTTTGATCTGAGTAGCTGCTTCTGAGATGTGATGGAGTGGCTGATGCTCCATAAGTCTCATAGTTTGGGTACAACCTGTATCCAATCTAGTATGATCGTTCCAACCTTCTTCTCTTTTCCATTTCTTTTATTTCTTTTTTTGAAATTAGTCATATATATTTAGGATTGTGAATATGTTGATTTAGAGAGTACACAACCACAAGAGGGGGGTGAATTGTGGTGTCCGATTTTCGCAAGTTGCTGGCAAATAGTCTTAGACCCTGTTCGCACAGGTTGTTTCTGAGATAAGCAGAAGCGAAAATCCAACAAAATTGAATGCGGAAATAATGGACACAGGATTTTTACGTGGAAAACACCTCTAGCCCAACTGAGGTTAAAAACCACGACCTACCTCGTGTAGGATTTAAACACTTCACTAAACGGGCTAATCACGTTACAATAGTAACACACCTTGTTACAAATTGCAACACACGTAACCGTCTTTCCTAAGACAGGTTACCCCACGTCCAAAATCCCCTTGATTTGGACACACACTCAACTCACTTTTGTGAAAGAAGAGTATAAAGAAAAACACCCTATTACAATGCTTCTCAACTAAGCTAATATAGAGTACAATGAAATCCTAGTATGCCAACTTTGAAAGCTCAAATAACTCACTCACTAGACATGGTTTTCTTTTCAAACTTTTAAGCTCATGAACACTGAATTTTTCTTTTTGAAAACCGATGCTTCTATCGTTCTAAGAAGCGATTTTATATAGTGCTTGGAAAAACAATTCCTCAAATTTTTGGAAACTAAAATCCCTAAAGAATATAGAATTCTTTAGCCACAAGGGATGAGGAAACATAAGCTGGAAACACTTCCTAAACTGTGTGCATAAGGCGGTGATTCTCAGCAACTAGCCCATGTTTTTCTCAACAACCTTATCCACTTGCCAAAAATTGGATATTCTTTTTATTCAAAAAGATTTTGCAAATCCCCTTAGATTTTAATAATCGTTTTTAGGATAAGGGGTAAGATACTCCATAAAAAATCTTTCTTGCAAATCTTTGAAGAAGCTGCTCAAAATCCAAAAGATAAAAATCGTGCAAAATAGTTTTTTGCAGCTTATTCTGGAAACACCCTGATCACCCTGTTTCCAGGATTGTTCTGAAGGGTGATCCGAAATATTTACCAAAAGAAAACAAAACCGTTTCAAGTAAGTGGTAAGTTAAGAGTTTCTGATTGGCATATTAACAAGAGTCTAAAAATATAAAACCAAATTAAATCAAGACATCTTGTTGTAACCACTAGTCATCTTGTAGAGAGACGAATCTGCTGCAAACACTTCACAGAACCTGTTTCTCACGGCTGTACTTATATCCTATACTTCAAACACTTCGCAGGACATGTTTCAAACACCTTACAGAGCCTGTTCCTCATGGTTGTTCTTACGTCGCTGACTTAAGTACCTGTTCTTGATAAACCATTAGTCAAGCAGTTTTAATATATTGAAAAACAGCAGTAAGACCCTGTTGGTAAAGCCTGTTTGGAACAACAACAACTACTACAACACTTGGATTTGTTATCATCAAAACCTTATACATTCTAACAATTCCCCCTTTTTGATGATGACAAACCAAGTGACCATATTGACTTTCAAGGACAATTGAAGTGATTAGTGCCAATTATTTATAGGACCGACAATTCACATGAAGCAGTCAGTATCGAAAAAGTGTAAGAAATTTAACTCGTCCATGGTAAAACTAAAACAATATTGGTCTTCCTATCTTCCCCCTTTTGGCATCATTAAAAAGTAGGGGCGAACTGTCAAACATAGGGTGTTTGCTATCACCACCACTTGGGTAATGGAGGAAAGTCAACTGGCGATACACTCAAGTGTGTTGGTACGATAATGAGATTGGCCATCCTAGTCACACACAAGCAATTCACAACAGAAAGCAAGCAAGGCAAAGCCAATCAAAAAACAAGACAACCTGTCATTCACCAAACAAGTGCAACAGAAAGTACAAACTGGTAAGAGAGGATAACCAAGAGAAGTGAGAACAGGCTATGAGAACAACAGATGGGGGGTGATCAGAGAGCAGGAGGGGAAAATTTTGCTGAGAGGGAAGAGAGAAGGGCGAGGATATCATCATGGCGTTTTGCATTGAGAGCATTTTCCTCGTCCAGGGCAGCCTTTACCGCAGTAAGCTCAGCACTGAGTCGAGAGTTTTCTTCCAAAGCAGCCTCAAGCTTGACTGAGGAACTGCCAGGAACAGGAGGATGGAATGTTCTGGTCCCCTGTTCTGAGGCAGACCCCTCAACCAAAGTGTATCCACACCCCATAAGAGTGTTAGTCCCAATCTCATCAATGAACTGAGCACCCACCTTCTTCTGCAGAGTCACCCCAAAGTGGTCAAACACACTAGTCAGGAAGAAGCCGTATCCCAGGTCATGTTCCCTGGAGATGTTTGCAATTCTTGTTATGTGGCGAATCATGATGGCAGGAAGGTTGATTTGCTCTTCCTTGTCCATCAGATCCATCAAATATTGATCCATGGCATCAGCAAGATTGCAACCCTGGCCCCTGGGGATGACATTCTTGATGATAAACCAGAATATCAATTGATGGAGCGATGTCATGTCCCCTTTCTTCACGGACTTGGGTGTTTGGAGGCTTGATTGCTGGCTAAATTTTTGGGCGAGCTCCAGCAGCCTGGCTGTCCCTAGAATAGTCTTGTCTTCTCTCACATATATATCAAAGCCCGTGGAGGGAATCCCCAGAATTTCCCCTAATATCTTCGCATCAAAGTGAAGCTGTTGCCCATTAACAATACTTGTCACCACTCCTTCGGTGACAGTGCAGTTGGCATAGAACTCTGCCAACTTATATACAGAACACCCTAGCTGGGTGTTTGTAAACAGCTCATACCACCCCTGTGCACGCAGCTTGTGCGAAAACACCCCCAGACCCTGTTCCTTAAAATATTTTACCTTGATAATTTTGCCCCTGACTTCCCGTCTCTGAAGCAGTTGGGTCAGTTTGGCTGAGATTGCAGACGGGGTAGACTTCTTGGTTCTTTTAGGTTGAGGCTCAATAGGAGGGTCTTGGGTGGAGGCGTGTTTGAGAGAGGCTTTTCTCTTGGGAGTTTTGAGGGGTGATGGTTTGGAGGGTAAAGTGGAGGTTGATTTTGGTGCAGGCAGAGGCTTATCCTCTGAGGACTCTGAGAACACGGGAGTGCCCTGTTTGAAGGCGGTGTTCTCAGTGTCGCTATCTGATGAAGGCTCAGAGGAGGGATCAGTTTCCTCAACAACAGGGGATGACTGTTTGGCAGGACGAGGTGTGAAGTGGAAAGCAATTCGGGCTGAATTTCGAGTTAGCCTGGTTGTGGGTTTGGCCGAAGAGAAGATTTGTGGTTTTGGTTTGACAGGGGTTTCACTTTTTGAGGGTTCTTCAGTCTGGCCGCTTTTAGACCTTGATGGTGGTCGTGTTCTTGGCATTCTAGTACGCCTAGCCACAATTTTGTATCGTTTACGTTTCTCACCGGTTGGTGGTACCGGTGTGGCTTGTTCAGGCTTCACAGGAGACTCCTCCATTTGACCACTACTTCCCCCTTTTTCTTTTGACAAATCCTCCCCTAGGTCATCCCTAAAAACTTCAGGCCCTGTTTCTGGCCCTATTTCCTGCTCTGGAAACAGCCCAAGCGAACTGATGTCATCTAGTCCATGATCAAACAGAAAGATTTCATCTAAAGGCCCAATTTCTCTTTCAGATGCCCCAACAGGTTCTTAGGGTTTACATGCCCCCGTTTCTCCAAATAAAATCAATTCCCACCCAAATTTGTAAGGGATGTCTTCCAATTTTAGATTCACTGTCCTAAGGTCGATGCTTTTCAAAAACCCAAAAGGTTTAAAGACAATGGATCGAGAAGGTTCAGTAGTTTTACCTTCCATGAGGGCTGTCAGAAATTGTGTAGGCGCAAACAGGGCTGTGGCTGTTTGCAAGGCTGTGCCCTATGTCTGGTTACCCTGAGTCAAGGTCGAGGAGCTCTCGGAGCTAATGGGAAACGCCATTTTTCAGAGGAAGGAGAGAGATTAGGGTTTCTTGAACAGAGTTTCAGAGCAAGAGAGTTTCGGTGGAGGTGAGAGATTGAGCAAGAGAGCTTTAAAGAGAGAGAGAGACATGCGAAATCTTTAAAAGATTTTGCCCGTTTTGCAACGGGCTTTTGCATTTATTTAGGCCGCGCACGCCTCGGAAAGAGATTAGTAATTTTCAATTTGTTGCACATATTTGACAAACAAGAGGCGTACCTATTTCTGGTGCTTGTTCTTGAGGTTACTTGCTCGGTAACATGGGACAATAAGGGCAATCTCATTAGACCTCAACGAGTGTCAGCAAGTTGCAAACCTCACATATGCTAAACATAGCACAGAAGTTGATTGCAAATAAAAATTTAACATGTTGTGCCCATAACTTTTAAATTTTGCAAACAGGGAGAGAGAACAGGTTGGTCAGGTTGTTCTAATTAAGCCTAGTTCGAGTCTATTCCTTTCAAATTGTTCTCTACCCAATGCTTTTGTGAATATATCAGCAATTTGATTTTCAGTGGCACAAAAATTCATTGAGATCACTCCTTTTTCAACATTGTCTCTTAGAAAATGATGACGAATGTCAATATGTTTTGTTCTTTTGTGTTGACATGGATTTTTGGCAATGTTAATTGCACTTG
Source organism: Carnegiea gigantea (assembly GCA_029747015.1). Classification (NCBI taxonomy): domain Eukaryota; kingdom Viridiplantae; phylum Streptophyta; class Magnoliopsida; order Caryophyllales; family Cactaceae; genus Carnegiea; species Carnegiea gigantea. The sequence goes on from JAKOGI010000466.1 coordinate 110,166, forward strand.
TATTGTCACAATAAATAGGAATGCATCCTATGTCAACACAAAAGTCCTTGAGTTGTTGTCTTATCCATAATAACTGAGCACAACAAGATGCAGCTGCCACATACTCAGCTTCTGCTGTGGACAAGGCAACAGAGAGTTGTTTCTTGGTTGCCCAAGATACCAAACAAGGTCCAAGAAAGTGAGCCATACCTAAGGTGCTTTTCTATCAACCAAGAAACCTGCATAATCAGCATCAGCATACCCAAAAAGATTAAAGTTGCAACCTCTAGGATACCATAAGGCTAGATCAGGTGTATGTTTTAAGTATCTTAAAATCCTTTTTACAGCCTTAAGATGAGTTTCTTTAGGATTAGACTAAAAACGTGCACATAGACCTACACTGAAGACAATGTCAGGTCTACTAGCCGTTAGGTATAGGAGTGACCCTATCATGCCTCTATAGGATTTCTCCTCAACTGAGGGACTACCATCATCCATTACCAACCTGGTTGAGGAAGAGATGGGAGTATCAATGGGCTTGGCCGACTCCATCCCAAAATGCTTAAGTAACTCCTTGATATATTTTTGTTGATGGGTCATGGTGCCATTTGAAGTTTGCTTGATTTGTAAGCCTAGAAAGAAATTAAGCTCACCCATCATGCTCATTTCAAACTCACTCCTCATCATTTTTGAAAATTCATTGCACAAATCATGATGAGTTGCACCAAATATGATGTCATCGACATATACTTGGACAATCAACAAATGTTCCCCCTTAGATTTTAGAAACAACGTATTGTCTACCTTGCCTTTTGTAAAACCATTTTCTAATAAAAAGCTTGACAACCGCTCATATCAAGCTCTAGGGGCTTATTTTAAACCATAAAGTCCTTTGTCAGGTTTGAAAACATGGTTAAGAAATTCATTACTTTCAAAACCAGGGAGTTGTTTGACATACACTTCTTCTTTGAGGTATCCATTTAGAAATGCACTTTTGACATCCATTTGATACAACTTGATCTCCATATGGGCTGCAAATGCTATCAAGATTCGAATAGCCTCCATCCTTGCAACAGGTGCAAAGGTTTCTTCATAATCAATTCCCTCTTCTTGGTTGTAGCCTTGAACCACCAGCCGGGCCTTATTCTTAGTGACTGTTCCGCACTCATCCAGCTTGTTACGGAACACCCACTTGGTTCCAATGATTGTTCTATCCTCTGGCCGTGGCACAAGGTGCCATACCTTGTTCCTTTCGAACTGATGGAGTTCTTCTTGCATGGCTGTGACCCAATCTGAATTCGCTCTCCATCCTAGCTGGAATACTCAGTGAAATAGGTTCAGAACCTATTCTCGAGCCTGTTTGGGAGCTTGTTCCTGGATTTATCCTTAAAGGATTCGGCTGGTGTTGTCCCGAATAGGGTTCCACCCTGTTTCTCCCTGTTTGGTTCACACCTTGCTTACCTTTCTGAAGAACAGCCTCAGGCTTTGCTCCCTCTGATTGATCCTTACCTTGTTCACCTTGAAGTAGCACGTCTTTTCTAACAAGACCTAGTTCGAAGTCTTCTTCCTGTGCATCATTCTCGCTTAGAGAGTTAGTTTCATCAAAAAGCACATGCACACTTTCCTTAACACACAAGGTTCTTTTATTAAACACTTTGTATGCCTTACTATGCGAGGAGTAACCAAGGAATATTGCTTCATCACTCCTTGGATTAAATTTCCCTAAGGCATCCTTTCCATTATTATGCACAAAACATTTACAACCAAAAACTCTCAAATGCATAATATTAGGTTTTCTTCCCTTGAAAAGTTCATAAGGAGTTTTGTTAAGAATAGATCTAATCATGCATCTATTTATAATGTAACATGATGTATTCAAAGCTTCAGCCCAAAAGTTTCTAGGAAGACTACTAAGTCTTTGGCACATGCATCACATACCTTTTAGATTTAAATGAATTTTTGACTTGTTTGCCTTTGGCACATGCATCACATACCTTGTCATCATTGAATTTGATGGAAGGTAAGCCTACCACTAAGTCTTTGGTTACAAGTTTGTTCAAAAGTGAGTGGCTTGCATGACCTAACCTTTTGTGCCAAAGCATAACATCATCATTTAGGGCACTCAAACAAGTCAAATTATTTTGGGGAAGAGTGGAGATACACACTTTATAAACATTCTTGTGTCGCTTCCCCCTCAACACAACATCTCCTGTGTTCATATTCACAACCAAGCAACGTGTTGGTGAGAACACTACTAGGTTGTCTTTGTCGCACAGTTGGGACACACTTAGCAAGTTGTGTTTTAATCCATCCACAAAATAAACATTGTCAATTGAATGGGAGAGTGACTCACCTATCTTACCTATGCCGACAATTGTCCCGGATTTGCCGTTTCCAAATGCCACACTCCCACCTTCTGAAGCTGTAAGTGAGAGAAAATTGGATCTTTCACCAGTCATATGCCTCGAACACCCACTGTCAACATACCACAGCTGCTTGTTCCCTAGACTGTTCCTGCACTGTTTGCTGGGTTGTTTGCTGGGTTGTTCTCTCTCACTTCAGCCTGCAAAACAAATCAAGGGTTAGTTTTGGGAACCCAGATCCACTTGGGTCCCATTCCTTTAGACATACAAATCTCATCTTTCCTAACCCATATTTGTTTTATATGAACTGTGTTCCTTTCAATGGCATACTTTCTTATAGGACAAGCATATCGATAATGCCCCGTTTTACCACAATGAAAGCAAACAATATTTTCAGGTAATCCCACATGTTTTTTATTCACTGGGTAGGTCATCTTAGGCACAAAACCTAGTCCTCTTCTATTTCGACTATGATGAGTGTTTAACCATTCAAACGCCCTTGAGGACCTGTTCCAGAGCTTGTTTGTGGCAAGGTCTGATTCCAAGTGTTTTATTTTCTCAAGCAAGTTTTTGTTTTCTTCTAGCAAAGACTCAACCTTACCTTTTAAGTCAAGGGATTCCTTTTCTAGCTCAGTCAGTTTAGTGGAACAAGTCTCTTCTTTCATGAGTAGAGTTTCTTTAAGCACATTGATGTTTTCATGCAAGCCAAGAGTCTCTTTGTCAACTACAAGTTTTTCCAATTTAAGGGTTTCATTTTCAAGTTCTAGATCTCGAACATCCCTTTTTAATTCAGCACATATATCCATTATAGTGTACACTAATTCCTCAAGAGTTGATTTATTTAGACCCCGTACCTTGTTCTTGAGTTGAGTCAGACTGTCTGTTGATCCATCATCTGAATCAGTGTCACTTCTTGCCATGAGTGCTACATCAGCTTCCCCAGCTTCAGACTCTTCCTCATCCTCGCTTGAATCTCCCCAGGCCGCGAGCATAGCTTTTGAGAACCTTTTCGCTGAGCTGCTTACACCCTGTTTCCTCCCCTGTTTTCTAGGGTGTTCAAGTTCTTGTTCTTCCTTGTGCAGTGGGCAGTTTCTCATAATGTGGTCCAGTTTGCCACACTTGAAACACCCAGAGAACTGTTCCCGAGAGGTGTTTCTGCCCTTACCAAAGTTCTTTCTTTTGCTGTTTTCTTTAACTTTCTTGAAGAACTTCTTAAATTTTTGAGTTATCATGGCAATCTCCTCCTCATCATAATCATAATCATCTTCTAAGGCCTTCAGAGTAAGACCTCAATCTCTCTTTCTCTCATCTTTTTGCTGAGAATTTTTTCTAAGTTCATACGTTTGGAGATTTTCAATCAGCTCATCTAGGGTGATCTTGTTCATGTCCTTAGCTTCTTGGATAGCCGTGACTTTCGCTTCCCAAGAATGAGGTAAAATTCTTAGGATTTTCCTCACCAATTCTTCGGTGGTGAAGGATTTTCCCAAGGATTTCAACTCATTTGTTATGTGAGTGAAGCGAGTGTACATGTCCATCACACTTTCACGATCACCCATCTCAAACAGCTCATATTTTCTCATAAGCAATTCAATCCGGGATTGCTTTACCTGATTGGTCCCTTCGTGAGCTATTTGCAAAGCATCCCAGATCTCCTTGGCCGACTCACATTCAGATATGCGAGTATATTCATCAGGACCAAGGCCAAAATACAAGAGTTTTTTGGCCTTTGCATTCTTTTCCATCATCTTAAAATCTTCGGAATTGAACTCTTCAGACTTTTTGTGAACTTTGCTTCCATCTTCGATCACTTTTGTGGGAATGAGTGGTCCACTCTTGATAAGCATCCATAACTCGTAGTCCTCAGCTTGAACGTAGTTTTCCATTCGGTTCTTCCACCAACTATAATGTTGACCATTAAAGTATGGTGGTCGAGTTATGGATTGACCTTCAAGCATGCCTTGTGGGGTACTCATCTTCAAGGATCTCTCAAGGTGTTAGCCTTTCAAAGGAGAACCTGCTCTGATACCACTTGTTGATTTAGAGAGTACACAACCACAAGAGGGGGGTGAATTATGGTGTCCGATTTTCGCAAGTTGCTGGCAAACAGTCTTAGACCCTGTTCGCACAGGTTGTTCCTGAGATAAGCAGAAGCGAAAATCCAACAAAATTGAATGCGGAAATAATGGACACAGGATTTTTACGTGGAAAACACCTCTAGCCCAACTGAGGTGAAAAACCACGACCTACCTCGTGTAGGATTTAAACACTTCACTAAACGGGCTAATCACGTTACAATAGTAACACACCTTGTTACAAATTGCAACCCACGTAACCGTCTTCCCTAAGACAGGTTACCCCACGTCCAAAATCCCCTTGATTTGGACACACACTCAACTCACTTTTGTGAAAGAAGAATATAAAGAAAAACACCCTATTACAATGCTTCTCAACTAAGCTAATATAGGGTACAATGAAGTCCTAGTATGCCAACTTTGAAAGCTCAAATAACTCACTCACTAGACACGGTTTTCTTTTCAAACTTTTAAGCTCATGAACACTGAATTTTTCTTTTTGAAAACCGATGCTTCTATCGTTCTAAGAAGCGACTTTATATAGTGCTTGGAAAAACAATTCCTCAAATTTTTGGAAACTAAAATCCCTAAAGAATATAGAATTCTTTAGCCACAAGGGATGAGGAAACATGAGCTGGAAACACTTCCTAAACCGTGTGCATAAGGCGGTGATTCTCAGCAACTAGCCCATGTTTTTCTCAACAACCTTATCCACTTGCCAAAAATTGGATATTCTTTTTATTCAAAAAGATTTTGCAAATCCCCTTAGATTTTAATAACCGTTTTTAGGATAAGGGGTAAGATACTCCATAAAAAATCTTTCTTGCAAATCTTTGAAGAAGCTGCTCAAAATCCAAAAGATAAAAATCGTGCAAAACAGTTTTTCGCAGCTTATTCTGGAAACACCCTGATCACCCTGTTTCCAGGATTGTTCTGAAGGGTGATCCGAAATATTTACCAAAAGAAAACAAAACCGTTTCAAGTAAGTGGTAAGTTAAGAGTTTCTGATTGGCATATTAACAAGAGTCTAAAAATATAAAACCAAATTAAATCAAGACATCTTGTTGTAACCACTAGTCATCTTGTAGAGAGACGAATCTGCTGCATGCACTTCACAGAACCTGTTCCTCACGGCTGCACTTATATCCTATGCTTCAAACACTTCACAGGACATGTTTCAAACACCTTATAGAGCCTGTTCCTTATGGTTGTTCTTACATCGCTGACTTGAGTACCTATTCTTGATAAACCATTAGTCAAGCAGTTTTAATATATTGAAAAATAGCAGTAAGACCCTGTTGGTAAAGCCTGTTTGGAACAACAACAACTACTACAACACTTGGATTTGTTATCATCAAAACCTTATACATTCTAATAGAATATATGAGTGTTTTAGTTCCTTTGTTTGATTTCCTTGATTCTGTGTTTTGTTTCCTTGGTTTTGTCTTTTGTGTTAGTTTAGCAAGTTTTAGTTTTTCTTTGGTTTAGTTTTTGTTTAATAGTTTCCTTTTTGTTCCCTTTTTAATGTTTCAGTGGCTTTGTTTTCGTCTTTCCTTTTGTTTCTCTTTTCTTTTGCCTTTTGTCTTGTTTTAGGTCTCTTTTGGTTTAGTAGGGATTTAGTAGGTCCTTGATTTTGGTTTTGAGTTTGTTTTTGTAAATATGTGTGTTTCCCTTTGGTTTTAGTTTTGATTTTTTTTTTTCATTTTGGTTTTATTTGGTTTTTGGTTTTGTTTTTGATTTTCCTCGTGTCCTAGTTGTATATATTTCAGGTTTTCCGGATGTATAGCTGATGTGCATGCTTTTTAGCACCTTAGTTCCCACAATGAGGACATTGTGAAGTTTTGGTGTGGGGGTGAGGTGCCCATTTTTGAAAAATTTTTGAAACTTTTTGAAAATTTTTGATTTTGTTTTTGGGAATGTTTGTACTATTTCTGAATAGCTTGAATCCCCTATACTTTGGTTATTAGCTTGTATATAAATAGGATGTGCATGATAAGTCTCCAACCTCAAATGTGATATTCTAAGCCCTTATTCTAACTTCAGTTGTTCATTATAGGTTGTGTGATCCAGTCCTTATTAATTTCTTCATCATTATCTTTAGGTCTTAGGTTTCCATGAATGATTCTCCCACTAGCTTGTGACACGATTACTTTGAAAAATAGTTTGAAAAAAAAGTGTACTATGAATAAGAATGAAAGAAAGAAAAAGAGATGAAATAATATTTGGAATGACAAGTATCCCTTTGAGGCATGCACTATAGGGCGCTACCCTTTGAGGCACGTGTTACTGGGTGTTACCCTTTGAGGCAATATTGCTATTGGGAAAGCTTGCTTCCAAAGTCAGTATGATAATAATGTAGTTGTGTCAGTCAAGTGGGATTGAGTCTAATTCTGGTCAATCTAAGCCCTAAGATGATGATACACTTACACACGACCACCGGAATGGATTTAGAATCTTGATGTTCAATGGGGTGAAAAATTAGTGCTTTGATGTCATTTAGGAAGTAGAGGGCTTTGAAGTACATTCTGTATATATGCAGGTCAATAATTGAGTACATGGGTGATTTAGCTGATTAGAGATGTGTGCATATTTTTCCCAAAGTTTGCACACATCAGTTTTGAGAAAAAACCGAAAAGATTTTCTTTTATTTTTGAAATAATTTTGTGGGTATTTTAGTTAGAAACCCTCACGAGACCTTACTCCTCCACTTGGGAGACCAGGGGGCATAAAAGGCTTGTTACATACACTAAATGCAACCGTGATTCCTACAAAAGTGAGTTAAGATTTTCTTCTTTTACTTTTCATTTTCTTTTAGTTAGTTTAGTTTTTTTTACTCAACGACGAGCAAAATCTTGATGTGGGGGTATTTATTCGCACCAAAAATGAGCTATTTTTAAGGTACTTTTACACTAATTTTATGCTCGTTTTAATCGTGTTTTTATTTGATTTTATTTTATTTTGCAGGTTTTTAATAATTTCAGAAAAATGGCCAAAATGTGAGAAAAATAGTGAAAAATGTCGGGAATTGAAGAACCGGTCCGAAATTGCCATGAACCGGTCCAAATTACAGTGAACTGGCCCAAAATGAATTGAACCGGTTCAGAGAAAAAAAACCGGTTCACCACTTCGAAAACCGATTCAGCTTATTAAAGCACCCCCTCCCCTTTACTTTCTCTCTCTTCGCGTCCCCAACCCAGAACCCAGAAATCCCGACCCCTTCTCCATCTTCCTCACCCGCCATCTTGATCCCTTGCATCTCCATCTCTCTCTCTTCCCTTTCTCTCTCCTCGAACCTCCATCCCCTTATTCACCCTGCCATCGCCACGACACCTCCAGTGTTGTCCACCATCTTTGCCATCCACGACAACCCCGAATCGAACGGTGAAGAATCGGCAGCGTTCGGGTATATATATGGGAGCTGTCGACGCCATTGAAAAGCTAGGTAAATTTAGGGTTCTAGTTTAGGTTTAATTTCGTTTTAGGTTTAGGTTTAGTCTTGATTTCGTTTTCATTCCAGTCATTCGAATTTTAGGGTAAATTTCGGTTTTAGGGTTTGATGTTAGAATGAGTTTTTGAGTTCGAATTTCTTGTAATTTTGCTATACTTTCAAGTTTCCCATTAGTAATTTAGATTATGGTTTGATTTTTGCAAAAATTAGATGTTGGGTTGTTGAATTTCGTTCGAATTCCCCCTCCCCCATTGCTGCCCTGTTCTGTTTCGATATTAATGGCGATTCTGCCATTGTTGGTTGGAGGGCTGAGCTACAAAGCGAGGAGGCCCTATGTTAGTAGATTTTAGTTCGAATTCCCCCTCCCCTGTTGCTGCCCTATTCTGTTTCGGTTTCGTTCTCTGTGCCCTTCATCATGGAGTCGACTCAATTTTCAGGTTGCTCTCGTGCCCTGTTTCCCCTTCCCCGTAGCTAGTCTGGTGATGGTGTTTTTCTTCTTTTCCTCCCTGTCCAGTCTCTCCTGCTTGATAGCTTGATTTGGGTAGTGTAGAATGGTAAATGGTGTTGATTATAGGTTTTAAACTATTTCAGATTAGTTGTTAAACAAATTCTAGGTTTTAATTTTAGGTGAACACTGTTGAATGCATAATCTCTTTAGGATGCACAGTTAAATTTAGTTGAGTGTGCGGTCGAATGCTTAGTAGAGTTAGGATGAATAGTTAGTTCATAATAAAGCTTGAGTTTATCTAATTCTATGCTTCGTTGAATGCTCAGTTGAACACTTGTGTTTTCCTTGAACGATTTAATTTGGTTTAGTATAGATAACATTAGGGTAATTAGTTAATCCACACCTTAATGACCTAAATCTTTTCCGTTGTCCCCGAGGATTCGACCCTCAAGTATTACTGCGAGAGCTGTACGTTTGCGACTTTTGTTTTCACTCTCAATTTTTCCAATCACTCAAATGAAAAGGGAATATGATTGTGAGGATTGTCCATTTTGGCTGGTTGAAATGACAACTCATTCTTGCATTTTAATGCCCACATACTCCACTTACAACCTTGACCCAAGCAATGACATTGAAAACTGACTATGTCACTTCTTGTAGACTTCGAATCATACCCCTTCAATATCCTATAGTTGTCAAAAGTCTGCTTCAACAGCTTCTTATCCCTGAACTTCATGCCAACATCTAAATCACATTTGTCAAGACATGGCCCAAGGTATCTAGGGGGCTTCTCTCCTTTTTTCCTCTTTCCCTTCTTGTCACCCTCTACGACATCCTCCCCACTATCATCACTTAGGCTATCAACATTATCAGAATCCTGATATTGTTCGTCACCTCACTGCACATCTAATTTAGCTTCATGTTTAGCATTTACAGTATTCTCGCCACTCTCATGTCCTACATTACCTCTCTTGTCCTCTAGCTCAACAGTAATTGCCTCTTTGATTGCCTTGTTTTTTTCACCTTGAAAACTATGAATTCAAGGTCGCCATCATCATCAGAATTGATCTACCCATCACTGTCATACTTATCATCATCACTGTCTAACCAATCTGAAAAATATGCTTAGTCGTCCAAAATTCGCCTGTCCTAGCCAATTTCATCGTCATTATGCTCAACATAAATAGAGACAGAACCACTCGCTAAGCACAATTTAGTCAACTTGCTAACCGCTTTATCACGATGAATGAGAACTAGACCATTCTCAAAAGGGACATTAGGCCTACTAAAATACATTTCTTTTATCTTTTCTTTAGAATAGCCTAAGATCACCACTGTCTTCTTAATGTCATCTACACTCATGTGATTAGGGTCCATATACTCATTGGAGGCTTCTGACTCAGCATAGAATAGGTGGGGAACTCTCTCAAATGATCCACCATAAATGATATGACTACTAAAAAAATCAGCTTTTTTCGACGGAAAAAACAACATTTTCCGATAGATTTTGCGCCGAAAAGAGCAATATTTTCCGTCAAAAAATTCTTTTTCCAACGGATATTCTGGTCGATAGCCTCCGGTGTAATAAGGTCAATTGTGTAACGTCCTAACCCCTCCCGGGCCGTGAACAATTCCCAGGAACGACCTTAAGAATCGTCAACTGGCCCCACAAATCACCACAAGTCTTTCCGATGTACTTCGTCCTCGCTCACACGTTGCAAGAGAAACTTCCCAAGAGGCCACCCATCTCAAGATTACTCATCAACAAACACATCTCACTGTGGAGTTTTTAAACATGGGTTTCCCCAAAAAAACGGTGCACCTTTGGTGATATAAATAGTCACTTCAATCCTTTTAAGTCACACTTGGGGTGTTACAATCACTCCAACTTGAAGCGTACAAGGTCCTCATTGTGCCCCACTAACTGACTGACTTACGATTCCTCTTGACGGGCGGTACACATCCAGTATTTTGCCTCACTAGGTGACTACCCATGGGCCCTGCATCAACTGGTGCAGCTCACTGTCGTGGGTCGGCTCTGATACCATCTGTAATACCCCGACCCCCTATTGGGCCGCAGATAGTTGCCAGGAACGATTTCAAAGATCGTTGACTTGCCGTACAAATCACCACAAGTCTTTTTGATGTGCTTCATCCTCGCTTACGCGCTGCCTGAGAAACTTCCTAGGAGGTCACCCATCCCAATATTGCTCCTCATCAAGCACGCTTAACTATGGAGTTCTTAAGAATTAGCTTTCCCCAAAAAAAAAAAAAAAAAAAACTATGCCTTTGGTGACATAAGTAGTTAAGCCACATTCAGGGTGTTACAGGTCGGGTCTACGTTCCAATGGAAATTACAAGTCTGTCGGATGCAAAAAAGCCCAGAAAAAAATTTCAAAAAAAAAATGATTTTTTTTCGGGATTGGAAATTTCATCGAAACCTGTCGAATTTCGTCCGACATTCTGTTGGAATCTATCAGAATTTTTATATTTCCTTTAAAAAACATAGTACTCGACGATAAAAACATTTTTCAACGCATCTAATACACAATAAATTCTCATCATTGATGTTAAATTGATATTAGCATTAAATTATACTTAATTAATAAAAATTATATTCTTTAATAATAAAATACAAAATTGAGAACCAATTAGCATTCTTACAAGCTAACATCAACGTAACAAATTTACTATACAAACTATTAAATTTACATAATTACATGCAAACTTATTATACAAATTATTGAATTCAACATAAATATTTGATTCACTATAAATTTGTATAAACTATACACACGAAAATCTTCTCAAAAACTCGACGACGAATGACGACGGAGGAGGTGACGGCGGTGGGATGGCGACAAGCGGTTGTGGGGTAATGGCAAGCGGTGGTGCTCTCTCTCTCTCTGTGTCTCTCTCTATTTTACAAAATGAGTATTGAAAAATAAAGCATTGAGCGAAATTTATGAGAGAAATTCTGGCAGAATTTCAATGGATTTTTCTATCTAAATATTCAATAATTTTTGAATTTTCCCTCCATTCAAGTCGGGGTTAAGAAATTTTTTTTGAAATTCTTTAAATATTTTCCTGCGGAAAATTCCATCAAAAAAAGTTCATCGAAAAATCCATCGGAATTCCAGTGAATTTGTCAGAATCCGTAGAAATTCCATCGGAGATTCCAATGGACCTATTTTCCATTGGAATAAGCCGAATTTTTATTAGTGTACGAAGACAAACACTTGTAGGATTTGACATTTTGCATATATATTTGCAAATTTAAAGGAATTAACATTTTATATGTAATTTCACCAAACCCGAGCACTAGGTTTAAAACATTACAAACTCCATCTTTGCCAACATTAAGCAACACATTTAGAGTTTAATTTCGCAAAATTTTAACGGAGTGCACCAATTTCACTAATTTAAACAACAAAGACCCCATGCACTCAAATTTCAAGGGTTGATGTAAATTTAAAGAACATATTACTTACCTGGTGCTTATCAACTAAGTTTATCGATAGTCCTCTTAATCTTCGGTTGCAATCACCACTTTCATTGCTTCCGGTTGATGCTTTTGTGGATTTCTGGGGTTTTCTTCAAAAAGCAAGTTCAAAGGGATGGGGAGGAAGATGAACTGAGAGTCATGGCAGACCAGGGGGTTTAGGAGTGGTTAGTGATTTTTGTTCATTTTTCGTTTATTTATCAAGGCCCACAAACAAAGACCTTTCACTTCCACCGGCAGAACACTTTCTTACCTGCTATATCCAGTCATAGTAGCAAAATTAATAATAATAATAGAGTGTAGTTACACGCTTAGATGGAAGGCTAATTAGATGACATTTTTGACCAAAATAAAAAGTTTGGTGGTAATTTTGGCTAAGCACTCTATTAATTAGTATGACCAAAATAGTTTAACGTTTAACATTACTATCTCTAAATTGTTGTGTTGTATTATTAAAACTTTACTTCGGTAATAATATGCAAATTTAAGAATGGAAAGTGATTTATGACTAATTTGCCCCTCTTTTTAATGCTACTAGCAAACATTCTCTTTTTTAGCGAACTAAAAGGGTGTGTAATAATCAATTTCTCATCGAATCATTCTTATCTTACTCATGCTCTTTGTCTCTCTCTCTCTCTCTCTCTCTCTCTCTCTTTCTCTCTCTACCTCTATGGTGTGGTCTCATTGGTCCTTTCAGCTTGTAAAAAGAGTGCATATTCAAGTAGCATTAAAAGGAGGTCAAATCAATCAATCACTTTTAATTCTTCACTCATTCATTGGAGTCATTTTTTAATAATATAACCCTAAAATTTCAGTGGTAGAAATTTAAACCCTAGACTATTAATGTCATGTTAGTCAATAATTGATACCTCATGAAAGGTTGGTGCTAAATATCAAAATTTTTGTTGTAGTGGAGTAATTTGGTGAGGAAAATAGATGCCAATTATTGTTTTAGGAAAAGAAGTTTTAGATGTCAATAATCCTACATTGAATTTGGGCTCCTATATGAGGATTCTTGAACTTTTAAATTTTGCGTTCAACATGCCAACCATTGAAGTTATTTATTTTAAATAGGGATGATTATTATTCGCACTATTGAGGTTTGGATAAATGTTTTACACAGTTGACATTTTTAAATTATTATCTACCACTTTTCCTTCGCATAAAAGATTTTAAACCCAATTTCACCTAATTTTCCTTGACATAACCAATAACAAATCTGAAAGCTATTTTGATAAAGTTGGATTTAAAATTTATTTAATGCAACGATGAAAGGCGTAAACAATAATTTAAAAGCATAAGGGGCGTTTCAAAAAGCTTTTACTGATCAACACCCTATACTCGCTGGTCTATAATTGATCTTGTGTGCTTGCAAGTAAAAAGGGTTTTAAAACTAAATATAAAATCTACATCAACTATTTCGCATTTGCTTTCCCTAAAATGGCAAAACCCCAACTATTATAGAGTAGGTTTTTGCTCAGTAATTTTACTAAATTTGGGTGAATTTGGGTTCTTACTTAAATATTTCCAACTGATGTAAATCTTGGTTTATTTACTTCCCAAGTATCTCCATTTTATCCCATGTGATAAAAACAAATTGGCATTGGATTCCGTTCAAGGGAGGAATGGTCAAGATCTTCTGTAATGTGCACTAAGTTAAGTTTTGAAGCTATAAATTTTTGCTCAGTTTTGGTTCTGACCTAATTCTTTCTATGTTGCAACAAGTTTATTAGTTTCCTTTCACGTTTATTTGTTTTCTTATATGCATCTTATTTTTTTGTCATATGTTATAACTTACATGATTTTATTTTCTTTTTTGTTCATAGTGAATCACAATCACTTTTTAATCCTTTTTCCTTTTTTTTTTATTGTGTAGTAAAGGCGCAAGACCATAAATTGAGAGATTTGGACTCAAACTTTTGGTCCGAAAATTCTAAGGGTTTTATTAACTAAAATAGCAAATACTCATACGGTTGAATTTTTTCTTTTGATATCATGGGGTAAAAAACTAAGCGTAATAATGGTGAATCTCTTTGCTTTAAAGAAAAAGCAAAATGATAAGTGTCTTACTATAAGACACTTTATAAGTACCTTGTTTTGACTTAAAAATCATATTATTATATTTTAAAATTTTAAAAAATGTTGGATCGAATTGGAGAAACATATCACAATTTATAAACTATATAAAATTATCTTTTTATTCATGATTTATCACATTTCTAAAATATACATATTATATGCACTTGCAGATAGGGTTAATGCAATTAGGGTAGTATTTAATATTTTATCCGTATAGCCAACGAATATTTAAGGTTCGTAATTCATAATTAAGAGTAATCATTGAAAAATTTGTAGTTTTAAATCATAAAATATGTTAATTATAATGAGGCATGGCACTTAAGAGTGTCTTGCCATAAGACATATATCACTATCAAAAAATAGGTGATAATACTTATTCTGCCCCTAAATAAACGTTTCTTGCTCCATCCTTGATGCTTGATAAATATAACACTTATAAGAGAATTTTCTCATGGCATGCTGCTTGGGCTCATACCTTCTTGAGTAATGTAAACTCGGTGAAAATGCAGCAAGTGCTCATTATGTAACCAAATCTACAAAAATGTCAAGATGAAACCATGTTAGGTTTTGTCCAAACAATCTTACACAATAAGGGGAGGATACTTTATTAGCAATAGATAAGGGCTATCCATAATGGGAAAAATCGTTGGCAGGTTTGCCACAAAGTCCACCAGGCATAAAGATGGTCTCTGTGGGAATCAGTATGCAAGAGAGCCCTTTGAATACTTGCTTTATTAGAGTTATCATGGAGGCCAAGCATGCATACTCGCAAGCAAAAGTGTCATAAGGAAAAAAGTAATAGCCTTCCATGAATGATTCTCATCCTTTAATTCAAGGCTAAACGGATAAGCAATCCATAACATATTTGCATTATGCCCATTGGTCGCTTTCTTGACTTCGTCACTAGTCAAGACCAATGAAGTTTGCAACTACTAAGAGTAGTCCACCCTTAACAAAGGAATGACCACTTTCTTAGTATCATAAAAACCAAGAATAGTAGTAAATTCCTCTACCAAGGGAGAAATCCCCCTTGTTGATTTGAAAAACATGTATAATGGGGTCCTGAAATGCATGCTAGTATAGATCAATTTACAATTGAATTTCACTTACCTAAAAAAAGACCAGATAATTTATGTTCTAACAATCCATGTTGCTAAAAACTTGATATATTCTTACACCAAGAATCCATCATCTTCTTAAAGTAACACTTTCATTTGGAAGAAGAAACTCTAAGAACAAGTCTTACGTTGTAACCAAAAGATAGTCCTAAACCTACTCGAAACCTATTGGAAATCAGGACCAAAAGGCATGATTTTAGATTAGAGGCGATTGATTGCTGCTAATCCCTAGTAACTAAAACTAGGACTGAGACTTGCCTAAGTGCCATGGGGCCAGGCTTAAGTGTCACTAGCCCAACGGTTATACCCACAATTTTTCTTGCCTTTTTTTTTTGTTCTTCATAAGTTCAAGATTTGTAATTACCATATATTCCTCTCTTTTTATTATATCTTTCCAAGTAATCAACAAAATTATTTCCTTTTTCTTTTCTCTTTTGCTTCTTGGGTTGACCCATATTTTTCTTTGCAAAACTTATTAGGTGAGAAAGCTGGCTGGCTTGTTTCCTTTTAAATTTTTGACTAGGTTTCTTTATGCCTAATTTTCATAGATAAAAATTGTATACCATGCTTTCCTTTCTCTCTATTTTCTTGCGAATTTAGCTTTGCGCTTTGAGGTTCTCTCTCTAATTTGATGCTTTGTCATTATTGCTTAAGTTCAAGGTTTGAATAGTTGGTTTTGTGTTAATCTAGCTTTGGAGTTAATTTTTTTGTTGCTAATTGTTAGATAAATAGGACTGACCTAGAATGTGGAAACAGGTGTCGGGGATAGTCCACATATGTAGTGATGAATGACGGCTACTAGAATCGCCTTTATGATAACCACATCCTAAACCCAAAGTCTGACAGTGATGGTAGGTCAGTCGTGAGGTGAGGGGAGCAGAGAGTGAGATTTTTGGTGTCTTGTGTGTTTTCCTAGCTGGCCTCCAAACGGCCTTTTATAGGTTATGGGGAAGCTAGGGTTGTTACCCTAGGCATGACATTGTGGCCGTCGAGCATAAATGAGTAGGCCCAGCCAACAGTTCCCACTTGGCCACAAAAGCTGCAAACACATGCTCTTCACGAATCACAACTCCTCATGCTTCATACCAGAAATAGGATGTGTAACCAAAGCAGTAACAAATAGTGCTATATTAAGTTACCATCTAACTCAAATGACACTTTTACGAAATACAATATCCTAAATCATGCTAAATATCACCAGTGGCATTTTCAATCCCTTATGCTATGATATATCATATGATTATATACTAAATATAGTCGCCCGAGCTGATATTGGTGATGATGGATGGCATTTTCCTTAAACACTCATGATATTGCATCTTAGCTTAGTTGCTTTCCTAACATGTTCTCGTTGAACTGTACATATCGTGGTCCTTGAGATACACATTAAACTAGCAACATCAAGCTTTGACTTCGTACCATAGCTTTAAGTCAAAGGGTTATCGTCCATAGGGTCACACAGTGACAAGAGATAGGGAGGTCAATTGTCACTCCATATATGATTGTCTTTTAAGCACACACAGTATAAGATGTGTGTCATGACATAACTCCCACTTACTTAGGATTGTCACTCTATATACCATGTGAATAGCCAGTCTAGATTTTCATGAAAAAATCTAACATGAAGCACTAGATTTGTAACGGCCTGAATTTAATACGCATTCTAGTTACCTCGATTTACTCTAATCAAGTTGGGCGCCGCATTTTGATTTAATATTTTTTTTATACATATATATGTTTATATTTACGCAATGTAGGTTGAAACGACGACGTGGCCTCAAACAGAACTTCATTATATTCCTAAGAAACTCTTTCGAATGTTAAATAAATGTTTCCTTGAGTAACCGGTAATCTAAAAAAAAAAAGACAACAACAACTATCATAAGAATCGTAAAAAGATAAACCTTTTTTATAAAACAAGTGTTATAAGAATCAAAATTTATTCCCATAGGATGTGCAATTTCCATTCATTAATTTAACCAAATACTAATTTAAATGCAGATGTATACTTGCAGAAATGTGGGTAATAAAATAAAATAAAATAAAAGGGAGAGAAGACCGACATAAGAAGCTAAGAAATAATAAAACCAGCAAAAGTTAAACGTCAATTCTCAGCTCTTTCTCTCTTTCTCTCGCCCCCCTCTGCCGACTTCCTGACCCCCATCCCTTGTATCTCGCTGCTCTTTTCTTGCCGTCC
This sequence comes from Carnegiea gigantea, assembly GCA_029747015.1. Lineage (NCBI taxonomy): Eukaryota > Viridiplantae > Streptophyta > Magnoliopsida > Caryophyllales > Cactaceae > Carnegiea > Carnegiea gigantea. The sequence goes on from JAKOGI010000466.1 coordinate 127,372, forward strand.
CACCTCTGGAAAACGGCAACCACTAGCACCCCGGCCGACAGCCGCGCCCAGCCAGCACTGCCCCCGCCTCGACCGACCCCATTGGCTTGCCACGCAGCCAGTGACAACCACTCTCCTCCCCTGTTCTGGGCGGTCTTTGCGTGGCTGTTAGCCGCCTACCCGCCGGCCGGAATTCATCCCAGCCACCGATCGTTCGTTGGCCGGAACACCACTAACAGCCACGACCCAGAACCGCCTTCCCCCGTTCTCCTTGTTCAAGCCCAAATTGGATTGAAAGGTAAAACCCTAAGCCTTGTTTAGTTTGATTAGTTTGGTTATTTGGGATGGAATTTATGTATTGTATGATGTAATTAGCATTGATAACTGGTTGTTGTAAGTTCCTAAAATTGTTGAGGATTTTTGGATTGAATTTTGATTTGGGGGAAATATTGACCGAGAGTTGGAGTTTGTTTGAATTTTGATTTGCCTGAGAAATTTAACTAAACTAGTTTGAACATTTTTGATGCAGGATTATATAAATTGCAAAAGTTGACATTATTTCGTTCACATTATTTGGTTGAGTATGTAAATTCCATGGCTAGAGAAATTATGAAAGTCTGACAGTGTGGGACGTTATTTGGTTATCGTGTGTAATGCACATTTCTGAAGTTTTAAATTGATTCATTGTTGTGAATTTGTGGCCTGAGGTGATTGAACTGTTGAGAATAGGAAAGCAATTAGCGTTACATGGTTATAATATGTTTGGTTATAATATGCTTGGTATAAGGAAGGATATAATTTTGGGAATTTATGAAGGTTGAAGTCGATGGACGATATCAGTTATTGTGTACAATGCGAATTTCTGAAGTTTGAAATTGTTCGTATGTGTGAGGTTGATGTATGTTGTTATGAGCTTGGTATAAGTTTTGAGGATCTCTTTGGTTGTTGAATATTGAAGAAAAGGGTACAAGATTAGATATATGAAATGCTTTTTACTTTTAGGGTGTATGTCAACGGAGTGCTGAAAATCTAAGGACTTGGTTTGTTTTAGGAAGAAACTAATGATTAATGTTGTGATTAGCTAAGAGTTAGTGTGTGATTGGAGATCATGACTCGTTGCGTAGTGAAATAATTTAGAAGCATAATTTGGTTATAATTTCACATGGAAGAGCGCCCTAATCAAGTCGTAGGTGTTAACCAAATCTTGGAAATAAGCCTGAATATATTAACTTTGATTCTCCCTATATATAATTTAACCGTATTGAATGGTAAGTTTCAAAATTTAGAGTTAGTTATTAAAAAAAGTAGGGAGTAAAATTGGGTGACACAAGATGATGATGATGATGATGATGATAATAATCCGAATGTAATGACGATAACATCGATATTAATAAATCCGAGGCAAGCCACATCATCATGCCCTCATAACGTCTATTAAGCGAGCATTAACAATATCAAAGAGATGAAAACAAAAATAAAGTAGGATCAACTAAGTCAATAATAATAATAATCGTTATACGAATAATTGAAAGCAAAGTCGAGGGGAATTTAAATTATTCAATCAGTCAAAAAATTTCATAAAACCTCTTAATCTCACACTAATATTAAAAATTACATACTAAAATAGTAATGAGGCTGCCTCTATCGCTTCAAGCTGCCGACGCATGTTCTCCGCTATAAAGGAGAGAGAATCTCAAAGACCAGGTGCGTACATTGCATGTGCTCTTCGAAAACTCACGTGTTGCTCGAACTATGCAAAGTCAATATGATAATCACATAATGAATCATTTTACGCAATATTTTATCACATAAACAAGTGGCCCCGCTAATTATCAATCATCAAAGCTTATGCCCATCAATTATCAGGGCTTATGCTCATCAATATACCCGCGTGCGGTGTCAACTCAGGCTTCTCGATCGGCCTAGGGGGTGAGCACCTAAAGTATGATCGTTTCAAGACGTACGTCGACCAAGGGGTCCACCTCTAGATAATAATCAGCAAATAAATTTTACTTATTCATTCTTTCTCCTGTTTGCAAAACAAAATATTCTGAAATGCGGGTGCCCAACTAATTAAACTCAAATCTCATTTTACGGCATAGGGATGTACGTGCTAAGCTTCGGCTCATTATTCGAACGTTTTTATGTTTTCTGTTTTAGGTAAGAAAATCCATGAACAATCATCCTCCTGGCAAGCTAGAAGGTAGCAAGAATTGAATGAGAGTTACAGTTTTTATTAGGCGATCGCTAGCCAAAGGCTCACAGTGATGGTAGGTGGCACGCTGGAGATTGGCTTATAAGTGTTCTTCGGAAACCTTGGGGTTGATGGCACTTAGTATTGCTACACTAAGTGGTTGCGTTTATTATGAACTGTATGAATGATCAGATGTTTATTTGTGCTTCCGAAAGTTCAGTAAAACAGGTAGCCTTGTTCCATCACGGAACGACGGTAACGCCTCCAAATTGAAGGACTTCTACTAGTAAACAATAGTAAACAAGCAATTAAGTTAGAATAATCCAGCTTTGCCAATTGGGAGCATTACAGTTGTGGTATCAGAGCCAGGTTTAGCATCACTGTGAGCTATAGGAATGTCTATGAGTTAGGTTGGATTAGTGAAATGAACATATTAACCAGGGGTTCATATGTATGCTTGTATCATGAGGATGTTTTAGAAAACATTCACCTGGCCTTCATCCCTTGGTATTAAGACCAACGATATAGTTGAATAATATCTTAGGAATTCTATTATTATCAAAGTAGAATGGGGAAGCATTCAGCCAACTCGTTGATGACATATGTATTGCAAAGAAGTACATTAAGCTCATAGCAAATCTTGGGGAATTTTAGGTTGCCCGTTTAAGTTACCAAGATGCTTTCCATTGAGAGATTTTATTTAGATGTGCTAAAATACTTAATGTTTCGGAATTGTGATGTTTAAGACATGACCAGAAGGTGAAGTTCGCAAACTCTTATGTGCTTAATGCGGTACCAAACTACATTCAACTTGTTAGACAGGGAAAATGTATTATGCAACAGTATTCATAAGTTGGATTACTATGAAATAACCATTACAATATTACGGTAATGTGAATTTTTGAGGGCCTATCATATTGTCACAGATGATTGGCAATAATTATTTAGTATAATGAATCTGGTGTTGGCAATTCAGTAGTTTATGTGGTGCTACTTGATATTATATGGGTTGGATGCGTAAACATAAGGTGCTACACAAAAGAGGTGTTATCAGTGAAGGTGCCTTTAGATGAGGGGAACTTATATGGCTACCGACTGCTAGGTGTAGACAAGTCATTACCCCCTAAGGGCATGTTCTGCAGTGATGGAGGTAGTAAGTAATAAAGAAATAATGGATATTAAGACTTGGGATATTAGAGGATGTTTTGACTCTGGGTCATCGACCCGAATTATAAAAACAAATATGCCTCAAGCCAGACGATATAGACATTGAAAACTTTTGGAATGTGTAGGGGAAAACTCTTTTAGAGATTCAAAATGCTATAGTCGTTGGGCCGATAATGTCTACACTTATTATAAGGTTAAAACAATATCTAAGTACACCGGAAATTCCTATGGATGGATTTTAGCTCCAAGATATTCATAAGAGGTTTCAAGGAGACATTCAAAGAATTCTTTTTCCTATGTTGGATTAGGCCATGGGTGCTGATGCGTCAAGCTATACTCATTAGATTGTGTAAAATAAAATTAGTAGGGAAGATCTTAATTTGTGGAGCATCAGACGACTCGGTAATTAAGCCTCTTGGGTTAACAAGATTAGATCAAAAGAAAGAGTAATTAGAAGGGCATTGGGACATTGGATTCATCAAAAAGCAAGAGTGACAGTCCACAACTTTGAGTGTGCTCATTTTGGTGAGAAATGGTAATTTATAGAGATGGAACTAAAGGCAAAAGGCTTGAGGAAATGCCAAATACGTCAATGGGTTTACTTTTGTAAAATGGGAACTTTGGAAGTCATAATTTACACTTTTTCCTAGAGTAAATAAGATTTTGGGAGATAAATGACCTTTGAAGGAGTATAATAAGCATAATGGTTACATAAGATTGCACTTAGAGCATTTGTTGTGACATTACAATTTATGTTGGTAAGGAATTGGGAGTGATAGAGTGTACATATACCTATATATTACTTGGACTCTATGGAAGTATTAGTAATGATTCTATGAGATTGAGATATCAAATTCAAAAGAGTATTACCAGGACACAACTTTAGGTACGACAATAGAGGATTGGGGGGGTATTAAGATCAGTGAGATGTTTGCATATGGATTAAAACCGAGACAAATTTCCTTTCTATATGTCAAACCCTTGAAACCTTATTTGCATGAGTCCCTGTATCGATGCAAATGAGGTTACAGGGACCTTTAGCCAACTAAATATCATACCTCTCTTGATAGATGCTATTACATAAATTTAGCATCCTTCTTGACCTCCTTGGTTACCACCTAGAACCAAGCACCCCCTTGTTATGCAATAACACAATTCAATTTGTAATTTCTTCCCATTCACATTAAGCTTGCCAAAACCTATGTAATTGTTGTCATAATCCTTCATTTCATATCTTTTCCCTCATTGAATTTCCTCACGACATTCATTTTCAGAAGGAATCCCTATTAGTAAGATACGTCGCTCTTACTTTCTCTCTTGCTTTCACTAATTCCCTTTACTCAGTTTGCTTTTTGCCATCATTATTTCAATAGTAATGTGATCTTTCCTACTCTTAACATCCAATCATTACATAGATTGCTAATTTTACTACTAATCTGGTTTTCGGATTTCTGCGTAATGTTTTGATACCTATGTAACTAATGATTGAAACCATCTTATTCTTATTGCCCTCCATTCCTAAATTGTTTACGCTTATAGTTATCCTCATTCTGTTTACATCACGGTAATATTTTAATTACCCATCGTTTCGAAATCTGTCATTTGTTCCTTTCATTAAAATCTTACACTAGCAACATCCTCAATACTTTTTAATCATTAATCAACTTCTCCCCAAATCATTTTGATTTATGTATTGGTATCATCTCTTTGCTATTTTACCTCCTCACGACCCCGAGCATTTGCCTAAAAGATTTTTAAATGGCATACGAAATCTTGCTGCTTAATTTGCTTTTGCGTTAACGCTATTATTTGTATCATGTTTTATATTTGATTGAATTGCCTCATCCTTAAATTTTACTTTTTTTTCTCAGCGTTATCTGATCCTTCTTTTAATTTCAAACTTTTGGAAGTTAGTGGCTCCTTACGAAAGCCTGTATCTATTTTCCAGCATTATTCACCATGTGTTTGGAACTACTTGTTAAATATTGAATCAATTCTTGCTCGATTTCAAGTAGATGTCAACATTCTAATACTTTTGTCTTTCATCATTCTCTTCATCATTTCGTTAAAAGCGTATTTATATATATACATATATTTTATAACCCCACCAATTTTCTTGCTTTTAAATTTCATTCTTCAAAATATAGATTCGGCTTTTCCTTCAGTAATCTTGTTATCTTACTTCCACTTGCTCCATCGTGCCTATTTTATACTCTACTTAGTGAAATCCCAATCCTTCTGTCGACTTTATTATGCTAATGGTGGCTAGACAGTCACCTTGTTGAAACTACATAACTCTTATTTCATATGAAATTCAACGGTTGAACCTAAGTGGCTAGACGGTCACTTTTTGTCTAAAGTGGGTCAAGCCTTTTCCTTTGAAACTCTCTTTTGTTGTTATCCATTGCCTATGTTTAACATTGTGATTATCATATTTCTTATGCTATCGGAACTATATTTACGACTTTGACATTCAACCATACTTTAGTGTCATAATTATGGGAACAATCCATCCCCCGATTCCTACTAGAGCTCAAGAACCCCAACCTCATTTCCATTCACGTGAAAGGGTTCAAACAGCTCGATCAATCAATCACAATTTTGGTTAAAAATATTTAATTAAGCGAATAATCTTATCTTCCTATTTTAAGAATATGAGCATTGAGGTTGTGTCACATGGGTCAGAAATTGGGCGATTATCAACCCTCAACAATGGGGAAGGGGATGATATCAAATTAAAGAAACTTGCACAGAATGTCATACAAGGGAAGTAGCTCATCCCCCTTTTATTTCCCCTATTTCCCCGGGTTTCGATGTGACAGGTAGTAGTTGATATATGTATGTCAAGTTGAAATCTTCTCTTCAAAAAAAAGGGGGGTCACATGTGCACATATAGAAGTGGGATGATATGTTTTGTGCATTAACTTGAGAGTTAACAACGTATTGCTACGTAATGTAAGTTCTTAAGCTTGTGTAAGCTAACTAATGAAGACTTGTAATGCATGCTGTTCATGAGTCGCTCTGTATGACTATGTGAGCCAACCATCTGATTAGTCAGCAGCATTTCATTGGTATTGTTTATTTTTGGGGTGTAAACTCCAGTACTCCGGATGTGTAATTCGTTGAGTTGTACTTTCCATTTCTTTTCTATTATTGAATTTTATTGAATGGTTTACTCTGGGCATGTGGCCCGTAGAGCTGTGGTCTCCGACATGTAGCCGTTGAGTTTGATTGGTGTCCTTTTATATTTCTACTCAATGCAGGAAGTTACTGCAAGGCTTTAAGTCTGGAAAATGGTCAGTTTTTAGGCAGAATTCTGTCCGTTTCACTCCAGAATTTAAGACCGTTTCGCCTAAAATCTAAGAAAATACTAATACTCTTAGCCCTTGGGTGAAGGGGCATCACATGACGCACCATATGAATGTGTCCCTAATCACTATTAGGGGCGTTACATGAGCATGGAAACTGGTGGCATACAGATTAAATTTACCAGTAGAGCTTGAGCATATACACAACGATTTTCACATCCCCCAGCTCAGAAAACATATTCCAGATTCACAGCATGTCAGCATAATAGAACCAATACCCATACCTACTTGAAGTACGGTAAGGATTTCTTTTAAACTGTAAGTTTCGAGGACGAAACTTATTTTAAGGGGGGTAGGCTGTAACAGCCCGAATTTAATACGCATTCTAATTACCTCGATTTACTCTAATCAAGTTGGGCGCCGCATTTCGGTTTAATATTTTTTTTATACATATATATGTTTATATTTACGCAGTGCAGCTTGCAAATCGAAATCAAATCGAATTCCTCTTCTTCTCTTCCCCCTCCTCTTCTTCTTCTTCTGCCCCTCTTCTTCTTCTCTTCTCCTCTACGTCGTGTGTTATGTTTTTTTTTTCACTTTGTGTGTTTGTGTGTGTCATGAACTGAAAAACAAACAAAGAAAGAAACCACAACCTCCTTTTGTTTTATTTATCATGTGTAACAGTTCCCTTCCATTTTCCTTTTTCCTTTCTCCTTTTTTTTTGAGTCAAATCCTCCCTTTTAATGACTCCTTCAATTCCTTTTTTTTAATTTTGGGCACACTTACAACTAAATAAGACATGCTTTCTAATTACTCCCCACAACCTAATAATCATAACAACATAAAACACACATGTGCCTAAAATAAAAAAAAAAACGCATAGATAATTCAAAATAAGTAACAAAATTTTGGGGTGTTACATCCTTCCCCCCTTAAAAGAAGTTCTATCCCTGAAACGTACCATCACCAATTTTCTAATCTCAAGTTCCATCCATGTCACACAAAGCCCTTGTGTAAATCACATAAACTTGGCATTCGAATAAAACACACATAACTCACATAATCGCACACCATGAAACAAATAGTCAATCACATGCGCACACAGGCCTATCGGTCAAAGGTCGCAGGATTATTGCTCTGATACCACTTCTGCAACGCCCCGCCCGAAAGGAGCGGGTCCGTCACCACTGTGGATGCCCAGTTAGGGGCGCCCACAAGGCCTCTATGAACTTATTATTCATAATTAACCTGCTGATAGCCAATAGCAGCGGAAGCTCTGATCAAAATCCAATTGAGGATGGATGGGGTTATTCTAAAATCATGCATTACATACATACTTAAACCATATCCATAATGTTCTTACACATATACAAATCCAGAATACAAACAAAGCTATATTTACTAAGCATAATCATAGCATAAACATAGAACAAGGCCTGCATTCCCAACTTCGCCCTAAAAAAAAAAAAATGCATCTAATCCTAGCCCCATGTTGCTCCTGATGCTTCCTTTAGCTTTCAAAACCTGAAAAACACTGAGGTTATGAGCTCCCTGAGCCTAGTGAATAACCCTTACCTTCCCCACTGTTACACTTACACATTAACCGGTTAACACATAATCCACATAGCACATGTATCTTATGACATATAAACATAACATATCACCTAGCATATAGTGCACGATAAGAGAACATACATATGCTTCCAGGATCAAAATATACTTACATTTTTCATATCTAACATGTTCACAAGTATCACAACCACATACACGCATGATTATGTTATGAGGTGGACAATTAGATTATCTTAGTCGTACCTGTCTCATACCAGGTACGATTCAAGGACTCTTGTTTTTACTTAAGTCCTTAAACAAACTATGATGTTAGTCTATTCACTAAACTCACCATGATTGTCCCATACCAATCATGTCCTTTGGGCTTATAGTCCTCACTAGAACCCAAAAGAAAGCAAAATCTACTAAGCAACCTAACGGACCGCCCATAACCACAATTGGCACACACATCAAAAACAACCTTAACATAAAAGTTCACATACTAACCATAAACACATAACATGTGTCTTAAACATGCTCATCAATCCCATATGCATTTCAAAGTCAATCACAAGCTTATAGATATTTTGAATGAACCTTCAAATCCAAAACCAAATCCAAAATCCAAAACTAAGATCAAAATTGGTTTCATAACTTATCCAAATTTCAAATCCAAACGAAACCCAATTCCATACCACATCCAAAATCCAAGTCCAAGCCAAAACCAATTGCACAACACATCATATATTCTTAGCTGAATGCAAAACTTTTACTTTAGGTGAAGTCAACTCATGACCACACAAAGAACCATCACAAAACACAAGGGTCGCAAACACATCCTGTCGGACCGGGCAATACCCCTTCAAGGTACCAACTAGGACCCAACACTTTAGAGTATGTATAGGTACTCAAATCCCAAACTGATGAATCACATTCACATCCTAGAGCACCAGGGACCCATACAGCTCCCACATAACACAAACTGAAGAGTCAGTTGGCAGACCGGGCAGTGCCCACTCAAGATATCAACCAACGACTCACACAGCTCTAAACACAAAGACAACTACTTCTATGGCCATAGCTCTAGAATGCTCGGTAATAGCCTAAAGCAAGGCATGAACCTCTTTCCCCAAAAAGGTTACTTAATGAAATCATATCATCACATTTTTATTTTCAAATAAATTCAATTCCATAATTTGAACAAAACATAATCAAACCAAAGCATAATTCCATTCAAAATACTTTTCATAAGTTTCCAATAAATCATAACCACATTTTCCTATTATAATGCGTGAAATCATCACAGACGTGATGATTATTTAATTTATGCGTACAAATAATCCATCATTGCATCAAACATAACATTTCACTCAAAAATTCGTAACTCAAAGGATACACATCCAACATGAACAAAGTTAGCAGACAATTACCAAATAACACCATGCATTCACTATAATAGTTTTATAATTTTATACTGAGCCAGTCCTCGTTAATAATCAAAACAGTATCAAGAATTATGCTTTAAACAGCACAATTTCAATCAAAAATTCACAACTTATGAAGCACATCTCCAAAGTTCATAGAACTTTTCAAAAAATTTACAAATATCATAAATAAACTACGTTAAAATTTTCACAATTTTATACCAAGCCAATAATTAGCAGAAAATTCAGACAACAACCGAACTGTGGGCACCAAAATAGGGCAGTTCCATCGAAAATTCATAACTCACAAAGCACATATCAAATATTTACGAAACTTCACACGAAATTGCCAAATAATATGAATATTCTACATTAAAAATGTCATAATTTTTCACTGACCCAATGGCTCACAATAATCAAAACATTAATAGAATTTTAGCACAAATTTACAGGGCAGATTCAATAAAAAATTCGTAACTCCTAAAATAAGCATCTACAATTCATGCTAGTTTACCTGAAATTGCCCAACAACACATCAAACCTACAGTAAAATTTTCCAAAATTTTCGTGTAGCCAATAATTCACAAAAAATCAAAGAGCGGAAGGCTGTGTGCAAAATCTGAATATGCAACATCTATTTTTCTGCTCTCTTGTTCATCCAATACAAATAATCAATTCAAAAATTCATAGTTTAGCATATGTTTGGATGAATTCACAACATACCAATCAATCCACAACACCCAATCAATCCAAAAATCACAATTAAACATACAACTCAAAGAAGTGAGTTTCTAACAAATGAATTTAGGGTTCTAATCTACTAAACTTTAAAACATTAAATTCAAGGCTTCAATTTTCAATTGATTTCTTAGATTTGAACCCTAGATTTTCGAACCCTAGGCCATTTTTAAGAGTGGAAAAGGCAAAAATTACTCACCTTAGCTTGCAGATCGAAATCAAGATCGAATTCCTTTTCTTCTCTTCCTCCTCCTCCTCTTCTTCTTCTTCTGCTCCTCTTCTTCTTCTCTTCTCCTCTGCGTCGTGTGCTGTGTTTTCTTTCTCTTTGTGTGTTTGTGTGTGTCGTGAATTGAAAAACAAACAAAGAAAGAAACCCCCACCTCCTTTTGTTTTATTTATCATGTGTAACAATTCTCCTTCCTGTTTTCCATTTTCCTTTCTTCTTATTTTTGAGTCAAATCCTCCCTTTTAACGACTCCTTCAATTCCTTTTTTTTTTGGGGTACACTTACAACTAAATAAGACATACTTTCTAATTACTCCCCACAACATAATAGTCATAACAACATAAAACACACATATGCCTAAAATAAAAGAAAACGCATACATAATTCAAAATAAGTAACAAAATTTCGGGGTGTTACATCCTTCCCCTCTTAAAAGAAGTTTCGTCCTCGAAACTTACTATCACCAATTTTCTAATCTCGAGTTCCATCCATGTCACACAAAGCCCTTATGTAAATCACATAAACTTCGCATTCGAGCAAAACACACATAACTCACATAATCGCACACCACGAAACAAATAGTCAATCATATGCGCACACAAGCCCTATCGGTCAAACGTCGTAGGATTATTGCTCTGATACCACTTCTGCAACACCCCGCCTGAAGGGGGCAGGCACTCACCGCCGTGGATGCCCAGTTAGGGGTGTCCACAAGGCCCCTGTGAACTTATTAGTCATAATTAACCTGCTGATAGCCAATAGCAGCGGAAGCTCTGATCGAAATGCAATTGAGGATGGATGGGGTTATTCTAAAATCATGCATTACATACATACTTAAACCATATCCATAATGTTCTTACACATATACAAACCCAGAATACAAACAAAGCTGTATTTACTAAGCATAATCATAGCATAAACATAGAACGAGGCCTGCATTCCCAACTCCGCTCTTAAAAAAAAAAAAAAAAAATGCATCCAATCGTGGCCCCGTACTGCTCCTGCCGCTTCCTTTAGCTTTTAAAACCTGAAAAATGGTGAGGTCATGAGCTCCCCGAGCCCAGTGAGTAGCCCATACTTTCCCCGCTGTTACACTTTACACATTAACCGGTTAACACATAATCCACATAGCACACGTATCTTATGACATATAAACATAACATATCATCTAGCATATAGTGAACGATAAGGGAACATACATATGCTTCCAGGATCAAAATATACTTACATTTTTCATATCCATCATGTTCACAAGTATCACAACCACATACACACATGATTATGTTATGAGGTGGACAATTAGATTAGCTTAGTCGTACCTGTCCCATACCAGGTGCGATTCAAGGACTCTCATTTTTACTTAAGTCCTTAAACAAACTATGCTATTAGTCTATTCACTAAACTAACCATGATTGTCCCATACCAATCATGTCCTTTGGGCTTACAGTCCTCACTAAAGCCCAAAAGAAAGAAAAATCTACTAAGCAACCTGACGTGAGGGACCGCCCATGGCCATAATTGGCACACACATCAAAACAACCTTAACATAAAAGTTCACACACTAACCATAAACACATAACATGTGTCTTAAAACACGCTCATCAATTCCATATGCAATTCAAAGTCAATCACAAGCTTATAGATATTTGGAATTAACCTTCAAATCCAAAACCAAATCCAAAATCCAAAACTAAGATCAAAATTGATTTTATAACTTATCCAAATTTCAAATCCAAACGAAACCCAATTCCATATCACATCCAAAATCCAAATCCAAGCCAAACCAATTACACAACACATCATATATTCTTAACTGAATGCAAAACTTTTAGTTTAGGGAAGTCAACTCATGACTCACACAAAGAACTATCACAAAACATAAGGGTCGCAAACACATCCTGGCGGACCGGGCAATACCCACTCAAGGTACCAACTAGGGACCCAACGCTATAAAGTGCGTAGAGGTTCTCAAATCACAAACTGATGAGTCACATTTACATCCTGGAGTACCAGGGACCCATACAGCTCCCACATAACACAAATTGAAGAGTCAATTAGCGGACTGGGTAGTGCCCACTCAAGGTACCAACCAACGACTCACACAGCTCCAAACACAAAGACAACTACTTCTATGGTCATAGCTCTATAATGCTCTGTCATAGCCTAAAGCAAGACATGAACCTCTTTCCCCAAAAACGTAACTTAATGAAATCATATCATCACATTTTTATTTTCAAAGAAATTCAATTCCACAATTTGAACAAAACGTAATCAAACCAAAGCATAATTCCATTCAAAATACTTTTCACAAGTTTCCAATAAATCATAACCACAATTTACTATTATAATGCGTGAAATCATCACAAACGTGATGATTATTTAATTTATGCGTACGAATAACCCATCATTACAGCAAATATAACGTTTGACTCAAAAATTCGTAACTCAAAGGATACACATCCAACATGAACAAAAATTGGGAGACAATTACCAAATAACACCATGCATTCACTATAATATTTTCATAATTTTATACTAAGCCAGTCCTCCATAATAATCGAAACAGTGTTAAGAATTATGCTTTAAATAGCACAATTTCAATCAAAAATTCACAACTTATGAAGTACATCTCCAAAGTTCATAGAACTTTTCAGAAACTTTACAAATACCATAAAGAAACTATATTAAAATTTTCACAACTTTATACCAAGCCAATAATCACCAGAAAATTCAGACAACAACTGAACTATGGGCACTAAAATAAGGCAGTTCCATCGAAAATTCATAACTCACGAAGCACACATCAAAACTTTACGAAACTTCACAAACAATTGCCAAATAACATGAATATTCTGCAGTAAACATTTCATAATTTTTTGCCAACCCAATGGCTCACAATAATCAAAACATTAACTGAATTTTAGCATAAATTTACAGGGCAGATTCAATAAACAATTCGTAACTCCTAAAATAAGCATCTAAAATTCATGCCAATTTACCTGAAAATGCCCAACAACACAGGAAACCTACAGTAAAATGTTCTGAAATTTTCGTGTAGCCAATAATTCACAAAAAATCAAAGAGCAGAAGGCTGTGTGCAAAATTCGAATATGCAACATCTATTTTTCTGCTCTCTTGTTCATCCAATACCAATAATCAATTCAAAAATTCATAGTTTAGCATATGTTTGGATGAATTCACAACATACCAATCAATCCACAACACCCAATCAATCCAAAAATCACAATTAAACATACAACTCAAAGAGGTGAGTTTTTAACAAATGAATTTAGGGTTCTAATCTACTAAACTTTAAAACATCAAATTTAAGGCTTCAATTCCCAATTGATTTCTTAGATTTGAACCCTAGATTTTCGAACTCTTCTTTCCCTAGTCCATTTTTAAGAGTGTAAAAGGCAAAAATTACTCACCTTAGCTTGCAAATCGAAATCAAGATCGAATTCCTTTTCTTCTCTTCCTCCTCCTCCTCTTCTTCTTCTTCTGCTCCTCTTCTTCTTCTCTTCTCCTCTGCGTCGTGTGCTGTGTTTTCTTTCTCTTTGTGTGTTTGTGTGTGTCGTGAATTGAAAAACAAACAAAGAAAGAAACCCCCACCTCCTTTTGTTTTATTTATCACGTGTAACAATTCTCCTTCCCGTTTTCCATTTTCCTTTCTTCTATTTTTTGAGTCAAATCCTCCCTTTTAACGACTCCTTCAATTCCTTTTTTTTTTGGGTGCACTTACAACTAAATAAGACATGCTTTCTAATTACTCCCCACAACCTAATAATCATAACAACATAAAACACACATGTGCCTAAAATAAAAGAAAATGCACCCATAATTCAAAATAAGTAATAAAATTTTGGGGTGTTACATCGTTCCCCTCTTAAAAGAAGTTTCGTCCTCGAAACTTACCATCACCAATTTTCTAATCTCAAGTTGCACCCATGTCACACAAAGCCCTTATGTAAATCATAGAAACTTGGCATTCGAGTAAAACACACATAACTCACATAATCGCACACCATGAAACAATAAGTCAATCACATGCGCACACAAGCCCTATCGGTCAAAGGTCATAGGATTATTACTCTGATACCACTTCTGTGATTTCACCAACTTTTAAATCTTTGAAATATATTTTATAAGTAAATAATGCATAATTTATGTGATTTTGAGGTAAAATAAATATATAAGAATTTGGGTGGAATTGATTAATTCTACTCAAACCTCCAACATGTGCAATGCCTGAAGTCCAAGCTCAAGCCCAAGAGGAAAAAAAAAAAAAGAAAAGGAATCAGCAAGGTCAGCCCATGTGGGCCCTATTCAGCCGAAGCCCGACCGAAGTCCAGCCTGTGGCCCGTCGGCTCCCAAACCCAGCCGGTCCAGCTCTTCCTCTCCTCACTCATCTCTCTTCCTAGGCCTGTGAGGCGCGGCCCATCCGTCCCAAACCCAGTCCCCTCTCTCTCTTTTTCTCCTCTCCCTGCTATGCGGCGCAGCGCCTATCTCCTCTCCCAGGTTGGACCGGCTTCTCAGCCCGTTCCAATCCTTTCCTCTCTTCTCACTTCCCTTGAATGGGCTGAGCTTTGTAGTCCAAACACCTCATCAGCAGCCCAGCACTCCAAAGCAACCAAGACTTGATTTTTGTGAGCAACCCCTAGGTGACCTAGTCAAAGCTAGTTAATTTTTGATTAATTCTATACTAATGACTGGTCATGACCATGCATATAACATCCCAAATTAATTGGAATTAATTTCTATTAATTTTGGGGGTATCCTAAGGGATGGATTTTCCACTATAAAAGGGGCCACAGGTTGAAACATCCATACACACACACATTTATCCACTTTCTTGCTCAAGCATCTTCTCTTTTCATCTCATTTGTGAGTCAAATTTGAGAGTTTACACTAAGTTTTATAATGTTGTGTAACTGAGTATAAGGTTTGGATATAGGAAGTGAAATATACCAATTCCAATGGTGTTTTCACTAACTATGACCGGCTAAACTACTCATTCTAGGATTAGGATGGATCCTTGGTAATAATATTCTTTTGCTAATTTCTTATGGGGTTATTTTTGTCTCTTTTATATAATCTTGAGTTTATATTTGATCATAATCTATTTATGCATCTTAATACTAATGTTTAATCATGTTGATGATACTAGTTTAATTTGCTATCTCAAATGAATATTAGGCCTTGTAGGCTAATATGACGATTATGTAATTGGGCTTAAAATTATAATTGTTTAAATTGAATAATTTATGTTAGAAATTAGATGAGTTATGTCTAAAAAGAATAATTCATGCTAAACCACTAGATAAATTATGTCACTTTATAATTGTAATCTTTTTTTTTTTTAATTTTCTCCCTCTTCCCCACTAATCTAACAACCTAATCTAACTTTGTTTTTTTTTCTTTTTGTTATTTTATTTATTGTACCTAATCTAACAATCCCTTCCCCTTTTATTTCCGTTGTTCTTTTTTTTTATTTACTTTATTTTTTAAATTTTCTTTACTTTTGCTTTATTTTGTTTTATTAGTTTTTGTTATTTTCCCCCTTCCCTTGGTTCTTTCTTTTATTTGTTTATTTGTTTATTTTTTAATTTTTTTTTCTTTGTTCTTATTTCTCTCTTCTTATCTCTCTTTTCTTTTTTCTCTTTTATTTTGTTTGGTGATTATTATTGTGGAGATTTCATTCTTTTCTTTTGTTGCTTGTTGGTATATGCTTGGTAGACATTCTTTGTACTTAGATCATGAACCATTTAATCCTGAAATTGAATGCTCTCTTCGTGAGATAAGAGCCAAGAAATCAGAATCTAATAACAAAATGGTTGAAGAACAACCAACCCCACCACCTAAGCAACTTAAGGAATATTTCACTCCCGCCACCTATGACTCACCAACAAGAACCCGTATACCCACTGTTACGGTGCCATTTGAGATTAAATATTCTCTTATCCAAATGCTTCCATCGTTTTATGGGCTAGAGTTTGAAAATCCTTTCAAGCATGTTGATGCATTCTTAGAGATTTGCTCTACTGTGTTTTTAAATAATATCTCTGATGATACTCTTCGCTTGCGGCTTTTTCCTTTTTCTTTAAAAGATAAAGCTAAAGCTTGGTTGGACACTAGATCAATATCACCACTTGGGATCAATTGCAAAAGGAATTCTTGAAAAAATGTTTCTCCATTGGTAAATTGACTGCCTTAAGACGTGCTATAACCACCTTCTCACATAATAAAAATGAGCAATTGCATGAAAGTTGGGAACGGTTTAAAGAATTGTTACGATGTTGTCCTTATCACGAGGTACCTATCTGGCAACTGGTCCAGAGTTTTTACTCTGACTTAGATAAGCATAATAGGCAGATGGTTGATGCATCATGTGGTGGTAGTTTCTTGTACAAAACTCCTGAAGAAGATTGGAAATTATTTGAACATTTGAGTGAAAATTCACATCTGCATGCTACTTACTCACATATAGATGTGCCTAGGCAATTAGGAAGGAAAGGGGGGATTTATGAGGTGACCTTTCTAGTAAAGGTGATACTTTAGCTAAGAAATTTGATCAATTGTTGTGTATAAATAAAGTGTCTAATGCCCCTAATATGCAAGATGTGTGTTCGATTTATGCTAGTCCCATACATGCTTCTGCTGAATATCCGTGTATTGGTAAGTCTAACTGTATGACTGAACAAGTAAATGCTGCCCAAGAATTTTCTTCATCCAACAACCCTTATTCTAATGCCTATAATCACGGTTGGAGGAATCATCCTAATTTTTTATGGAGGTCTCAAAATGTTGAGAATCCTCAGGCCCAATCTAGCAGACCTACCCTTCCTGATTTCCAAAACCAGTGATGTGCTCCTCCCTCTTCCCATCAAGCTCCATCTGGGAGCTCTAATATAGACAAGGCAATCTCTGCCCTTGGCACCTAGACCTCTGTTGTGCAAAATGTTGATTCTAAGGTCCAAGGAATTGAGTCTAAGTTGCATATTGTTGACTCTCATTCATAATCTATAGCTAAGTTAGAAACCGAACTTGGGCAACTAGCCATAGATGAAAGTAAAAGAGAAGAAGGAAAACTTCCAAGTCATCCCATCCAGAACCCTAAAGGCTAACAATTTGAATAATTGAAAGCTCTAATGGTTCTTAGGAGTGGTAAAGAAGTGGATAACAAGGTGAGTGAGAAGAAACATGATAAAGATGAAGGACTTAAGACCATGAAGAGTGACCTTGAGATTGAAAAAGAGAATGACCTATCCCCTTCTCCTGTTGTGTCTGAACCCATTGTGAGATATGAGCCAAGGGTTCCTTACCCTCAAGCTTTGGATGCTCCATTCCCTTCCAGGAAAGACAAGCAAAGAGGTGACATCCTAGAGACCTTTAAGCAAGTTAAGATCAATCTTCCCCTCTTAGAAGCGATTAGACAGATCCCAGCCTATGCTAAGTTCCTTAAAGACATGTGCACTTTTAAAAGAAAATCTAAAGATGACAAGTCTAAAAAGGTTCTTCTAAGTGAACAAGTGAGTTCAATTCTGAAATGCGATACTCCCCCTAAGTTCAAAGATCCCGGCGTCCCTACCATTTCATGTTTTATTGGCAATCACAAAATTGAAAGGGTGCTTTTGGATTTGGGTTCTAGTGTCAACTTGATACCATATTCTGTTTACCTAGCGTTGGGATTAGGTGAACTGCAACCTTCCAACTGTACCCTTCAGTTTGCTGATAGGTCGATTAGGACTCTTAGGGGGCGAATAGATGATGTCCTGGTGCAAATTGATAAAAGATGCTTTCCTATTGACTTTGTTGTATTGGACATGGACCCCAGTCATGCTTCTAAGCAAATACCTCTTATTTTAGGACGTCCCTTCCTAGCCACAGGTAATGCTACCATTAACTGTAGGTCAAGAGTCATGGATGTCTCGGTCATGAATATGAGGGTTAGACTTAACATTTTTAAAGTTTCTGCTCAACCTGTGTTTGAAAATGAATCTGAATGCTTCTTTGTTAAGGTGATTGATGAGATGATTAAAGAAGCTTTGGCTGCTATTCTAAGTAGTGATCCCTTGGGAATCTATCTTTCCTATGAGGATTTGAGATTGTGTGATTTAGGAAGTGCAATAGATGAGATGGATTCTACCTTTGATTTAGAGTCCTCCTCTTGGGTATCTACTTATGAACTTCTTCCCCCTTTGGCTAGTTCTCTTATGTCACCTTCTGTTGTATCTCCATCTAAACTTGAGTTAAAACTTCTCCCTGATTTACTCAAGTATGTGTTTTCTAGGCCCTAAAGAGACCCTACCTGTTATTATATCTTCTCTTCTGTCTTGTGATCAAGAGGAAGAGTTGATTCGTGTTTTGTCTGATCATAAGGGTGCTATTAGATGGTCGGTTGCTGATTTGAAAGGGATTAGTCCCACAATTTGTATGCACAAAATTCATTTAGAGGATGATGTTAAACCTACTAGGCAAATGCAACATAGACTGAACCCCCACATGAAAGAAGTTGTCCAGAAAGAAGTAGTTAAGCTTTTAGATGCAGGCATTATCTACCCTATTTCTTATAGTCAATGGGTCAATCCAGTTCAAGTAGTCCCTAAGAAATCTGGCATAACTGTAGTTAAGAATAATGAAGGTAAACTGATTCCCACTAGACAGACCGCGGGATAGAGGGTGTACATTGATTACAAGAAATTGAATTCTGTCACAAGAAAGGACCATTTTCCCCTCCCATTCATTGATCAAATTTTGAAAAAATTAGCGGGATAAAGTTTTTATTGCTTTTTAAATGGTTATTCTGGTTACAACCAAATACCTTTCTATCCTGAGGACCAAGAGAAAACCACATTTACATGCCCGTCAGGTACTTTTGCTTATTGGAGGATGCCTTTTGGGTTGTGTAATGCACCTTCCACATTCTAAAGATGTATAATGGCCATATTTTCTGATTATATTGATAATTTCATGGAAGTGTTTATGGATGATTTCTCTATTTTTGGTTTTTCCTTTGATGTGTGCCTTGCTACTCTATCCGTTATGCTGAAAAGATGTGAAGAAGTGAATCTTGTTTTGAGTTGGGAAAAGAGTCATTTCATGGTCCAAAAAGGGATTGTTTTGGAACATAAAGTGTCCGAAAAAGGGATTGAGGTTGATAAAGTCGAGGTTGACAAAGCCATGGTTGATCTGATTTCTAATTTGCCTGTGCCTTCTTCTGTGAAGCAAGTCAGATCTTTCCTTGGTCATCCTGGTTTCTATAGGAGATTTATTAAGGATTTTAGCAAAGTGGCTTGCCACTTACTAATTTCGTTACCAAAGATGCTCCTTTTATGATTGATGAGTCATGTGAGCTTTTGAGAAGCTTCGATCTTTGTTGGTGACAGCCCCTATTGTGCAGCCCCTTGATTTTTCTTTGCCATTTGAGATCATGTGTGATGCATCTGATTTTGCTATTGGGGCTGTTTTGGGTCAAAGGGTGAATAGAATGCCTCATGTCATTTATTATGGTAATAGAACTCTAACTGATGCCCAAAAGCATCATTCTACTACTGAGAAAGAGTTGCTAGCAGTGGTATTTGCACTTGATAAATTCCGTCCATTCCTTTTGTGTTCTAAAGTGATTGTGTTTACTGATCATGCTGTATTAAAACACTTATTGGCTAAGAATGATACTAAGCTAAGACTCATTAGATGGCTTTTGTTGATGCAAGAGTTTTGATATTGAAATAAAAGATAGGAAAGGTTTTGAAAATTCTGTTGGCGACCACTTGTCCAGAATCTTTACTGAGTATACTAATAACTCAGTTGGATTTTCTGACCACTTTCCTAATGAGTAACTATTTGCTGTGTCATGTGCCCCTCTCCCTTGGTTTGCTCATATTGTGAACTACCTCGTCACTAGGAAGATTCCTCCTCACTGGTCCAAACAAGAAAAAGATAGGTTCTTCTCACAGGTAAGACATTACTATTGGGAAGATCCTTATCTTTTCAAACATTGCCCTGACCAACTAATACGTAGATGTGTCCCCGAGAGTGACATTCATAGTATTCTTACCTTTTGTCACTCTTATACCTGGGGTGGTCGCTTTGGAGGTCGTAGGACAGCTGCTAAAGTCCTATAAAGTGGGTTCTTTTGGCCCACTATGTTTAGAGATGCTCACAAATTCTGTCTTACTTGTGAGCGTTGTCAACGTACGGGTGTCCTATCCCGTCATGATATGATGCCCCTTTCCCCTATTCTAATTGTTGAAATATTTGATGTGTGGGGCATAGATTTTATGGGTCCCTTTCCCCCATCTTTTGGCTTTATATACATATTGGTTGTTGTTGATTAGGTGTCAAAATGGGTGGAAGCTCAGGCTACTAGGACCAATGACCACAAGGTTATGGTTAAGTTTGTAAAAGAGTGTATTTTCTGTCGATATGGTACCCCTAGAGGCCTTATTAGTGATGGAGGGAGTCACTTTTATCATCGATCTTTTGAGACTTTAGTTAGAAAGTATTCTGTGACTCATAAAGTAGCTACTCCTTATCACCCTCAGACTAGTGGTCAAGTTGAGGTATATAATCGTGAAATTAAGTCTAGCCTTGAAAAAACGGTTCGACCTGATAGAAAAGACTGGTCTTTGAGATTACATGAGGCTCTTTGGGCCTATCTTACTGCTTATAAGACTCCTATTGGGATGTCTCCTTACCGACATCTTTTTGGTAAGGCTTGTCACTTGCCAATTGAGTTAGAGCGCCATGCTTTTTGGGCTATTCAAGCCTTTAATTTTGATATGAAACAAGCAGGTTCTAACTATAGGCTTCAATTGAACGAGTTGGATGAATTGCGTAATAAAGCCTATGAGAATACTAAGATTTATAAAGCCAAAACCAAAATTTTTCATGATAAAACAATTTCTCGTAAATCTTTTGAACCTAATCAAAAGATTAGGCTTTTTAATTCTAAGCTTAAACTATTTCCTGGCAAGTTGAGATCTAGATGGGATGGTCCTTTTGTTGTTCAACAAGTGTTTTCCTTTGGGGCAGTCCAAATTTTGAATCCCCAAGATGGTCGAGTTCTCATGGTTAATGGTCAACGTTTAAAACCTGTTGTGACTCATGATTTTGGCCCTGGTTTGATTGAATCCATCAACTTGGTCGACCCTGTTTACTGTGATTAGCGAGGTGGGCATTGTCTGACTGAAGACATTAAACTTAGCGCTTGTTGGGAAGCAACCCAATCTTTTTAGGTGATTTTGAGTCTTTTATTTTTATTTTTATTTATATTTTTTTTAATCAAGGTGTGCTTGTGTTATTGAATGTGATTCTTCAATTGGTTTTTGGCTTTTGAGGTTGGTCTTGGTTGTGAAGGTGCTTTGGGAGTGTGATTGTTTAGCTTACATGGAAACAACTTTCCTCGTACTATCAGGTTGTATTGCTCTTTTCTCCATTTTTCTTTATCTTATTGTTTTCTACATTGAGGACAATGTGAGGTTTAAGTGTGGGGAGAAGGCAAAATGAAAATAAAAATTTTTAGAAAGATTAAACTTAAAAATTTATGGGTGAATTTGATTTTGGGAAGAGATTGAGTGTCCTAATTGTGCATGTTTTATTCCTATCATGTGTATTTGATTCATGTCTACCATATTCACTAGAGATTATTTCTAGCTTTGACTAGTTGCAGGCCGAAATTTTTGCTGTGCTAATATCACTATGTAGTCGATTTTAAGTATGAGATGTAACCCCATTTACAATGTCATATGAGTATTCGATAAGCATTGAGTTCCCCATTGACTTTTCAATCCAAAAAAAAAAATCAAATAAATTAAATTAATTGAGTTCTGATTTCGATACTGTTTGCACCAAAAATGAGCTATTTTTAAGGTACTTTTACACAAACTTTATGCTTGTTTTAATCGTATTTTTAAGGTTTTTATTTGATTTTTTTATTTTGCAAGTTTTGAATAATTTCAGAAAAATGGCCAAAAATGTGAGAAAAATAGTGGAAAATGTCGGGAATTGAAGAACCGGTCCGAAATTGCCATGAACCGATCCAAATTACAGTGAACCGGCCCAAAACGAATTGAACCGGTTCAGAGGAAAAAGAAAAAAACCGGTTCACTTCGGAAAGCCGATTCAGCGTTTTTTAATTCCCCCTCCCCTTCACTCTCTCTCACTTCGCGTCCCCAACCCAGAGAACCCAGAAATCGAGTCCCTGCTGCACCTCCATACCCTCGCATCTCTCTTCCTCCTCTTCCCTTTCTCTCTCCTCGAACCTCCATCCCCGCACTTCACGCTGCAAGAGCCAACGCACCTCCTACGTTGTCCACCATCTTCGCCATCCACGACAACCCCAAATCGAACGGTGAAGAATTCATGAGTTCGGGTATATATGGGAGCTGTCGACGCCATTGAAGAGCTAGGTAATTTTAGGGTTCTATTTTAGGTTTAATTTCGTTTTAGGTTTAGGTTTAGTTTGATTTCGTTTTTGTTCCAGTCATTCGAATTTTAGGGTAAAATTCGGTTTTAGGGTTTGACGTTAGAATGAGTTTTTGAGTTCGAATTTCTTGTAATTTTGCTATACTTTCGAGTTTCCCAGTTGTGATTTACGATTGTGGCTTGATTTTTGCAAAAAAATTGGATGTTGGTTTGTTGAATTTCGTTCGGATTCCCCCTCCCCTTTTGCTGCCCTGCTTCGGTTCCGTTCTCTGTGCTCTTCACCGTGGAGTTCGACTCAATGCTCAGGTTGTTTCGTGCCCTGTTTCCCCTCCCCCGCTGCCTTCATTTTTATTCTGTTAGACATGTTAAGCTCTGGTGTCGAGCCCTGTTTCTTGCCCTGCTGCTCGACTTCTTTGTGTGTTCTGCTCTGGTTGATTGTATTTGTTTTCCCTTCCCCTGAAATTAGTCCTGTTTATTTAGCTTAGTTAAGTAGTCTTATGCTGCTGGTTATTGATGGATAACGATTGCCCTGAAATTAGCCTTGTTGGATAACAATTGCCTGCTGCTGGTTATTGTGGTTCTATTACTTGCTGCTGGGAATTGGAATGCTGAGGGTGATGAATGTTGGTGAAATGGTTTTCATAATTCCTGCTTCAGATTTGGGTTGTCCGAACTCTTCAGATTTACTTTGCTTGTCATGTTGAATGATGTTGTTAGCTCAATAATTCATTAACCTGAGTTGCTTGCTTTGTTCAATTGGGAGTTTGGATGATCGAGTAGTTGAATTAGGATGTTAGGTAATGTTAGAATAACTTTGGAATTAGGTTGATTTATAGTATTTAGTTTTAGTGGCTTTTGATTTAAATCGACAATGATGTTAGAATAGTATAATTTCATGTTTTGTGATCTAAAAAATTCTTCCGTTGTCCCTGAGGATTCGACCCTCAAGTATTACAGCGAGAGCTATACGCTTGCGACTTTTATTTTCACTCTCAATTTTTCCCATCAAATTTTTGGCGCCGTTGCCGGGGATGACGGCAAAAGATTAGGTCATTTTCTTTTTGTTTTCATTTTTTTCGTACTGTCTTTGTTGATTTCATTAGTAGTTACTTAGTTGCTGAGATTTGTTTTAATTGATTTTTTTATTTTGGTGTCAATCGTCACTTATTGTTATCGTTTCTTCAAAAAATTCAAAAATCACAAAAAAAAGAAAAAATCCAAAAATCCAAAAAAAAAATTTGAAAACTTTCAAAAATCACAAAAAAATTCTGAAAATCCAAAAATCCAAAAAAAACAATTTAAAAAATTGAAATCCCTTAAAAATTGAAAAATTTCCCAAAAAAAAAAATTTCAAAATGCCAATTTTTAATTTCCCGCAATATGAGCACAAACCTTTTTGGAATTATTTTTCAAGGCTTAATGATTATCGTGCTCAACTGAATCATAATTTTCAAAAATGAAAAATTTGTGAGGTCATTATTGAGGGTCTAAATTTTAAGTCAAGGAGTTATATTGAATCACTTTGTCCTGGAGGTTTTCTAGAATTATTATCTAAAACTCAAAATGAAGTTTGGGATTTCTTTGAAAAATTAGCTTGGGAAACCTACGCGTTTGAACAAGTTAATGAGACTTTTATATATCCGACTCATGAAGAGTATGATTTTTATGCTAATTCTTACCCTTTAGATCACTTTATGAATTCCTATAACTCATTTCACTCCTATATGACTCCTGTTTTATGCGATTATTGTAAATCTCCTGATCATGCTGCTTATACTTGTCCTTATCGTGATTACATTGATGCTACCTGTGCAAGTTTTGAAAAGAAACTTAATGATATGACTGATCACATGATAGAGACTACGAAATTGAGAATTGCTGAATATTTTGAATCTTTTAACCAGATTAGGGAGACTTCTAGTGAGATTGATTCTAGTTTAGGATCTCCTAAACCTGATATTAGTCTCTCTGAGGATTTTGAACCTTCTTATTCTGCTAGGCCTGATTTGAATGAAAACATGTCTCTGCCTAGTTTAGAACAAGAAAGTGACATCCCTAAGTCTCGATTAACAGACCTTGCACCTTGTACTAGCTCACCCGATACTGTCATTGAAGATATTTCAGTCGATTTACCCACCACTTTGAATAACTTTTCTGAATTAGAAATGGGTAAACAATCTGATACTGTTAGTGAATTAGAAATAAGTATCACACCTGCAGTTGAGCTTCATGATTTAGATGATTCAAAAATTATTTCACAGGAGTTATGTGAAGAAGTGACTGAACCCACTATGTTGGACTTTAATGATGATATTCTTTGTGCGGAATATGACTCTTTTTTATATGGGCTTGATGTTACTAAAGGTCTTGATTTGAGTTCTCATATTGAATTTGAATCATTCTCTTTTGATTCCATCATCCCTGACCTTCTAATTAAATCAGATGATAATATTCTATAAATCGAATATGAATCTTTTTGTGGGTTTGATGTTAGTGTGAGTCTGAAGGAGGATTTCCGTGTTGAATATGAATCATTTTCTGTTGATCGTGTCCAAACTGACCTCCTTGAATATTATAATTCTCCCCTTTCCTCTCTTCTTTCTTCTTTAGACCCTTCCGAGTCTATTTTTGTCGAATCTGAGACATTGATGCTTGATACTCCTTGTTTAGATCAGATTCGTGATGATAATGGCATAAATAGACTCAAAGACCCCTTTGAACTGTAGGACTTGACTTTAGGCCATTATTTGCTCTCTGATTTTCAGATTTCCTTTGATTGGCCTTGTTTTAGTTCTCTCCCTTCCCCTCTTAGAGATGTGAGATATCATTTAGATCATTCAGATCACCTTAGATGGTTTATGCCTCCATATAGCCATATGTTCATTAAACCATTGACTGGTGCGTCTGATTTTACATATACACATCTCTCTTCTGATTGGGCTGCGAGCTTTGATAAGCTCAAGAGAGCATTGAGTTGACGTGGTATGATCGTTCCAACCTTCTTCTCTTTTCCATTTCTTTTATTTCTTTTTTGAACTTAGTCGTTTATATTTAGGATTGTGAATATATGAGTGTTTTAGTTCCTTTGTTTGGTTTCCTTGATTCTGTGTTTTGTTTGCTTTGTTTAGTCTTTGTTTAATAAGTTTCCTTTTTGTTCCCTTTTTGATGTTTCAGTGGCTTTGTTTTCGCCTTTCCTTTTGTTTTTCTTTTCTTTTGCCTTTTGTCTCGTTTTAGGTTTTTTTTGGTTTAGTAGGGATTTAGTAGGTCCTTGATTTTGGTTTTGAGTTTGTTTTTATAAATATGTGTGTTTCCTTTGGTTTTAGTTTTGATTTTCTTTTTCATTTTGGTTTTATTTGGTTTTGGTTTTGTTTTTGATTTTCCTCGTGTCCCAGTTGTATATATTTCAGGTTTTACGGCTGTATAGCTGATGTGCTTGCTTTTTAGCGCCTTAGTTCCCACAATGAGGACATTGTGAAGTTTTGGTGTAGAGGTGAGGTGCCATTTTTTGAAAATTTTTGAAGATTTTTGATTTTGTTTTTGGGAATGTTTGTACTATTTCTGATTACCTTGAATCCCTTATACTTTGGTTATTGGCTTGTATATAAATAGGATGTGCATGATAAGTCTCCACCTGCAAATGTGATATTCTAAGCCCTAATTCTAACTTCAGTTGTTTATTATAGGTTGTGTGATCCAGTCCTTATTTATTCCTTCATCATTGTCTTTAGGTCTTAGGTTTCCATGAATGATTCTCCTACTAACTTGTGACACGATTACTTTGAAATATACTTTGAAAAAAAAGTGTGTATTATGAATAAGAATGAAAGAAAGAAAAAAGAGGTGAAATAATATTTGGAATGACAAATATCCCTTTGAGGCATACGCCACTGCGCGTTACCCTTTGAGACATGTGTTATTGGGTGTTACCTTTGAGGCAATATTGCTAATGGGAATGCTTGCTTCTAGAGTCAGTATGATAATAATGTAGTTGTGTCAACTAAGTGGGATTGAGTCTAATTCTGGTCAATCTAAGCCCTAAGATGATGATACACTTGCACACGAACACCGGGATGGATTCATAATCTTTATGTTCAATGGGGTGAAAAATTGGTGCTTTGATGTCATTTAGGAGGTAGAGGACTTTGAAGTACATTCTGTATATATGCAGGTCAATAATTGAATATATGGGTGATTTAGCTGATTAGAATGTGTGCATATTTTTCCCAAATTTTGTACATATCAGTTTTGAGAAAAAATCAAAAAGATTGTTCTTTTATTTTTGAAATAATTTTGTGGGTATTTCACTTAGAAACCCTCATGAGACATCACTCGTCCACTTGGGAGAACAGGGGGTTTAAAGGGCTTGTTGCATACGCTAAATGCAACTGTGATTCTTACAACAATGAGTTAGCATTTTCTTTTTCTTATTTTCTATTTTCTTTTAGTTAGTTTAGTTTTTTTACTCGAGGACGAGCAAAATTTTGGTGTGGGGGTATTTATTCGCACCAAAAATGAGCTATTTTTAAGGTACTTTTACACTAATTTTATGCTCATTTTAATCGTATTTTTAAGGTTTTTATTTTATTTTGCAGGTTTTGAATAATTTGAGAAAAATGGCCAAAATGTGAGAAAAATAGTGGAAAATGTCGGGAATTGAAGAACCGGTCCGAAATTGCCATGAACCGGTCCAAATTACAGTGAACCGGCCCAAAACCAATTGAACCGGTTCAGAGGGGAAAAAAAAACCCGATTCACTTCGTAAAGCCGGTTCAGCGTCTTTTAATTCCCTCTCCCTTTCACTTTCTCTCACTTCGCGTCCCCAACCCAGAGAACCCAGAAATCGAGTCCCTGCTGCACCTCCACACCCTCGCATCTCTCTTCCTCCTCTTCCCTTTCTCTCTCCTCGAACCTCCATCCCCGCACTTCACGCTGCAAGAGCCAACGCACCTCCTACGTTGTCCACCATCTTCGCCATCCACGACAACCCCAAATCGAACGGTGAAGAATTCATGAGTTCGGGTATATATGGGAGCTGTCGACGCCATTGAAGAGCTAGGTAATTTTAGGGTTCTATTTTAGGTTTAATTTCGTTTTAGGTTTAGGTTTAGTTTGATTTCGTTTTTGTTCCAGTCATTCGAATTTTAGGGTAAAATTCGGTTTTAGGGTTTGATGTTAGAATGAGTTTTTGAGTTCGAATTTCTTGTAATTTTGCTGTACTTTCGAGTTTCCCAGTTGTGATTTACGATTGTGGCTTGATTTTTGCAAAAAAATTGGATGTTGGTTTGTCGAATTTCGTTCGGATTCCCCCTCCCCCTTTGCTGCCCTGCTTCGGTTCCGTTCTCTGTGCCCTTCACCGTGGAGTTCGACTCAATGCTCAGGTTGTTTCGTGCCCTGTTTCCCCTCCCCCGCTGCTTTCATTTTTATTCTGTTAGACATGTTAAGCTCTGGTGTCGAGCCCTGTTTCTTGCCCTGCTGCTCGACTTCTTTGTGTGTTCTGCTCTGGTTGATTGTATTTGTTTTCCCTTCCCCTGAAGTTAGTCCTGTTTATTTAGCTTAGCTAAGTAGTCTTATGCTGCTGGTTATTGATGGATAACGATTGCCCTGAAATTAGCCTTGTTGGATAACAATTGCCTGCTGCTGGTTATTGATGGATGTTTTGTGGTTCTATTACTTGCTGCTGGGAATTGGAATGCTGATGGTGATGAATGTTGGTGAAATGGTTTTCATAATTCCTGCTTCAGATTTGGGTTGTTCGAACTCTTCAGATTTACTTCGCTTGTCATGTTGAATGATGTTGTTAGCTCAATAATTCATTAATCTGAGTTGCTTGCTTTGTTCAATTGGGAGTTTGGATGATCGAGTAGTTGAATTAGGATGTTAGGTAATGTTAGAATAACTTTTGAATTAGGTTGATTTATAGTATTTAGTTTTAGTGGCTTTTGATTTAAATCGACAATGATGTTAGAATAGTATGATTTCATGTTTTGTGATCTAAAAAATTCTTCCGTTGTCCCGAGGATTCGATCCTCAAGTATTACAGCGAGAGCTGTACGCTTGAGACTTTTATTTTAACTCTCAATTTTTCCCATCAAGTTTTTGGCGCCGTTGCCGGGGATGACGGCAAGAGATTAGGTCATTTTCTTTTTGTTTTCATTTTTTTCGTACTGTCTTTGGTGATTTCATTAGTAGTTACTTAGTTGTTGCGATTTGTTTTAATTGATTTTTTTATTTTGGTGTCAATCGTCACTTATTGTTATCGTTTCTTCAAAAAATTCAAAAATCACAAAAAAGAAAAAATCTAAAAATCCAAAAAAAAATTTGAAAACTTTCAAAAATCACAAAAAAATTTTGAAAATCCAAAAATCCAAAAAAAAAAAAATAAAAAATTGAAAACCCCTAAAAATTGAAAAATTTGCCCCCAAAAAAAAAAATTCAAAATGCCAATTTTTAATTTCCCGCAATATGAGCACAAACTTTTTGGAATTATTTTTCAAGACTTAATGATTATCGTGCTCACCTGAATCATAATTTTCAAAAATGGAAAATTTGTAAGGTCATTATTGAGGGTCTAAATTTTAAGTTAAGGAGTTATATTGAATCACTTTGTCCTGGAGGTTTTCTAGAATTATTATCTAAAACTCAAAATGAAGTTTGGGATTTCTTTGAAAAATTAGCTTGGGAAACCTACGCGTTTGAACAAGTTAATGAGACTTTTATATACCCAACTCATGGAGAGTATGATTTTTATGCTAATTCTTACCCTTCAGATCACTTTATGAATTCCTATGACTCATTTCACTCCTATATGACTCCTGTTTTATACGATTATTGTGAATCTCCTGATCATGCTGCTTATACTTGTCCTTATTGTGATTACATTGATGCTACCTGTGCAAGTTTTGAAAAGAAACTTAATGATATGACTGATCACATGATAGAGACTACGAAATTGAGAATTGCTGAATATTTTGAATCTTTTAACCAGATTTAGGAGACTTCTAGTGAGATTGATTCTAGTTTAGGATCTTCTAAACCTGATATTAGTTTCTCCGAGGATTTTGAACCTTCTTATTCTGCTAGGCCTGATTTGAATGAAAAAATGTCTCTGCCTAGTTTAGATCAAGGAAGTGATCCCCCTAAGTCTTTGTTAACAGACCTTATGCTGCTGGTTATTGATGGATAACGATTGCCCTGAAATTAGCCCTGAAATTAGCCTTGTTGGATAACAATTGCCTGCTGCTGGTTATTGATGATTGATAGTGGTTGATTGTACTCGTTCCTTCCCCTCCCCTACTGTTGCTTTGCTTTACTTTGCTGCTGGTTATTGATGGATGTTTTGGATGTTTTGTGGTTATATTACTTGCTACTGGGAATTGGAATGCTGATGGTGGTGAATGTAGGTGAAATGGTTTTCATAATTCCTGCTTCAGATTTGGGTTGTTCGAACTCTTCAGATTTACTTGGCTTGTCATGTTGAATGATGTTGTTAGCTCAATAATTCATTAATCTGAGTTGCTTGCTTTGTTCAATTGGGAGTTTGGATGATCGAGTAGTTGAATTAGGATGTTAGGTAATGTTAGAATAACTTTGGAATTAGGTTGATTTATAGTATTTAGTTTTAGTGGCTTTTGATTTAAATTGACAATGATGTTAGAATAGTATAATTGCGTGTTTTGTGACCTAAATTCTTCTGTTGTACCCAAGGATTCGACCCTCAAGTATTACAGCGAGAACTGTACGCCTGCGGCTTTTATTTTCACTCTCAATTTTTTCCATCAGGCACCAATATTCAGGTCCTATTTCTATTCATGTCTTTAATTGCCTGAATATGTACTAATTGTTTCTTTGAGTGTTATCTTCATTCATATCTTTATCCACTCAAGAAAGCACATGAGATCAAGTAACTTCTGAAAACCAAAAAAAATAAAAAATAAAAAATTCAAAGTCTCAAAAAGAGGGAAAAAAAAGGGAAAAAAAATAATCAATTGATTTGGCCTTGGGAACTCGATTTTAAAAGATGCTCTTGTGATTTTTGTCATGTGGGGTGAAACTTCGAGCTTATGATTTGCTACATGGTTTCGTTGTGTACTTAATTTGTTTGAATCTTGTCCTATTGACTTAGTTGAAATTGAAAATTTTTGATAATGAGTTGTGGGAAGGTAGTGAATTGATATATGTGATTTGGAGTTGGCATTCATAGTTGGGTCATTTGATTTTCTTTCCTAATCCTATTCTTATCCTTCTTGTTGGTTTGAATGAACACAGGCATTGTTGTTATTCTTTATTTGAGGACTAGCAAATGTTTGGTGTAAGGGAGTTGATAATTCATATTTTATATATAATTTTCTCCTTTATTTCACCAACTTTTAAATCTTTGAAATATATTTTATAAGTTAATAATGCATAATTTATGTGATTTTTAGGTAAAATAAATATATAAGAATTGATTAATTCTACTCAAACCTCCAACATGTGCAAGGCCTGAAGTCCAACCTCAAGCCCAAGAGAAAAAAAAAAAGAAAAGGAATCAGCAAGGTCAGCCCGTGCGGGCCCTGTTCAGCCGAAGCCCGACCGAAGTCTAGCCCCCGGCCCATCGGCTCCCAAACCCAGCCAGTCCAGCTCTTCCTCTCCTCACTCATCTCTCTTCCTGGGCCTGTGAGCCATGGCCCGTCTGTCCCAAGCCCAGCCTCCTCTCTCTCTTTTTCTCCTCTCATTGCTACGCAGCCCAGCGCTTATCTCCTCTCCCCGGTTGGGCCAGCTTCTCGACCCGTTCCAATCCTTTCCTCTCTTCTCGCTTCCCTTGAATGGGCTGAGCTTCGCAGCCCAAACACCTCATCAGCAGCCCAGCACTCCAAAGCAACCAAGACTTGATTTTTGTGAGCAAGCCCCAAGTGACCTAGTCAAAGCTA
This sequence comes from Carnegiea gigantea, assembly GCA_029747015.1. Taxonomy (NCBI): domain Eukaryota; kingdom Viridiplantae; phylum Streptophyta; class Magnoliopsida; order Caryophyllales; family Cactaceae; genus Carnegiea; species Carnegiea gigantea. The sequence goes on from JAKOGI010000466.1 coordinate 159,294, forward strand.
GTTAATTTTTGATTAATTCTATACTTATGACTAGTCATGACCATGCATGTCACATCCCAAATTAATTGGAATTAATTTCCATTAATTTTGGGGGTATCCTAAGCGGTGGATTTTCCACTATAAAAGGAGCCATAGGTTGAAACGTCCATACACATACACACATTCATCCACTTTCTTGCTCAAGCATCTTCTTATTTTTCCATCTTTCATTTTTCTAGAGAGAATCATTGTAAGACAAGATCATTTGAGTTGAGGGGTTAAGAAGAAAATAAGCTTTGTTAGCTATGTTTCTCTTCTCTTCTCATCTCATTTGTGAGTCAAATTTGAGTGTTTACACTACGTTTTATAATTTTGTGTAATTGAGTATATGGTTTGGACATAAGAAGTGAAATATACCAATTCCAATGGCGTTTTCACTAACTATAGCCGGCTAAACTACTCATTCTAGGATTAAGATGGATCCTTGGTAATAATATTCTTTTGCTAATTTCTTATGGGGTTATTTTTGTCTCTTTTACATAATCTTGAGTTTATATTTGATCATAATCTATTTATGCATCTTAATACTAATATTTAATCATGTTGATGATACTAGTTTAATTTGCTATTTCAAATGAATATTAGACCTTGTAGGCTAATATGATGATTATGTAATTGGGCTTAAAATTATAATTGTTTAAATTGAATAATTTATGCTAGAAATTAGATGAGTTATGTCTAAAAAGAATAATTCATGCTAAACCACAAGATAAATTATGTCACTTAATAATTGTAATCATTTTTTTTAATTTATGGTCTAATGCTTGTAACTTAGGTTGAACAACAGACAAATTGAATCCCCATTTGAATTAGTAAATCAATATTGGCCTCAGAGGTGAAATCCAAAGTCCTAGATTTTTTTTTCTCCTATTGATTTTTCTCTAATCTCTTGACTTGTTTACTCCTATTTTGCTCCTTAATCTATTTTGATAATTGAACTCATAAATTGAATTATTCTTTACAATCAGAAAGGATAAATTTAAAATCACTATTGTTTTTCGTGGGATCGACACCCCTATACTCGCTTATCTACAATTAACCTTGTGCACTTGTAAGTAAAAATGATTTTAAAACATACATATAAAATCCACATCAGGCTGAACAATGGCTAACTAACGATAGCAACAGCTATACTCTAACTAAATATTCAAACTCAACTCTGATGCCAATCGAGGCAAGGATCGACCTAGGCGGGTATGGGTAAGGATCTAAATGTGGAATTAATTCGACGGCAGCAGAGTGTCAAATTGATTTATGCGTAGTATCATTTTGAATTGATAGTTTAAACGAATCAATAAGCGAATAAAAACTTTCATTTATTTGAATAAAACTTCGTACAAGGATCGAGTTGAGCCTCTTGGTAATGGGGTATAAAGGAGTGTAGAAAGCTTGAGAGACTCTAAGGGGAGGGAGGATTACAAGAGTGAGTGTGAGTGTGTGTATTACGCTGCATGAAATTTTTTGCCACGTGAATTTTGCAGTGTTTGATACGACTCTAACAAGCACCTACTTATAAAATACAATATGAAAATAATTGTTGACATGAGAAAGGTAAAGATTCAATAATAAAAATTGAATCTTGATCTTGATATTGTCTACAGGCAATCTTTGAGACAATCTCAAAGTATTGCTGCATATTTTTGAACTCGGGCTACAACCACGTCAAAAGTGAATGAGTATTGTACAATAATGTACATTGGACTGACCTTGAATTATTGTTCTGATGCGGCACACAGGTGCTAGCATGTTGAATTATTTGTTTTCATAAGTTATAGTGGTATCCTGATAAACTGCCTGGAATAATGACCTTGTATTATTACCTTGAGCAGTAATTGCCTTTGATGAGCATAAATGAACACTGATCTTGACACGTTAACCAGTAACCTTGCATAGTTGCAGGCCTTTGACTGCTTTGATGAGTCATATATGCTCATCAAAGGCAATTATGGTCAACGGAATTAGGCAAGTTCACTATTCAAGACAGCTCCTTAGGATATCAACGTAACTTGTGCAAACAAATTATTCAGCATGTCAGCATAAGTATGACCCATCAGAACAATATCGCCCCCCAATTAAAGAAGGGAACATTAACTTTATGTCTTTCCATGAATGAATATCACTTTTGTCTTATAAATGACCATTCAGATCAAAGTGTGAAAGAAACCATTCTCTTTTGACCTAATTCTCTTTTGAATTGAAATTTTACCTTAAATAATCTTTACTAATTTCAAATGGCTTTGAGATAACATTGATTGAAGAAAATGTTGGAGGTTCTATACTTGAATATCTGTGTGAACCAATTGAAGAAGAAGCTTCATCCATTAGCTCAGCGATTGGAGCTTTATAATAAATTTTTTGTGAATCTTCTACTCGGTTATCTGTTAAATAATCACAAGTAGAAAACTTAGAAGGCATGGAATGTGAAGATCGAGGAAGTTTAATATATTCAGAAAATCTTAAAAAATAACCCTTTTTCTTGGCTTAAACTAAATCTTATTAATACGCTACCATCGGGCTCTTCTATTATTTGTTGAACATTCTTCTAAGCAATAATTCTTGGTGGCCTCGTATTTTGAATAACAAATTCTTTATGAATAGAAATTTCATTCTATTTTTATAACTTTTGAGTAAAAGTGGTGACATAATCTGATTGGGCTTTTAATAAAAAATTTTTCATCCAGACTATGTTTTAATATACATTTAGCATTAAGTTGGGATGATAATAATTGGAAATAAACTCTATAAGTCGTAGCAAAAGTTCTTAAAACCTCACAAAATTCGACCTTTAAATTATTTTGAATAATAGGAAGATGAGTATCTAACAATAAAGTATCCAAAATCCGAGGGTCATTTAGGTCTGCTAAATAAATTTGACAGTAATTAACGTATATGGGACCATTGCAAATGTTCATCAGAATCATAGCTAATAATGAATCTTTGTGGTGTATTAATCTACTGCCTCTAAAGGCCGTGAATATCGAGCAATCTAACCTTGATGCTGTTAAAGGTTGGAGTGCAGCCTGAGTCACACCAAAATGAATATATCTATATTTTTCTTTGTAATTTTCAATAGCAATTTTAGAATGTAAGTTAAAGGTTTGAAATTCTTTATCTAAACTAAATGTTTCTTCACGATCTTGCATTGATAGAGCACTATCGAAATTAAACTTACCATTTCTACCTTTAGGTTAGGAATTTTGCAATTTGAAAAATGATCTTGACAACTAACGCCCTTGCTATTAACCACATTAGACTTCTTCACACTACCTAAACTAAGACGATCGCTAAACCAAGAGGTCATCTGAGTTACATTGTGGCACTTAGCTAAAAGTCATGTCCATTTGGCCGGGACCACTTGGACCACCCCATAGGGACCACTTAACATACGGTTGATCAACGGACTTACCTGGGCTGAACAATAGCTAACCAACGATAGCAATGCCTATACACTAACAAAATATGCAAACTCGACCCTGATGCCAACCGAGGCTAGGATCGACCTAGGTGGGTATGGATAAGGGTCTAAATGTTAGATTAATTCAAAGGCACCAAAGTGCCAAATTGATTTATATAAAGTGCAATTTTGAATCGATAATTTAAACAAGTAAACAAGCGAATAAAAGCTTACATTTATTTGAATGAAACTTTGTACAAGGATAGAATTGAGCCTCTTGGTAATGGAGTATAAAGGAGTGGAAAAACCTTTAGAGACTTTAAGGGGAGGGAGGATTACAAGAGTGACTATGAGTGTGTGCATTATGCTATATGAAATTTTTTGCCCTATGAATTTTGGAGTGTTTCATACAACACTATGGAGTACCTATTTATGAAATACAATATGAAAATAATTGTTGACACGAGAATGGTAAAGATTCAATAATAAAAATTGAATCTTGAACTTAATAATGTCTGCCAACAATCTTTGAGACAATCTTGAAGTACTGCGGCTTTATTCTGATAAAAATTATTCAGCATGTCAGCATCAATATGACCATCAGAACAATGTTGCTCACCAATTAAAGAAGGGAACATTAACTTTATGCCTTTCTATGAATGAATATCACTTTTATCTTATGAATGACTGACCATTCATATCAGAGTGTGAAAGAAACCATTCTCTTTCGACCTAATTCTCCTTTGAAGTGAAATTTTGCCCTAAATAATCTTCACTGATTTCAAATGGCTTTGAAATAACATTGATTGAAAAAAATATTGGAGGTTACATAGTTGAATATCTTCATGAACCAATTGAAGAAGAAGCTTCATCTATTGGCTCAGTGATTGAAGCTTTATGATAAATTTTTTGAGAACCTTTTACTCGGTTATCTTTTAAATAATCACAAGTAGAAGACTTAGAAGTTATGTAATGTGAAGATCGAGGAAGTTCAACGTTTTCAGAAAATCTACCATCGGGTTCTTCTATTATTTTTGAAGATTCTTTTGAGCAATATTTCTTGGTTGCCTAGTACTTTGAATAATAAATTCTTGGTGAATAGAAATTTCATTCCATTTTATTAACTTTCGAGTAAAAATAGTATCGGTATTTGACTGAGCTTTTGGTAACTTTTTTTCATCCAAACTAGGTTTTAATATAAATTTAAGATTAAGTTGGGATGATAATAATTTGAAATACACTCTATAAGTCCTAGCAAAAGTTCTTGAAAGCTCACGAAATTGGACCTTTAAATTATTTTGAATAATAGGAACATGAATATCTGACAATAAAGTATCTAAAATCCGAGGGTCATTAAGGTCTACTGAATAAGTTGGACAACAATTAACATATATGGGACCATTGCACATGTTTGTTTAAATCACGGCCTATAATTAATCTTTGTGACGTATTAATCTACTGTTTCTAAGGCCATGAATATAGGACAATCATACTTGATGGTACTAAAGGTTGGAGTGCAGCCTGAGTCACATGAAAATGAATATATCTATATTTCTTTTTGTATTTTTCTATTGCAATTTTAGAAAGTAAGTTAATGGTTTGAAATTCTTCCTCTAAACTAAATATTTCTTCATGATCTTTCATTGATAGAGCAATATCAAAATTAAACTTACCATTTCTACCTTCTGTTTAGCAATTTTTCAGTTGGAAAAATAATCTTAACAACTAACTCCCTTGCTATTAACCACATTGGATTTCTTCACACCACCTAAATGAAGATGATCGCTAAACCAAAGGGTCATTTGAGTTACGTTTGGACACTTAGCTAACAGTCATGCACATTCTACCGAGACCATTGGGACCACCCCGTCGGGACCACCTAACACACGGTTGATGAACGAACTTACCTGGGGTGAACAATTGCTGACCAACAATGGCAACCGCTATACATTAACTAAATATGCAAACTCAGCTCTGATAACAATCGAGGCTAGGATCGAGGAAGGCGGGTATAGGTAAGGGCTTAAATGTGGAATTAATTCGAAGGCAGCAAAGTGTCAAATTGATTTATCTAAAGTGTAATTTTGAATTAATAATTTAAACAAATAAAGGAGCGAATAAAAACTTATTTTTATCTAAATAAAACTTTGCGCAAGGATTGAATTGAGGCTCTTAATAATGGAGTACAAAGGAGTGAAGAAAGCTTTTTAGAGTTTAATGGCATGGGGGATTACAAGTGTGAGTGCGAGTGTGCGTATTATGCTGAATGAAATTTTTTGCCATGTGAATTTTGCAATGATTGATACATTGCAAAGAAGTACCTACTTATAGAATACAATATGAAAATAATTGTGGACACAAGAATGGAAAAGATTCAACGATAAAAATTCAATCTTGATCTTGATAACGTCTGCCGGCAATCATTGAGGCACTTTTGAGTTATTGTTGCTTCTTTTTGAACTTGGACGGTAACCACATCAAAAGTGAAACAATACTCTACAATAATAGACTTTGGACTGATCTTAAATTACTGTTCTGATGGGTGACGCTGATGCTGACATGTTGAATTATTTGTTTTGATGAGTTATAGTGACATCCTAATAAGCTATCTCGAATAATCACCTTGTATTATTGCCTTGATTAGTGATTGCCTTTGATGAGCATAAATGAACAGTGATTTTCACACGTTGACTAGTGACGTTGCATAGTTGCAATCCTTTGATTGCTTTGATGATTCCTATATGCTCATCAAAGGCAATTATCGTCAACGGAATTATTCAGGTTCACTATTCAGTATAACTCCTTAGGATATCAATGTAACTCATCAAAACAAATTATTTAGCATGTCCACATCAGTATGACCCATCAGAATAATGTTGCCCACCAATTAATGAAGGGAACATTAACTTTATGTCTTTTTATGAATGCATATGATTTTTGTCTTATGAATGATTGACCATTTAGATCAAAATGTGAAAGAAACCATTCTCTTTTGACCTAATTCTCTTTTGAGGTGAAGTTTTGCCTTGAACAATCTTTACTGATTTCAAATGGCTTTGCAATAACATAGATTGAAGGCAATGTTGGAGGTTGCATAGTTGAATATCTTGGTGAACCAATTGAAGAAGAAGCTTCATCTATTGGCTCAGCGACTGGAGATTTATAATAAATTTTTTGAGAATCTTCTACTTGGTTATCTTTTAAATAATCATAATTAGAAGATTTAAAAGGCATGGAATACGAAGATCGAGGAAGTTTAACATTTTCAGAAAGTCTTGAAGATGGACCTTTTTCTCAGCTTGAACTAAATTTTATTAATACTCTACCATCAGGCTCTTCTATTATTTGTTGAACATTGTTTTGAGTAATATTTCTTGGCTATCTGGTATTTTGAGTAATATTTCCTAGTGAACATAAATTTCATTCTATTTTTATAACTTTCGAGTAAAAGTGGTAGCATTATTTGATTGGGTTTTGAATAACATTTTTTCATCCAAACTAGGTTTTAATATACATTTAGAATTAACTTGGGATGATAATAATTTGAAATACACCTTATAAGTCATAGCAAAAGTTCTTAAAAGCTCACGAAATTGGACCTTTAAATTGTTTTGAATAAGAGGGAGACGAGTATCTAACAATAAAGTATCTAAAATCTTAGGGCTGTTTAGGTCTACTGAATAACTTGGACAACAATTACCATTTGTGGGACCATTACAAATGTTCATTTGAATCATAGCTCGATGCTGTCAAAGCTGGGAGTGTAGCCTGAGTCACGCCAAAATGAATATATCTACATTTCTTTTTGTATTTTTCAATAGCAATTTTAGAAAGCAAGTTAATGGTTTGAAATTCTTCATCTAAACTAAATGTTTCTTTATGATCTTGCATTGATAGACCAATATCGAAGTTAAACTTACCATTTCTATGTTTTGTTTAGCAATTTTCCAATTTGGAAAATAATCTGGACAACTAACTCCCCTACGATTAACCACATTAGATTTCTTCACACTACCTAAATTGAGACGATCCCTAAACCAAGAGGTTATCTGGGTTACGTTGCCACACTTAGCTAAGAGTCATGCGCATTCTACCGGGACCACTGGGACCAACCCACCGGGACCACTAGGACCAACCCATCAGGACCACCTAAGATACGGTTGATGAACGAACTTACCTGGCTAAACAATAGCTGATCAATGATAGCAACAGCTATATACTAACTAAATATGCAAACTCAACTTTGATACCAATCAAGGTTAGGATCGACCTAGGCGGGTATGGGTAAGGGTCTAAATCGGAGATTAATTCTAAGGCAGCAGAGTGTCAATTTGATTGATGCAAAGTGTAATTTTGAATTGATAATTCAAACGAATAAGCAACCGAATAAAAACTCACATTCATTTAAATAGAACATCATACAAGGATTGAGTTGAGCCTCTTGGTAATCGAGTATAAAGGAGTGGAGAAAGCTTAAGAGACTTTAAGGGAAGGAAGGATTACAAGAGTGAGTTTGAGTGTGTCTAATATGTTGTATGAAATTTTTTGCAGTGTGAATTTTATAGTGTTTGATACAACACTATTGAGTACCTATTTATAGAATGCAATATGAAAATAATTGTTGACTCGAAAATGGTAAAGATTCATTAATAAAAATTGAATCTTGATCTTGATAATGTCTGCCGATAATCTTTGAGACAATCTTGAAGTACTGCTGCATATTTTTGAACTTGGGCTACAACCACATCAAAAGTGAAACAGTGTTATATAATATTGTACTTGGACTGATCTTGAATTATTGTTCTGATGATTCACGCTGGTGCTGACATGTTGAACTATTTGTTTTGATGAGTTATAGTGATATCCTGATAAGCTACATGGAATAATGGCATTGTCTTAAGTAGTTATTGTTATTTATGAGCATAAGTGAATAGTGTTCTTGACACGTTCACTTGCAACCTTGCATAATTGCAATCCATTTATTGCTTTGATGATTCTTACATGCTTATCAAAGCAATTATGGTTAACAGAATTAGGCAGGTTCACTATTCAAGATAGCTCCTTAGGATATCAACGTAACTCATCAAAATAAATTATTCAGTATGTCGACATTAGTATGACCCATCAAAACAATATTGCCCACCAATTAAAGAAGGGAACATTAACTTTATGGCTTTCCATGAATGAATATCACTTTTATCTTATGAATGATTGACCATTCAGATCAAAGTGTAAAGGAAACTATTCTCTATTGACCTAATTCTATTTTAAATTGAAATTTTGCCTTAAATAATCTTTACTGATTTCAAATGGCTTTGAAATAACAATGATTGAAGAAAATATTGGAGGTTGCATAGTTGAATATCTTGGTGAACCAATTAAAGAAGAAGCTTCATCTATTGGCTCAGTGATTGGAGCTTTACAATAAATTTTTTAAGAATCTCCTACTTGGTTATGTTTTAAATGATCATAAGCAGGGGACTTAGAAGGCTTGGAATGTGAAGGTCGAGGAAGTTTAATATTTTCAGGAAATCTTAAAGATGATCATTTTTCTCGGCTTGAACTAAACCTTATTAATACTCTTCCATCCTGCTCTTCTATTATTTATTGGACATTCTTTGAAACAATACTTCTTGGTGACCTAGTATTTTGAGTAATAAATTCTTGGTGAATAGAAATTTCATTCCATTTTTATAGCTTTCGAGTAAAAGTGGTAACATTATCTGATTGGGCTTTTAATAATATTTTTTCATCCAAACTAAGTTTTAATATACATTTAGGATTAAGTATGGATGATAATAATTTGAAATACACTCTATAAGTAGTAGCAAAAGTTCTTGAAAGCTTATGAAGTTCAACATTTAAATTATTTTGAATAATAGGAGGATGAGTATCTGACAACAAAGTATCTAAAATCCATGGGTCATTTAGGTTTACTAAATAAGTTGGACATCAATAAACATATATGGGACCATTGCAAATATTTGTTTGAATCATAGCCAATAATGAATCTTTGTGACGTATTAATCTACTGTCTCTAAAGGCCATGAATGTAGGACAATCTAACCTTGATGCTGTTAAAGGTTGGAGTGCAGCATAAGTCACACCAAAACGAATATATCTATATTTCTTTTTGTATTTTTCAATAGCAATTTTAGAAAGTAAGTTAATGGTTTGATATTCTTCATCTAGACTGAATGTTTCTTCACGATCTTTCACTAATAGACCAATATCGAAATTAAACTTGCCAATTCTACCTTTTGTTCCGTAATTTTCCAATTTGGAAAATAATCTTGACAACTAACTCTCTTGCTATTAACCATATTAGATTTCTCACACTACCTAAACTAAGACGATCGCTAAACCAATGTGTCATCTGAGTTACATTTGGACACTTCGCTAAGACTCATGCACATTCTATCAGGAGCACTAGGACCATCTAACGCGTGGTGTATTAACGAACTTACCTGGGTTGAAAAATAGCTGACCAAGGATTGCAATGGCTATGCACTAACTAAACATGCAAAATCGGCTCTGATACCAATTGAGGCTAGGATTAACCTACAGGGTATGTGTAAGGGTCTAAATGTGGGATTGATTTAAAAGCAGCAGAGTGTCAAATTGATTTATGTGAAGTGTAATTTTGAATTAATAATTTAAACAAATAAATGAGCGAATAAAAATTTACATTTATTTGCATAAAATTCTTACAAGGATTGAATAAAGGCTCTTGGTCATGGAGTATAAAGGAGTGTAGAAAGCTTGAGAGAGTTTAAGGAGAGGGAGGATTACAAGACCGAGTGTGAGAGTGTGTATTATGCTGTATGAAATTTTTTACTGTGTGAATTTTGTAGTGTTTGATACAACATTAAGGAGTACCCATTTATAAAATACAATATGAAAATAAATGCTGAAAAGAGAATGGTAAAGATTCAATGATAAAAATTGAATCTTGATCTTGATAATGTTTGCCAACAATCTTTGAGACAATCTTGAAGTATTGCTGCTTATTTTTGAACTTAGGCTGCAACCACATCAAAAGTGAAACAGCATTGTACAATAATGCACTTTGGACTGATCTTGAATTATTTTTCTGATGGGTCACGCGGATGCGGGCATGTTGAATTATTTGTTTTGATGAGTTCTAGTGATATCCTGATAAGCTGTCTGGATTAATGACTTTGTACTATTACCTTGAGCAGTGATTGCCTTCGATGAGCGCAAATGAATAGTGATCTTAACACGTTAACCAGTAACCTTGCATAATTGCAATCCTTTGATTGCTTTGGTGATTCCTATATGCTCATCAAAGGCATTATGGTCAACAGAATTATGCAGGTTTACTATTCAAGACAGCTCCCCAGGATATCAACATAATTCATCAAAATAAATTATTCAGCATGTCAGCATCAATATGACCGATCAGAACAATGTTGCCAACCAACTAAAGAAGGGAACATCAACTTTATGTCTTTCCATGTGTGAATATCACTTTTGTCTTATGAATGATTGACCATTCAGATAAAAGTGTGAAGGAAACCATTCTCTTTTGACCTAATTCTGTTCTGAAGTGAAATTTTGCCTTAAACAATCTCTACGGATTTGAAAAGGCTTTGAAATAACATTGATTGAAGAAAATGTTAGAGGTTACGCAGTCGAATATCTTGGTGAACCAATTGAAGAAGAAGTTTCATCTATTGGCTCAGTAATTAAAGCTTTATAACAAATTTTTTAAGACTCTTTTACTCAGTTATCTTTTAAATAATCACAAGTACAAGACTTAGAAGGCATGGAATGTGAAGAACGAGGAAGTTCAACACTTTTAAAAAATCTTGAAGATGAACCTTTTTCTCGGCTTGAACTAATTTTATTAACACACCACCATCAGGTTCTTCTATTATTTGTTGAACATTCGTTTGACCAATATTTCTTAGTGGCCTAGTTTTTTGAATAATAAATTCTTGGCGAATAGAAATTTCATTCCATTTTAGTAACTTTCGAATAAAAGTAGTAACAGTGTCTCACTGAGCTTTTAATAACATTTTTTCATCCAAACTAGGTTTTAATGTACATTTAAGATTAAGTTAGGATAATAATTTGAAATACACTCTACAAGTCATAGCAAATGTTCTTGAAAGCACACGAAATTGGACCGTTAAATTATTTTGAATAATAGGAAGATGAATATATGACAATAAAGTATCTAAAATTCGAGGGTCATTTAGGTCTTCTGAATAAGTTGGACAACAATTAACATATATTGGACCATTGCAAATGATCATTTGAATAATAGCTAACAAAGAATCTTTGTCATGTATTAATCTACTGTCTCTAATGGCCGTGAATAAGGGTCAATCTAACCTTGATGCTGTTAAAGGTTAGAGTGCGGCCTAAGTCACACCAAAATGAATATATTTATATTTCTTTTTGTATTTTTCAGTAGCAATTTTAGAAAGCAAGTTAATGGTTTGAAATTCTTCATCTAAACTAAATATTTCTTCGTGGCCTTTCATTGATAAAGCAATACTGAAATTACACTTACCATTTCTACTTTTTGCTTAGCAATTTTCTACTTTGAAAAATAATCTTGACAACTAACTCCCTCACTAATAACCACATTAGATTTCTTCACACTACCTAAACTAAGACGATCGCTAAACAATGGGTCATTTGAGTTATGTTTGGACACTTAGCTAAGAGTCATGCATATTCTCCCGAGACCACTTTGATCACCACATCAAGGCCACCAAGCACACGATTGATCAACGGACCTACCTGGAGTGAACAATAGCTGAACAACGATAGCAACGGCTATACACTAACTAATTATGCAAACTTGGCTTTGATGCCAATCGAGACTATGATCGACCTAGGCGGGTATGGGTAAGGGTCTAAATACAGGTCTAATTCGAAGGCAGTAGAGTGTCAAATTGACTTATGCAAAGTGTAATTTTGAATTGATCATTTAAATGAATAGATGAGCGAATAAAAACTTACATTTATTGGAATAAAAATTTGGAAACGGATTGAATTGAGGCTCTTGGTAATTGAGTATAAAGGAGTGGAGAAAGCTTGAGAGAGTTTAAGGGAAAGGAGGATTACAAGAATGAGTGTGAATGTGTGTATCAAATTTTTTACTGTGTGAATTTTGCAGTGCTTGATGTAGCATAAAGGAGCACCTATTTATAGAATACAATATGAAAATAAATGTTGAAAAGAGAATGGTAAAGATTTAATGATAAGAATTGAATCTTGATTTTGATAATGTCTGCCAACAATCTTTGAGACAATCTTGAAGTATTGCCGCTTATTTTTGAACTTGGGCTGTAACCACGTCAAATGTAATAGCCCGACCCTAAATCATATTTATTATTTAATTAAGCCATGTTATTCATTTTTAATATTTATTTATCGCATTTAATCATCCCAGTTGGGAGAATTCAATTTTGGGTCCCACTTTGCAATTCAAGTTTTATTTACCATATTAATTTCGGAAAAATTGATAGTAGGCCTTGATAATTATGATTTAAAAGATGAAATCATTTTTCATAACATTTCAAACATTTCATTTCGAGCAACGAAACAAATTTATCGCACTCGGTTTACTTTTCTTTCCGAACCTGTGCAGGATGGGTTTAAAACTGACATGTTGTTGCTCTAACCCCATTTTAGGAAACCTAGCATGGGAATCATGTTTGGTGTCCTAGATGAAAGTTTGAGAGGCCTTCCTAAGCTGTTTATATTGGGGTCTTACGTCTCATTTTGAGGTCGGGACTATAAGTTATGGACTATTCTTCCCGTACGCTCCTTTTAAACCCTTATGCTCTAAACTTGCTACCATGACTTAAATCACATTTCTTTGGTCTATATCAACATCATTTTGGTTAATCATGAACTGATGTGTAAAAGTTCTTCATAAGCCAGTTGTATTTAAAAGTATCCATCATAAGATCAAGATCGTTTCTGACCTCATGCTCCTGTAATGAACTTTTGAGCAGAATCAAGGCCTAAGCTTTCATTTTCTTCACTTTAGTGCATTCATTCCTCTGCAAACTAACATTTAAAACTTCCAGGTACGTTTATTGCCTGTATCTTTAGTAATCAGCATGCATTTATCAAAATCATAATATTTTGGTAAGCACATTCAAGAATCATTTTAATCAGTGCTTCATCACATAATTAGTGACCCCGTCAGTTATCAGTTACAGGGCATTGCCCTCCAGTTACCCGCGCGGCTTCAGGCCAGGTCCCTCGGTCGGCTTGGCAGGTGTACACCTATTCACAGATCGTAACAGTTTACTAAGGGGTGCACTAACAGATAATAATTAGCAATGCAGTTTTATATGCATCTCATTCCCTGTTTTCAATTAAAATGAATTGCAAGTGGGCCCAAATAACTTTTCAGTGAATCTTTAACAGTACAGGGATGCATGTACTGAGCTTTGGCTCACAGTTCGAAATATTTTTATGTTTTGTTTTAGGAAAATGTTCAGTGAACCGCCCTGAGGCAGGCAGGGAGGCCAGAGGTGATAAATGAAACAGAACCATTCAGGTGGTTGACGGTGTAAGAGAGCTAAGATGCTATCTTGGCATATTGTGATGTATTTTGGAGTGCCTAATGTATATTTAAGTTAAATTTATATTTTGATGTTGTGACTGTATTTCTAAACCGAGTTATGTAAGTTGGTATTATCCTCGGGATGTTAGAACCTTTTGTACATAACTAAATGGTTTGGGTGTTTATGATGGTGTATACCCTGTTATGGGGTAATCTTTGGGATTGGCAAGTTTTCATGTTTAATGGAAGCCTTGTCCTTCATGGACGGCGGTAACGTCCCGTTCATTGAATTATTGTATCTTATTGATAACCTTAAGTAGATGAATGCAGGCAATGAATCATGCACATTTGGGGCGTTACATCAAAAGCGAAATAATATTGTACAATAATGTACTTTGGACTTATCCTGAATTATTGTTCTTATGGATCACGCTGATGCTGACATGTTGAATTATTTGTTTTGATGAACTATAGTGATATTCTGATAAGCTGTCTGGATTAATGACCTTGCGCTATCGCCTTGAGCAGTAATTGCCTTTGATGAGCATAAATGAATAGTGATCTTGACACGTTAACCAGTAACCTGGCATAATTGCAATCGTTTGATTGCTTTGATGATTCCTATATGCTCATCAAAGGCAATTATGGTTAATAAAACTATGCATGTTCACTATTTAAGACACCTCTCCAGGATATCAACGTAACTCATGAATCAGTATGACCTAACAGAACAATGTTGCCAACCAATTAAAGAAGGAAACATTAACTTTATGTCTTTCCATGAATGAATATCACTTTTGTCTTATGAATGATTAACCATTCAAATCAAAGTGTGAAAGAAATCATTCTCTTTTGACCTAATTCTCTTTTCAAGTCAAATTTTGCCTCAAACAATCTTAAGGGATTTCCTCAGGTTTTGAAATAACATTGATTGAAGAAAATAGTGGAGGTTGCATAACCAAATATCCAGGTGAACCAGTTGAAGAGGAAGCTTCATCTATTAGCTCAGCGATTAGAGCCTTATAACAACTTTTTTGAGAATCTTTTACTCGGTTGCCTTTCAAATAATCACAAGTAGAAGACTTAAAAGGCATGGAATGTGAAGATCAAGGAAGTTCAACATTTTCAAAAAATCTTAAAGATGAACCTTTTTTCCAGCTTGATCTAGGTCTTTTTAATACTCTACCATTAGGTTCTTCTATTATTGGTCGAACATTCTTTTAAGCAATATTTCTTGGTGGCCTAGTATTTTGAATAATAAATTCTTGGTGAATAGAAATTTCATTCCATTTTAGTAATTTTCAAGTAAAAGTAGTAATAGCATTTGACTGAGCTTTTAATAGCATTTTTTCATCCAAACTAGGTTTTAATGTAAATTTAAGATTAAGCTGGGATGATAATAATTTGAAATATACTCTATAAGTCGTAGCAAAAGTTCTTGAAAGCTCACGAAATTGGACCTTTAAATTATTTTCAATAATAGGAAGATGAATATCTGACAATAAAGTATCTAAAATCCGAGGGTCATTTAGGTCTACTGAATAAGTTGGACAACAATTAACATATATGGGAGCATTGCAAATGTTCGTTTTAGCTAATGATAAATCTTTGTCATATATTAATCTACTGTCTCTAACAGCTGTGAATATATGACAATCTAACCTTGATGCTGTTAAAGGTTAGAGTGCAGCCTGAATCACACCAAAATGAATATATCTATAATTTTTTTTATATTTTTCAAAAGCAATTTTAGAAAGTACTTTAACGGTTTGAAATTCTTCATCTAGACTAAATGTTTCTTCATGACTGTTTATTTATAGAGTAATATCAAAGTTAAACTTACCGTTTCTATCTTTTGTTTAGCAATTTTCTAATTCAAAAAATAATCTTGACAACTAACTCCCTCGCTATTAACCACATTTGATTTCTTTACACTACCTAAACTAAGACAATCGCTAAACCAATAGGTCATCTGAGTTATGTTTGGACACGAAGCTAAGAGTCATGCACATTCTGCCGGGACCACTTTGACCACCACATTAGGGCCACCGAACACACGATTGATCAACAGACCTACCCGGGGTGAACAATAGCTGACCAACGATAGTAATGGCTATACACTAACTAAATATGCAAACTTGGCTCTGATACCAAACGAGGCTACGATCGACCTAGGCAGGTATGGGTAAGGGTCTAAATACGGCTCTAATTCGAAGGCAGCAGAGTGTCAAATTGATTTATGTAAAGTGTAATTTTGAATTGATAATTTAAACGAATGAATAAGCGAATAAAAACTTATATTTACTTGAATAAAACTTTGGACAAGGATTGAATTGAGGCTCTTGGTAATGGAGTATAAAGGAGTGGAGAAAGCTTGAGAGAGTTTAAAGGGAAGGAGGATTACAAGAGTGAGTATGAGTGTGTGTATTATGTGGTACGATATTTTTTTTCCGTGTGAACTTTACAGTGTTTGATACAACACTAAGGAGTACCTATTTATAGAATACAATATGAAAATGAATGATGAAAAGAGAATGGTAAGGATTCAATGATAAAAGTTGAATCTTTATCTTAATAATGTCTGATGACAATCTTTGAGCCAACCTTGAAGTGCTACTGCTTATTTTTGAACTTGGGCTACAACCATGTCGAAAGTGAAATAGTATTGCACAGTAATGTACTTTGGACTGATCTTGAATTATTGTTTTGATAGATCACACTGATGTTGACATGTTGAATTGTTTGTTTTGATGAGTCATAGTGATATCCTGTTAAGCTCTCTGGATTAATGAGCTTGTACTGTTGCCTTGAGCAGCAATTGCCTTTGATGAGCATAAATGAACGGTGATCTTGACACGTTAACTAGTAACCTTGCATAATTGCAATCCTTTGATTGCTTTGATGATTCCTGTATGATTATCAAAGGCAATTATGGTCAACCGAATTATGCATGTTCACTATTCAAGACGGCTCCCCAGGATATCAACGTAACATATCAAAACAAATTATTCAATATGTCAGCATCAGTATGACCCATTAGAACAATGTCTCCAACCAATTAAAGAGGGGATCATTAACTTTATGTCATTCCATGAATGAATATCACTTTTGTCTTCTGAATGATTAACCATTCTGGTCAAAGTGTGAAAGAAATCATTCTCTTTTGACCTAATTCTCTTTTGAAGTCATATTTTGCCTCAAACAATCTTTAGGGATTTCGAAAGGTTTTGAAATAACATTGATTGAAGAAAATATTGGGGGTTTCATAATCGAATATCCTGGTGAGGCAATTGAAGAAGAAGCTTCATCTATTGGCTCAGCGATTAGAGCTTTATAACAATTTTTTTGAGAATCTTTTACTCGGATATCTTTTGAATGATCACAAGTAGAAGACTTAGAAGGTATGGAATGTGGAGATTGAGGAAGTTCAACACTTTTACAAAATCTTGAAGATGAACCTTTTTCTCGGCTTAAACTAAATCTTATTAATACTCTACAATCGAGTTCTTCTATTATTTTTTGAACATATTTTTTGAGCGAAATTTCTTGGTGGCCTAGTATTTTGAATAATAAATTCCTAGTGGCTAGAAATTTCATTCCATTTTAGTAACTTTCAGGCAAAAGTAGTAATAGTATCTGACTGAGCTTTTAATAACAGTTTTTTCATCCAAATTAGGTTTTAACGTACATTTAAGATTAAGTTGGGATGGTAATAATTTGAAATACAGTCTATAAGTGGTAGCAAAAGTTCTTGAAAGCTCACGAAATTGCCCTTTAAATTATATTGAATAATAGAAAGATGAATATGTGACAATAAAGTACCTAAAATCCAAGGGTCATTTAGGTCTATTGAATGGGTTGGACAACAATTAACACATATGGGACCATTGTAAATGTTCATTTGAATCATAGTTAATTATGAATCTTTGTTATGTATTAATCTACTGTCTCTAATAGCTGTGAATATAGGACAATCTAACCTTGATGCTGTTGAAGGTTGGAGTGCAGCCTAAGTCACACCTAAACGAATATATCTGTATTTCCTTTTGTATTTTTCAATAGCAATTTCAGAAAGTAAGTTAATAGTTTGAAATTTTTCAACCAAACTAAATGTTTCTTCATGACATTTCATTGATAGAGCAACATCGAAATTAAACTTACCATTTCTATCTTTTATCTCGGAATTTTCTAATTTGAAAAATAATCTTAATAACTAACTTCCTTGCTATTAACCACATTAGGTTTCTTCACACTACCTAAACTAAAATGATCGCTAATCCAAGGGGTCATGTGAGTTACATTTGGACACTTAGCTAAGAGTCATGCACATTCTACCGGGACTACTTTGACCACCAAATCGGGGCCACCTAACACACGATTGATCAAGGGACCTACCTGGGGTGAACAATAGCAGCGGCTATACACTAACTAAATATGCAAACTTAGCTCTGATACCAATCGAGGCTATGATCGACCTAGGTAGGTCTAGGTAAGGGTCTAAATGCAACTCTAATTTGAAGGCAACAGAGCGTCAAATTGATTTATGTAAGTTGTGATTTTGAATTGATAATTTAAATGAATAAATGAGTGAATAAAAACTTATATTTATTTGAATAAAACTTTGGGCAAGGATTGAATTGAGGCTTTTGGCAATGGAGTATAAAGGAGTGGAGAAAGCTTGGGAGAGTTTAAGGGGAAGGAGGATTACAAGAGTTAGTGTGAGTGTGGGTATTATGCACTACGATATTTCTTTCCGCGTCAATTTTATAGTGTTTAATACAACACTAAGGAGTTCCTAATAATGAAAAGGGAATGGTAAAGATTTAATGATAAAAATTGAATCTTGATCTTGATAATGTCTACCGACAATCTTTGAGACAATCTTGAAGTATTAATCCTTATTTTTGAACTTAGGCTGCAACCACGTCAAAAGTGAAATAGTATTGTACAATAATGTATTTTGGATAGATCTTGAATTATTGCTCTAATGGATCACGCTGATGCTGACATATTGAATTATTTGTTTTGAGGAGTTATAGTGATATCCTGATAAGCTGTCTGGATTAATGGCCTTGCACTATTGCCTTGAGCACTAATTGCCTTTGATGAGCATAAATGAATAGTGATCTTGACACGTTAACCAGTAACCTTACATAATTACAATCCTTTGATTGCTTTGATGATCCCTATATGCTCATTAAAGGCAATTATGGCCAACGGAATTATACAGGTTCACTATTTCGGACAGCTCCTCAGGATATCAACGTAGCACATCAAAATAAACTATTCAGCATGTCAGCATCAATATGACATATCAGAACAATGTCGCCAACCAATCAAAGAAGGGAACATTAACTGTATGTCTTTCCATGAATGAATATCACTTTTGTCTTATGAATGATTGACCATTCAGATAAAAGTGTGAAAGAAACCATTGTCTTTTCATCTAATTCTCTTTTGAAGTCAAATTTTGCCTCAAACAATCCTTACTGATTTCAAAAGGCTTTGAAATAACATTGATTGAGGAGTCGAATATCTTGGTGAACCATTTGAAGAAAAAGCTTCATCTATTGCCTCAGCGATTACAACTTTATAACAAATTTTTTGAGAATCTCTTACTCGGTTATCTTTTAAATAATCACAAGTAGAAGACTTCGAAGGCATGGAATGTGAAGTTCGAGGAAGTTCAACTTTTTTAGAAAATCTTGAAGATGAACCCTTTTCTCGGCTTGAACTAAATTTTATTAATACTCCACCATCGGGTACTTATATTATTTATTGAACATTCTTTTGCGCAATATTTCTTAGTGGCCTAGTATTTTGAATAATAAATTCTTGGCGAATAGAAATTTCATTCCATTTTAGTAACTTTCGAGTAAAAGTAGTAACAGTATCTAACTGAGCCTTTAGTAACGTTTTTTCATCCAAACTAAGTTTTAATGTACATTTAAGATAAAGTTGGGATGATAATAATTTGAAACACACTTTATAAGTCACAGCAAAAGTTCTTGAAAGCTCACGAAATTAGACCTTTAAATTATTTTGAATAATAGGAGGATGAATATATGACAATAAAGTATCTAAAATCTGAGGGTCATTTAGGTGTACTGAATAAGTTGGACAACAATTAACATATATGAGAGCATTGCAAATGTTCATTTGAATCATAGCTAACAATGAATCTTTGTGATGTATTAATCTACTATCCCTAATGGTTGTGAATATAGCGCAATCTAACCTTGATGCTGTTAAAGCTTGGAGTGTAGTCGGAGTCACACCAAAATGAATATATCTATATTTCTTTTTGTATTTTTGAATAGCAATTTTAGAAAGTAAGTTAATGGTTTGAAATTCTTTGTCTAAACTAAACGTTTCTTCATGACCTTTCATTGATAGAGCAAGATCAAAACTAAACTTATCATTTCTATCTTTTGTTTACTAATTTTCTAATTTGAAAAATAATCTTGACAACTAACTCCCTTACTATTAACCACATTAGATTTCGTCACACTACCTAAACTAAGACAATCGCTAAACCAAGGGGTCATTTGAGTTACGTTTGGACACTTAGCTAAGAGTCATGCATATTCTACCGGGATCACTTTGACCACCACATCGGGGCCATCTATCACACGATTGATCAACAGACCTACCTCGGGTGAACAATAGCTGACCAACGATAGCAATGACTATACACTAACTAACTATGCAAACTTGGTTCTGATACCAATCGAGGCTACGATTGACCTAGTCGGGTACAGGCAAGCATCTAAATGCGGCTCTAATTCGAAGGCAGCAGAGTGTCAAATTGATTTACATAAAGTGTAATTTTGAATTGATAATTTAAACGAATAAATGAGCGAGAAACTGACATTTATTTGAATAAAACTTCGGCCAAGGATTGAGTTGAGGCTCCTAGTAATGGGGTATAAAGGGGTGGAGAAAGCCTGAGAGACTTTAAGGGGAAGGAGGATTTAAAGAGTGAGTGTGAGTGTTTGTATTATGCGGTACAATATTTCCATGTGAATTTTACAGTGTTTGGCACAACACTAAGAAGTACCTATTTATAGAATACAATATGAAAATAAATGATGAAAAGAGACGGGTAAAGATTTAACGATAAAAATTGAATCTTGATCCTGATAGTGTCTGCCGATAATCTTTGAGCCAATCTTGAAGTATTGCTGCTTATTTTTGAACTTGCACTGTAATCATGTCAAAAGCAAAAGAGTGTTGTATAATAATGTACTTTGGACTAATCTTGAATTAATGTTCTGATGGATCACGCTGATGCTGATGTGTTAAATTATTTGTTTTGATGAGTTATAGTGATATCCTGTTAACCTGTCGTGATTAATGACCTTGTACTATTGCCTTGAGCAGTAATTACCTTTGATGAGCATAAATGAATTGTGATCTTGACATGCTAACCAGTAACCTTGCATAATTGCAATCCTTTGATCGCTTTGATGATTCCTATATCCTCATCAAAGGCAATTATGGTCAACAGAATTATGGAGGTTCACTATTTAAGACAGCTACCCAGGATATAAACGTAACTCATCAAAACAAATTATTCTGCATGTCAGCATCAGTATGATCCATCAGAACAATGTTGCCAAGCAATTAAAGAAGGAAACATTAACTTTACGTCATTCCATGAATGAATGTCACTTTTGTCTTATGAATGATTGACCATTCAGATCAAAGTGTGAAGGAAATCATTCTTTTTTCACCTAATTCTCTTTTGAAGTCAAATTTTGCATCAAACAATCTTTACTGATTTCAAAAGGCTTTGAAATAACATTAATTGAAAAAAATATAGGAGGTTGCATAGTCAAATATCCTGGTGAACCAATTCAAGAAGAAGCTTCATCTATTAGCTCAGCGATTAGAGCTTTATAACAATTTTTTGAGAATCGTTTACTCAGTTATCTTTTAAATAATCACAACTAGAAGGCTTAGAAAGCATGGAATGTGAAGATCAAGGAAGTTCAACATTTTCAAAAAATCTTGAAGATGAACCTTTTTCGCGGCTTCAACTAAATCCTATTAATGCTCTATCATCGGGTTGTTCTATTATTTGTTGAACATTCTTTTGAACAATATTTCTTGGTGGCCTAGTATTTTGAATAATAAATTCTTGGTGACTAGAAATTTCATTCCATTTTAGTAACTTTCGAGTAAAAGTAGTAACAGTATCTGATTGAGCTTTTAATAACATTTTTTCATGCAAACTAGGTTTTAATGTACATTTAAGATAAAGTTGGGATGATAATAATTTGAAATACACTCTATAAGTCATAGCAAATGTTCTTGAAAGCTCTCAAAATTGCACCTTTAAATTATGTTGAATAATAGGAAGATGAATATGTGACAATAAAGCGTCTAAAATCTGAGGGTCATTTAGCTCTACTGAATAACTTGGACAACAATTAACATATATGGGACCATCGCAAATGTCCGTTTGAATCATAGCTAATTATGAATCTTTGTGATGTATTAATCTACTGTTTCCAAAGGCCGTGATTATAGGACAATCTGACCTTGATGCTATTGAAGGCTGGAGTGCAGCCTGAGTCACACCAAAATGAATATATCTATATTTCTTTTTGTATTTTTCAATAGCAATTTTAGAAAGTAAGTTAATGGTTTGAAATTCTTCATCTAAACTAAATGTTTCTTCATGAGCTTTCATTCATAGAGTAATAACGAAACTAAACTTACCATTTCTATCTTTTGTTTAGCAATTTTCTAATTTAAAAAATAATCTTGACAACTAACTCCCTTGCTATTAACCACATTAGATTTCTTACACTACCTAAACTAAGACAATCGACAAAACAAAGGGGCCATCTGACTTACATTTGGAAACTTAGCTAAGAGCCATGCACATTCTGCCGGCACCACTTTGACCACAACATCGGGGCCACCTAACACACGATTGATCAACGGACCTACCTAGGGTGAACAATAGCTGACCAATGATAGCAACGGCTATACACTAACTAAATACGCAAACTTGGCTTTGATACCATTCAAGGGTACGATCGACCTAGGTGGGTATGGGTAACGGTCTAAATGCGACTCTAACTCGAATGCAGTTGAGTGTCAAATTGACTCATGTAAAGTGTAATTTTGAATTGATCATTAAACGAATAAATGAGCGAATAAAAACTTACATTTATTACAATTAAATTTGGAAAAGTATTGAATTGAGGCTCTTGGTAATGGAGTATAAAGGGGTGGAGAAAGCTTGAGAGAGTTTAAGGGAAAGGAGGATTACAAGAGTGGGTGTGAATGTGTGTATTATGCTGTATGAACTTTTCTACCGTGTGAATTTTATGGTGTTTGATACAACACTAAGGAGTACCTATTTATAGAATACAATATGAAAATAAATGTTGAGAAGAGAATGGTAAAGATTTAATGATAAGAATTGAATCTTGATCTTGATAATGTCTATCGATAATCTTTGAGACAATCTTGAAGTATTGCTGCTTATTTTTGAACTTGGGCTGCAACCACGTCAAAAGTGAAACAGTATTGTACAATAATGTACACTGGACTGATCTTGAATTATTGTTCTTATGGATCACGCTGATGCTGGCATGTTGAATTCTTTGTTTTGATGAGCTATAGCGATATCCTGATAAGCTGTCTGGATCAATGAACTTGCACTATTGCCTTGAGTAGTAATTGCCTTTGATGAGCATAAATGAGCAGTGATCTTGACACGTTAACCAGTAACCTAGCATAATTGCAATCGTTTGATTGCTTTGATGATTCCTCTATGCTCATCAAAGGAAATTATGGTCAACATAATTATGCACATTCACTATTCAAAATAGCTCCCCAAGATATCAACGTAACTCGTGAAGCAGTGTGACCCATCAGAGCAATGTTGCCAACCAATTAAAGAAGGAAACATTAACTTTATATCTTTCCATGAATGAATATCACTTTTGTCTTATGAATGATTAACTATTCAGATCAAAGTGTGAAAGAAATCATTCTCTTTTGGCCTAATTCTCTTTTGAAGTCAAATTTTGCTTCAAACAAGCTTTACTTCTTTCAAAAGGTTTTGAAATAACATTGATTGAAGAAAATATTGGAGGTTGCACAATCGGATATCCTGGTGAACCAATTGAAGAAGAAGCATCATGTATTAGTTCAGCGATTAGAATTTTATGACAACTTCTTTGAGAATATTTTACTCAGTTGCCTTTCAAATAATCACAAGTAGAAGATTTAGAAGGCATGGAATGTGAAGATCAAGGAAGTTCAACATTTTTAGAAAATCTTGAAGATGAACCTTTTTCTCGGCTTGATCTAAATCTTTTTAATACTCTACCATCGGGTTCTTCTATTATCTATCAAACATTCTTTTGAGCAATATTTCTTGGTGGCCTAGTATTTTGAAAAATAAATTCTTGGTGAATAGAAATTTCATTCCATTTTAGTAACTTTCGAGTAAAAGTAGTAACAGTATTTGACTGAGCTTTTAATAACATTTTTTCATCCAAACTAGGTTTTAATGTACATTTAAGATTAAGTTGGGATGATAATAATTTGAAATACACTCCATAAGTCGTAGCAAAAGTTCTTGAAAGCTCACGAAATTGGACCTTTAAATTATTTCGAATAATAGGACGACGAATATCCAACAAAATCCGAAGGTCATTTAGGTCTACTGAATAAGTTGGACAACATTTAACATATATGGGACCATTGCACATGTTCGTTTGAATCAGAGCTAATAATAAATCTTTGTGATGTATTAATCTACTGTCTCTAATAGTTGTGAATATACGACAATCTATCCTTGATGCTGTTAAAGGTTGGAGTGCAGCCTAAGTCACACCAAAATGAATATATCTATATTTCTTTTTATATTTTTCAATAGCAATTTTAGAAAGTACTTTAATGGTTTGAAATTCTTCATCTAAGCTAAATGTTTCTTCATGACCTTTTATTGATAGAGCAATATCAAAACTAAACTTACCATTTCTATCATTTGTTTAGCAATTTTCTAATTTGAAAAATAATCTTGACAACTAACTTGCTTGCTGTTAATCGCATTAGATTTCTTTACACTACCTAAACTAAGACGATCACTAAACCAATTGGTCATCTGAGTTACGTTTGGACATTTAGCTAAGAGTCATACACATTCTACCGGGACCACTTTGACCACCACATCAGGGCCACCTAACACACGATTGGTCAACGGACCTACCTGGGGTGAATAATAGCTCACCTACGATAGCAATGGCTATACACTAACTAAATATGCAAACCTGGCTCTAATACCAATCGAGGACATGATTGACCTTGGCGGGTATGGGTAAGGGTCTAAATGCGGGTCTAATTTGAAGGCAGCAAAGTGTCAAATTGATTTATGTAAAGTGTAATTTTGAATTGATAATTTAAACGAATGAATGAGCGAACAAAAACTTATATTTATTTGAATAAAACTTTGGACAAGGATTGAATTGACGCTCTTGGTAATGGAGTATAAAGGAGTGGAGAAAGCTTGAGAGAGTTTAAAGGGAAGGAGGATTACAAGAGTGAGTATGAGTGTGTGTATTATGTGGTACGATATTTTTTTTTCGTATGAACTTTACAGTGTTTGATACAACACTAAGGAGTACCTATTTATAGAATACAATATGAAAATGAATGATGAAAAGAGAATGGTAAGGATTCAATGATAAAAGTTGAATCTTGATCTTAATAATGTCTGACGACAATCTTTGAGCCAACCTTGAAGTGCTACTGCTTATTTTTGAACTTGGGTTACAACCATGTCGAAAGTGAAACAGTATTGCACAATAATGTACTTTGGACTGATCTTGAATTATTGTTTTGGTAGATCACGCTGATGTTGATACGTTGAATTGTTTGTTTTGATGAGTCATAGTGATATCCTGTTAAGCTGTCTGGATTAATGACCTTGTACTATTGCCTTGAGCAGTAATTGTCTTTGATGAGCATAAATGAATAGTGATCTTGACATGTTAACCAGTAACCTTGCATAATTGCAATCCTTTGATTGCTTTAATGATTCCTATATGCTCATCAAAGGCAATTATGGTTAACCAAATTATGCATGTTCACTATTCAAGACAGCTCCCCAGGATATCAACGTAACATATCAAAACAAATTATTCAGCATGTCAGCATTAGTATGACCCATCAGAACAATGTTTCCAACCAATTAAAGAAGGGAACACAAACTTTATGTGTAATAGCCCGACCCTAACCCATATTTATTTATTTAACTCATCTTTATTTATTTGATTAATAATATTTATTCATTTACTTTATCATGTTTATGGACCTAATCACTCATGGTTATTTGCTTAACCAAATCATATTTATTAAACTCAATTACACTCAATTTATTTATTTAACGAATTCCATTATGTTATTTGAATTTTGCACCTTCATTTACCATATTGAATCATCCCGATTGGGAGATATTTCATTTGGGGTACCACTTTGCAACTCAAGTTTTTTCATTGATTGTTAATTCGAGTTTCGTTGATTGATTAAATGTCGGGTGAATCGAAATTAGGCATCAGAGAGTATAAATTAGTGATTAATTATCTTCTTACCTTCGATAAACTTCAATCCCGATAAATATAAAATTTTTCCAACATTTTCAATAATATTTCAAGCCTGAACTTAGCTTTTTGGGCCCAAAACAAAAGCCCAAAACCTTTCTAACTTTGTTATTTCACTAATGGCTCATTTTAGCACCTAATTTTAATTAGCAAAAAGCTACTTTTTGGGTTGAAAACTCACAGCCATATGTGGCTATAAATTGCCAATTTTTACACACAAAAATCAGCAAACAAAAATAACAAAAAACCCAACCCTCTCCTTTCTCTCTCTACCTCACGTACAGCAGAAAGCAAGGGCAGCAGCTGCTGCCCCTTGTGCCGCCAGTTCTGGTGGTTTTCGACCACTTTTCTAGCCACCTCCTAGCTGCCTCAAATTTCCCTTGCTGCTAGCTATCATGTCCAACCCCTCAAATAACTCAAAACAGGCCCCTCCTCTCTTTATTTCAAGCCTAAAGTAAGGTATATCCTCAACCCTAACTTGTTTTATTTTGAATTTTTGGGGTTGTTTTGGTTGTGATTAATGTTTATATGATCAAATTGATAGTCATTGTGCAATTTTTAGTGAGTTTAGAGATGTTTGGAGTTATGGGTATTTGATCAAGAGCATGATTTCATGACTTTGTTTTTGTTGAATTGACACTGTCGAAAACTCTGGCGATTATAGGATTGCTCAAAAATTCAAAACTTTTTACTGTAGTTTCTCTATATTATTTGCGAGTTTCTGCCAAATTTCATGAATTTTGGACGTGTAATCAGTGCGTTATGGAATTTTGAATAAAACTTCCCTGTTTTGGATACGAATTTAGTAATTATGTATTCATGAAGTTGTTTAGAGTTTTTATATATATATGAGGCCTTAAATGATCTTTGTGTATCTAATTGTGGTGATTTGAAATGATTTCAAGTGAGTTTTATGTGAAAAAGGAAGAGAAAGTTAAATCAGTGAAGCGCTAGAATTTCAGGAAATTAGGGCTGACTTTGGGATTAAACTGGTAATGAATGGTCTAGCCCAAAGTTATGACTTTTGGTGGAAAGATATTCAATGTGTTATCTTTCAAATGCATTTTGAATCGCCTTAATCCAAGTTCTGTGGAAACAGTTATGATCGTTTTACCAAAACTGCGCAGAATGAGATCAAAACTGACACACTTGTGTTTTAGCCCCATTTTAGAAGCCCTATTGTCTGAATCACATTTTGTGTTTCAAATTAAGGTTTTTGGAGACTTCTTAGCCTTTTCATATTGGGGTTTTAAGTGTCCATTTGAGGTCTAGAATGAAAGCTATGAATTTGTTAAGTGAACTAACCTGTTGGGGTGTAAACTAGGTTGTTATTGTAATTTATGGGCAGTGTATACTTGAAGGAAAATTCTGAAAATTTTACTATTGATTTTCTATATTATTTTTGAATTTCTTGTAAGATCTCATGAATTTTGGTTGAGTATTTTGTGTTTGGTTATTTTTAGAACCATTTTGAGTAATTGTATAAAGAGCAATAATAAAGATTAAGTGAGATTGATCGTGCACTCATTTGGTGTATTTTGGACCAAGTTATTTAAGGAGAAGATAAATATTCATGAACTTTCAAGGAACTTTTAGCCTATTAATGAGAAATAAGAAGACAAATATATAAATTGGGAGCTTATTTATGAACAGTGAATCATTTATGAATTTTACGAAGAAAATACCAAGCTTAGTAAGCTTAATAGCTTCTATTGAGTTCAATGACTCGTCTTGGGATAGAGTTCTTTATCTAATGGATTTATAAAGGAAATATGAGAAGTGAGGAGAGTTGTAACTCAGAAACCAGACCAAGTTATCGCAGTTTGTGCTACCAAGATATATCTCTCTTTGCCTCAAACCTTTATTACCTACTCACTTCAGCATATATCAAGTGCATTTATCAGGCCAATCTAGGGTATTTGCTGTTTTCTTGAATCAAGTTATACGTCATTAAGCCTTCAGGTAGCCTTAAACTCGTATCAATAACCTATTTCAGAAAAGGCCATAACCACTGTTTCAATTATCACCATCGATGCCTTTTCCTTTGTAATCTTATTTATCTCATTGTGGACTAGTTTACTTTCAGTTACATATCAAATTTAATTACTTTCATCAATTCAGTTTTGAAGTTACACCCAAGTGGTATATACCATATAATTACTCAATTTCTGTTACACATACTTTTACTTACTTAATTATGCGAGTAAGGATTATTTACTGACTACACATACTTACAATGATGTTTATGAAATAGAGTTGAGGTCTAGTTATCGTTCCCTGTTATGCCTAAGTGTTATCATGTCAGAATATATTTATTAAGTCAGATGACATTTATGAAACAGCTGACTTGTATCAAGTCAGATGTGATTTTTACAGACTCAAGGTACGTCCATTGCCTGTATCTTCAGAAAGTAGATCTTATTTATCAAATTACAACTCTTAATGAGTTTATCAATGAATCAGTTTATACAACGATTTGCCATTAACTTGTGACCCCATCAGTTATCACCTATAGGGCGTCAGCCCATCATTTACCCGCGCGGCTTCAGGCTAACTCTTAATTGAATTGGCAGGTGTACACGTATGTATAGATTATATCAGTGCAAGGGGTTCACATCTAGATAATAATGAATAATTCAGTTTCATATTACTTTTATTTTCATTGTTATTGCCAACTAAATGAATTGCAGAGACGGGTACCCATCAACAGTGTTCTATACTCATTTTACAATACAGGAATGTATGTACTGAGTTTTTGCTCATATTTTCGAATTGTTTTCATGTTTTCCATTTTAGGTGATGAAATATCACATGTTTTCCTATTTAGCAAGTCCCTTTGGAACTTGTCAGATGCTCACAGTGGATTCAGCATAGCATGAATACTAGAACCGACCTTAAGGTATGAGATGTGAGTTAGTACACGGTATGTTTGAACTATTGTGGACTTTGGTCTTGAAGTGTTTCAGTTTAATAGATTTTATGATTGTAAGTACGAGTTACAAATTAAATAATTTTAGTGAGCCTTATCCTTATCAGGACGGCGGTAGCGCCTTCGTATACTGAGTCTTCCACTGCAGTTTCCAGTAAGCATGTTATTGGCATTTTGGGGGCGTTACAGAATTGGTATCAAAGCTAAGGTTTTAAGGACCACTGTGAGCTATCATGTGTTCATGGGTTAGCTATCAAGGTGTGTATGAGCTATTGACTATAAGTTCATATGTATAGGCATATATGGAGGAACCATTTTCATTTGAGTGATTCAATCATTTGATAATATCATGAGATTCAAGCATGAGCAAAGTGGACTGTGGAACCATTTGGGTCAGCTATTAGTGAGGCATGTTCTCATTTATCTGGGAGTTGAAATTTCTCTTATTTGTTTAAACTTCTTTAATCGTGCACTCCAGGAGTGTAACGCATTGAGTTATGAACTTCGGCGTATGGCCATTGAGCTATTGAATTGCTTCTTTTCATTTCAGGTATCTATTGTAAGGTTTTAAACCTGGGTTTTAGCCAGTTTTTAGGTGGAACTCTATCCGTTTCACTCCAGAATTTGAGAGTTTCATTGAGGTGAATTAATATAGCTGACCTTGAATATAGTGATGGTTGAAGTCGATGTGGGGGTGCTGTTTGCAACTTCTTAAAGGATTTATACAATGTCAAGTCAGATGTGAACCTCTAGATGAGGAAATGCCTGGTGGGGTAATATCTTTGAGGTGAAGTACTATGAGAAAAACACTACAATGTGTGCTTATGTATGGTGATAATAATTAGTAGCTTATGGTGTGCTATTTGGCATTATGTGGGTGGTACAAGTAAGATAAGCTGCCATGTATCGGAATCACTTAGTCTTGATACTAAGACTTTACATCAGCAATGCTCCCATTACTTCCTGTCATTGACTTATTCCTGCCCTGGTTACCTTGATTTGTTCAAATGCATCATTTCTTTACTGCTAACACTCTCTTGATTTGTAATGGGGTGTTTATAAAAATTCTCATATGTGGTCCGTGGGGACTTCTTCAAACACATATGAGCAACCTTTCTTATAGACGATTCAAACCCTGACAATCATAACCGTCTAATTCTCTGTTTCTATAATGGAGCATATAATGACCCCGGTGTGCATTCCTATGTGATTTGCAGTTCTTCGTAAGCATATTTGACTCATTCTATTTGTAGCTCAGTCATCACTATGTTCATATTTTTAGTGTCACCTACTTGAACTCATTGCTTCTATTCGGGCACTATTCATTTATTGCTTACATGCCTTTGGCTGCTTCAAACCCAATCATTGAGTGCCCTTGCAGTAATTAAATGTATCCATATTGTTCGTGTTTTTATAGCACTGTAGTGTCATGTTGGCATACTACTCCCTGGTCATAGCTGCATGTCGTTACTCAAGTTATTTTGCTAATCCTTTCTTTACTAATATAGCCTACCTTGTTAATGATAAACAACGATTGGTGCTATATTCATTTGCTAGCAGTTTTGAAGTTTATACGCCTACCCAAGAGTTCCAATTATTGCAAAATGTATTCTTGATGGACGTCATCATGTTTAATCATAAGATTGACTCTTTCATCTTGACATATTGTCCTTTCAAACACCAGATGAATGCAATTTCCCTTCTGACAGTGTTGCTCTTTATATTCGTCATTTTACTCATATACGAATACCGTATGACTTTTCAAAAGCCGCTTTGGTAACCCGTTGCATTTCTTCACCTTCCTTACTTAATACTCCCTCTCAACTTCATAACATCGATCATTATCATGGCCATCAAGAATAAACTGCGTGTCTTGTATATGCAGGACATTTATATGCCTATCTTTCATTACGAATCTTCATCCTTTCATTCATTCAGCTTACATACCTATCCTTTATAACCAATAAAGAAATAGCTTTGCAAGAGTTCATGTTGTGGTTACATCTCTTTACATTTTAGATTACCTCCCTGTCATTTCAATTTACTAAGACCAGTAGGTAGTTGAACGTGTTACCCTTTATAAATATGCCTCTATCAGTATTACTGGAACCATATTCATTGGGCATTCAATCCAATTTGATTGACAGATCTGGTATCGCTATGGGGGAATTGACTGTGTTCTTGCAGGACTAAGATGATTGGTGAGGATCTTAAGGTTAGCTTGGGAGATGAGGATTGACTAAACGTGCATTTCTATAGGTCGAGGGAAGAAAAGCCCTATTTATCCCCCCAAATACATTATGCAAGCAAGTGAATTATTATGTCAGTAATGTATTGAACATTAGTGATTTGTCAACCACACTTGGTATATCCTATCCATATTTACAGTTGGTGGATTTAGAGATGTTTCATCTGAGGACTTTCAGAACTGTTTTCCCCCGAGAAACATTGATTTTCAGATCAACCTAGTTCAAGGTGCTCAATCCATTTCAACACCCCCATCATATGACCCCCAACAGAGCTCAAAGAATTAAAGCCTCAGTGGATGAGTTGTAAAGAATTTATTTGACTAGGTGTGTCCTCATGGGGAACCTTAGGTTCATACGAAGAAGAAAGACAGAATCTTATGGTTGTGTACTGTGTACAGAGAGTTACACAAGATCACTATCAAAATAAGTGCCCTATACCTTGAACAAATTATTTATGGGATTAACTGCCAGCAATAGATGTCTTTTCTAGGAATGATTTAAGGTTCGAATATCACACCTAAACCATGCAACCACAGTTTATCTATTG
Organism: Carnegiea gigantea; assembly: GCA_029747015.1. Taxonomy (NCBI): domain Eukaryota; kingdom Viridiplantae; phylum Streptophyta; class Magnoliopsida; order Caryophyllales; family Cactaceae; genus Carnegiea; species Carnegiea gigantea. The sequence continues at coordinate 191,639 of JAKOGI010000466.1, forward strand.
CAAGAATACCCATTTATAGTAATTCTTGTTTGGTTGTCTCATCTTCAAAACGTGATACTGTCCAGTATTGTTTCATCTCCCTTGCATTTCAACCCGATGTTTCTTATTAGCATGATCTTCCATGTCTTCGTAAACCCATTGTTAAGTATGCAATACATTTTTATTCGACCTTATATGATTGTCAACATTCCAGTGCTCTCGACCTTCACCGTCTTTATTTCATGATCATAAGCTGTTGTTCATTTCATTGAGAGCTGATTCCCACATCTATCTTACATCTCATTTATTCATAATAATTCACTCGTATAACTTATTTTGAATTCATAATATAATTCAACTCTCATTGGTGTGGGTGATTGCAATTGTCATGATCCCCTTACTCTCCTTATTTTGAACTTCAACTCCTACACATACACCTTACATGCTCATAAGTAAACTCTAGCTTTTCTGTTCAATCTTATTATTGGATTTGAATTGGTTTTATGTGAGCAAAGGCACATTTCTCATGTCATTGTTCAATCTATTTACTTATCCATTCGTACTTTGCTCTTCAATCTATTGATCTATCCATTGTATTTTACCGGTTCAATCTATATTAATCTATTTATGGCACTTGCAATTCTCACACCTATATTTTATATCCTCATAAGTGAACTTCAGTAATCGTTATTTAATCTTATTGTTGTACTTAACTTGGCTCCATATGAGCAAATGCATGTTTCCACTACAACCTATTCAATCCATTTATCTATTCATTAGACCTTGCTTGTTTATCCAATATATTTATCTATCCATTACACTTTGCTTGTCCAATCTAGTTGTCTATCTATTGTACTTTACTTATCCAATCTATACATCTATTTATTGCACATTACCTGTCTCATCTATCTATTGCACTTATCTTATTCCTTGTAGCTATAAAGTCGCCTAGTTGAAGCTCAGTTGCTTGTCATCTTGTTTTCAATTCATCAGTTAAACCCAAGTATAACCATGCCATCTTTCTCCTTGGTTGATTATTTATTGGACCCTTTATGATCCATATTTATAAACCATAATTCTTGTGACATTATATTTCAGAATTCATGATACACTTATGGCGATCTTTATTCTAACCACCTCATAATAACCTCTCCTTTATTTGCCTTTTCTAGTCTCATTGTTCATTTCTTTTGTATGTAATGATTCATTTGGCTAAGAATTTCATCACTCTCATCCCTAATCATGATCATTTCATTGCCCTTTATCGACCGGGAGCAGATCCTTGAGTAGTCGAATGAGGGAAGATCCTATGAGGCATTAGGATGATCAGATGAGGAGATTTTGATAAGGGTATAAACTCAAGCACTGTCTAATTATATTAAAGTGAGCCAGAAGAAATATTGAGTACAGGGTCAGAGCTAACCCAAGCAAGCATTAAGAGGGAAAATTCAAGTACATGTCGAGGTGATATAAGGTCGACAAAGCATTTGTGCTGGCAAAACAAAGAAATAACCAAAGTCTCAGATGAGATATAAAGTATTTCAAAGGGCTTTTCTAGTCAAGACAGTAAGAGAGCGGCTATCCAAGGACAATTAGGGACTAGTTACATGGGATAAATCCTGTAGCTTGTTAACTGCACTTACATGGTGAACCCAAACATGTATATAACGTGTTTTTAGCTCGTATTAGTATCAAAGTACTTATCAGGGTATATCCCAGCTTCCATTAGTGGACAATGTGATGAACCAGTAGTAAGCACCTCCTCTCTAGTAAAAGGTTCTTTTTCTTTGAAGAGAATATCACTTTTGAAGCAAAGTAATTGAGTTTATTGAAGCTATTGTGTGAGAAGTATCCGGATCTATTACCGAAACATAGGATTAAGAAGTTACACAATACGTATACCCTTTGTCGGTGTACATTCGGCAAATTATACCCCTTCAGAGGGAAGCAATGGGAACCAATGGCCCATGTGTTTTCAAGCAGCATTGCATATAGTTGACAAGTGTTTTAAGTCTCGAGGACGAAACTCTTTAAGGGAGCAAGGCTGTAATAGCCCGACCCTAACCCATATTTATTTATTTAACTCATCTTTATTTATTTCATTAATCATGTTTATTCATTTACTTTAACATGTTTATGGACCTAATCACTCATGGTTATTGGCTTAACCAAATCGTGTTTATTAAACTCAATTACACTCAATTTATCTATTCAACGAATTCCATTATATTATTTAAATTTTCCACCTTCATTTATCATATTGAATCATCCTAATTGGGAGATATTTCATTTTGGGTATCACTTTGCAACTCAAGTTTCATTGACTGTTAATTTGAGTTTCGTTGATTGATTAAATGTCGGGTGAATCGAAATTAGGCCTCGGTGAGTATAAATTAGTGATTAATTATTTTCTTACCTTCGGTAAACTTCAATCCCGAGAAATATAAAATTTTTCCAACATTTTGAATAATATTTCAAGCCCGAACTTAGCTTTTTGGGCCCAAAATAAAAGCCCAAAACCTTGCTAACTTTGTTATTTCACTAATGGCTCATTTTAGCACCTAATTGACAATTTTTACACACAAAATTCAGCAAACAAAAATAACAAAAAATCCAACCTTCTCCTTTCTCTCTCTACCTCACGTACAGCAGAAAATAGGGGCAGCAACTGCTGCCCCTTATGTCGCCAGTTCTGGTGGTTTTCGGCCATTTTCCAGCCACCTCCCAGCTGTCCCGAGTTCCCCTTGCTGCTAGGTCTCATGTCCAACCCCTCGAATCACTCAAAACAGCCTCCTCCTCTTTGTATTTCAAGCATAAAGTAAGGTATATCCTCAACCCTAACTTGTTTTATTTTGAATTTTTGGGGTTGTTTTAGCTGTGATTATTGTTTACATAATCAAATTGATAGTCATTGTGAAATTTTTAGTGAGTTTGGAGATGTTTGGAGTTATGGGTATTTGATCAAGAGCATGATTTCATGACTTTGTTTTTGTTGAATTGCCACTGTCGAAAACTCTGGTGATTATAGGATTGTCCAAAACTCCTGAAATTTTTACTATAGTTTCTCTATATTATTTGGGATTTGTTGGAAAACTTTAATGAATTTTGGACGTGTAATCAGTGCGTTATGGAATTTTGAAGACAACTGCCCTGTTTTCAATACGAATTTACTAATTATGTATTCATGAAGTTTTTTAGAGTTTGTATATATATATATATGTATGAGGCCTTAAATGATCTTTGTGTTTCTTATTGTGGTGATTTGAAATGATTTCAAGAGAGTTTTATGTGAAAAAGAAAGAGAAAGTTAAATCAGTGAAGGGCTGGAATTTTAGGACATTAGGGCTGACTTTGGGATTAAACTGGTAATGAGTGGTCTAGCCAAAAATTATGATTTTTTAGCTATTTCAATGTGTTATCTTTCAAATACCTCATGAATCGCCTTAATCCAAGTTCTGTGGAAACAATTATGATCATTTTACCAAAACTGCACAGAATGGGATCAAAACTGACACACTTGTGTTTTAGCCCCATTTTGGGAACCCTCTTATGCGAATCACATTGTGTGTTTCAAATGAAGGTTTTTGGAGACTTCTTAACATTTTCAAATTGGGGTTTTAAGTCTCCGTTTGAGGTCTATAATGAAAGTTATGAATTTGTTAAGTGAACTAACCTGCTGGGGTGTAAACTAGGTTGTTATTGTAATTTCTAGGTAGTGTATACTTGAAGGAAAATTCTTTAAATTTTACTAAAGATTGTCCATATTATTTTTGAATTTCTTGTAAGATCTCATGAATTTTGGTTGAGTATTTTGAGTTTGGTTATTTTCAGAAGCATTTTGAGTAATTGTATAAAGGGTAATAATAAAGACTAAGTGAGATTGATCACGCACTCATTTGGTGTATTTTGGACCAAGTCATTCAAGGAGAAGATAAATATTCATGGACTTTCAAGGAACTTTTAGCCCATTAATGAGAAATAAGAAGACAAAAATATAAATTGGGAGTTTATTTATGAGCGGTGAATCATTTATGAATTTTACGAAGAAAATACCAAGCTCAGTGAGCTTAATAGCTTCTATTGAGTTCAATTACTCATTTTGGGGAGGAGTTCTATATCTAATGGATTTATGAAGGAAATATGAGAGGTGAGGAGAGTTGTAACTCAGAAACCAGACTAAGTTATTGCAGTTTGTGTTACCAAGATATATCTCTCTTTGCCTCAAACCTTTATTACCTACTCACTTCAGCATATATCAAGTGCATTTATCAAGCCAATCTAGTGTACTTGCTGTTATCTTGAACAAGTTATACATCAGCAAGCCTTCAAGTAGCCTTAAACCTGTATCAATAACCTATTTCAGAAAAGGCCATAACCACTCTTTCAATTATCACCACCAATGCCTTTTCCTTTGTAATCTCATTTATCTCATTGTGGACTACTTTACTTTCGTTTACATATCAAATTTAATTAATTTCATCAATTCAGTTTTGAAGTTATACCCATTACATATCAAATTTAATTAATTTCATCAATTCAGTTTTGAAGTTATACCCAAGTGGTATATACCATATAATTACTCAATTTCTGTTACACATCCTTTTACTTACTCAATTATGTGAGTAAGGATCATTTCTGACTACACATACTTACAAAGATATTTATGAAACAGAGTTGAGGTCTAGTTATCGTTCCCTGTTATGCCTAAGTGTTATCAAGTCAGAATATATTTATCAAGTCAGATGACATTTATGAAATAGTTGATTTGTATCAAGTCAGATGTCATTTTTAAAGACTCAAGGTACGTCCATTGCCTGTATCTTTAGAAAGCAGATCATGTTTATCAAATCACAACTCTTAATGAGTTTATCAATGAATCCGTTTATACAGCGATTTGCCATTAACTTGTGACCCCATCAGTTATCATCTATAGGGCGTCAGCCCATCATTTACCCGAGCGGCTTCAGGCCAACTCTTCATCGGATTGGCAGGCGTATGATGAACGATGAATTCATCACATTTTACGTGCCTCTTTCACCCACGTTTAGCTCATATAATAACTTAATTCTTAGGATTTTTACTTGTTTTATTTATATTTTGTAGGAAATAACTCAAAATCAAGTAAACGTCGCAAAAAGGGACGAAGACGGGACAAAACAGCGAAAACCGACGAAAACCGGCAAAAGGGGGCAAAACCGGGGGAAACAGGCCACCGTGCCAGCAATGTGGCACGGCTTGACCGTGCCACGTGGCACGGTCGTGCGTCCCCCCCCAATTTTGCCGTCTGCTCGGGTTTTCTATTTAAAGCCCGTTCGGGCATTTGTTTGGGCGCGAGGGGAGCGCACAGGACTAGCTTGGACGTGTCTCTAGCGATTTCTAGGTTAGTTTAGGTTAGATTTTAGTTAATAAGGGAGATTAGTTTAGGATTGAAGATTGTAATATTGGATTCAACCTTTGGATTTCAAGTTCTTCATCAATTCAAGACTAAGTTTTCTCCTCCTTTCTCTATTTGTTTTTATGTTCTTGTTATTTATGTTTTGTTGAGTTTAATTCCTGTATTTACTTTCTTTAGTTTATATGTTTAGTTTTTATTGTTAATTTATGTTATTTACTTGTTTAAATTCGTTTTATTCATTTCCTTCGCTTTGTTCTTCAAGTTCTTATTCTTGTTGGTTAGTTTAGGTTTTGATGTGTTTTTTATGTTTGGTTGGTAGATTATGTTGACTTGGGTTGTGATTAGCCTCTTGATAGCTAATTAATCTTGTATTTGGCCTAACCATACCCAATCTATGCTTAGAACCTAGAGTTTTCCTTCACGCTCGCCAACTGTTCGATGAAATGCCTGAGAGGGTTTTCATCCATATTTTTGGGTGATTGACTTATGCTGAGAGGTGAGGTCAATTTGCTAGTGTGGAAGAGGAAATGGCCGAGTTCGGGACACGAAAGTAGTATCCGAATCGGGCTAGGTCCGGGGTTGCTAGTTTTGTAGTCTAATTCGCCTAACCCCACGAAAGTAGGTGGTTACACGAGTTAGACTAGCTCATGACCCTTGAGAGAGGGCTTGGGTGGTCTTTGATGGTGCAACCGACCATCTCTTGTTCATAGTGTGGTTCGGGTAGGTTAGGACTCGTCTTGGTTAGTTGGTTCATCCATTGGTAAAATCACAACTCCAAGTCGCTTGTTTCTGTGTTTGTAGCGTAGTTTAGCTCCCCACTCCTTCACCCTTCGATCCTGCCTAGCTCGAGACGATACACCTTACACTTGGGGTTTATAAATATTAAAACTCGATTTTATCTCTAACAAGTTTTTGGCGCCGTTGCCGGGGAATTGGCGCTTTCCAATATTAGAGCTTACTTAGGCATTCGAGACTAGGTTTTTATTTCGGAAAAAAAAATCAAAAAAAAAAATCCAATGGCAATTTTCCATTTTCCCCAATGTGAGCAAGAATTATTTTACCGTTATTGGGATTGTTTACATGCTTATCTTACTCAATGTGCTTCTTGTGGATGTTTATATGGGAAATGGGAAATATTGCATGTTGTTGATGAGGGTGCGAATTGTGAGACCCATGCTCTTTTGGAGCATTGGGATTTCTGTGCTCGAAATGTTGATGAAGTTTGGGAATTACTTGAGTGGTTGGCTAGGGATACTTATGAATTTGAGACTAGTCAATTTACTTCATCCACCCCATCCCCCTGCATTCCTACTTATACACCTCTTGCATGTGAGATCTGCCATTATTCCAATCATGACAGTGTTTCTTGTCCCTATCGTATTTTCGCTGATGGTTTTGCTAGAATTTCTAGTATGATAGAGGCCATAAACAAGCAACAAGTTGAGTTTGCTGAGTTTGTTAATGAACTGTGGGAGTATGACCTATCACCCGAGACTGACCCTAGTTCTAGTGCTCCTAGACTTGATGTTAGTCTTTGTGATGATGGTGCGCCTTTTCCTCCTCTAGAGTCCAGACTAGAGGACGTGCTCGACCCTCCCTTGCCTACTCTACCTCTTGTTGCTCCATCCCTATCTAGCACCTTTAAGGACAACACTATGACCTATCCTGACCCACCTTTCCCTTTAGCTCAGTCGACGGAGTTCGAGGTAGGTGAGACATTTTGTGTTGGTGCTAGTATCGATGGGGATGATTTCCGTCTTGAGTCGGACGGTACTTGTAGTGAGGTGCAGGATCTCGACGAGATTCTCGAGGGGGAGTCCTGTGTGGATTCTGTGGCTATAGTTTCATCTAGTCCTGATCTTACTGACCATGTATCCCTCAACCCCCTTGATATTTCTCATGCTTCTTCATGTTCACTACCCTCCCCTTCCCCTCAGTATTGTGACCTCTCACCGATCGATTCTCTTGCGATGCTCAAGGGGAATGTGGTTGACTGTTCTGAGTCCCTAGGTGCCTTTAGAGGGTATGACCCCTCCCTTGACCGTTATAGTCTATACCTAGAGGACATGCCTGGAAAAATCATCTTTCCGATTGCATTCAATCATTCTACTAATTTTTCTAATGCATTTGATAAATTTAGGAGAGCACTTACTATTATTTCTGCATTCCTGTTTAAGTGCTCTTACTTACACTCATCTGAGTTGCAGGCTCGGGTATTTGATAAACTTCTGCGAGCGTTAATGGCATCTGAGTTGGCGATGTATGTCGTGAATGCCACCGAGGAGTGGCTGATGCTGCTCGCGCTTCCCCAACCTCGTCCTAGCAAGGCATAGTTCGGGTACAATCAACACCCGACCTATTCGTTCTCACTCTTCTCCTCCCTTATTTTTATTTTTCTTTTCTTTCTTTTTGTTTTTGTTTAGTTGTGGATATTACGATTGTGTTTTTGGTTGGTAATCATCTTGTGGTGAAATGTGGATGTTGCTGAGCCGTTGTTGGCTATGATCACCATTTTTGTGTTTTTGTGGATTTTTATTGTGTTGTCATTGGTGGTGTTGTTGGATTGGTATATATTTGTTGTTAGTGGTGCTAGTTCGGTATATATGTGTGATCTTTTTTTTGATTAGGCGAGATTATGTTTTTGGGGAGAGTGTGTTAGCTTGTGTATATATTTGTCGATTTTGTATATTTTATGTTTGATTTTGTTTTCTTTATTTTTGTGTGTTGGTGATGACTCACGACTCCCAATGAGGACATTGTGAGCTTTAGGCGTGGGGGTGGGTTCATCTCCCTTTTTCTTCTTATTTTTGTGAAAATTTTTCATTGTTGTTTAATTTTTTCAATTTTTCTCTTTTTTGTATAAATTTTTCGTTTCCTTTTGAATTTAGGGGAGTTTTGTACTATTTTGATCAGCTTTGATCTCCGGTACCTTGACTATTAGCTCGTTTATAAGTATAATGTGTATGATAGATATTTATCTCCAGTTTGTCGTTTTAGGCCTCAGTTCTAACCCCAACAGTCCATTGTAATTTTGCAATCCAGTCCTGATTTATGTATTATCATCATCCTACATTCTTAGTCTTCCATGATTGACTCCCCTACTTGTCTACTGCACAGCTCCCTTTATATGTGCTGGCACCCCCATTTTCCAAAACAAAAGCAAAAACAAACAAATTCAAGCACTACCGGGTGTATCCCTTTGAGGCGTGGCATGAGTTTGTATTGAAAAAATAATGGAAAGAAAAAAAAAGGTGGGGAAAAAAAGAGTTGGAAATAATAAGTACCCCTTTGAGGCATGCGCTACTGGATGTTACCCTTTGAGGTAATACTGTTATTGAGGAAGCTTGCTTTCCATGCTAGCCATTCGAAAAGGTAGCTTGTGTCAGCTGCGTGTGACTGAGTTTGGCTTTGGTAGGCTTAGTTTTAGGGTGATGATACACTTGCACACAGGCACCAGGATGGATTCATTATCTTCATGCGTCGCGGGGTGAAAAGCTGTTGTCTGAATGCCATTCTTTGGGATGATGTGTCCTGAAATACATATAATGCTTGTGTACAGACTGATACTTGAGTTACTAGGGGGTTTTGGTTGATCCGAATGTGCACAGTTCACCCTGATGCATATATTTTGTTTTTTCATTTTCATTTTTTGATTTTTGTTTCTCTTTTCTTTGTTTTTCCTTTTTGAGATTTTGTGGGGATTTTTGTTTCTCTTTTCTTTGTTTTTCATTTTTGAGATTTTGTGGGTATATCTTCTGCAAACCCTCACGAGACCTTACTCGTCCACTCGGGGTGACCAAGGGGTGTAAAGGGCTTGTTCCACACGCTGAATGCAACCGTGATTCCTACAAAAGTGAGTTAGTTTTTCACTTTAGCTTTTCTTTTATTTTGCTCGAGGACGAGCAAAAGATAGGTGTGGGGGTGTGATGAACGATGAATTCATCACATTTTACGTGCCTCTTTCACCCACTTTTAGCTCGTATAATGACTCAATTCTTAGGATTTTTACTTGTTTTATTTATGTTTTGTAGGTAATAATTCAAAATTAAGCAAACGTCGCCAAAAAGGACGAAGACGGGACAAAACAGTGAAAACCAATGAAAACCGACAAAAGGGGGCAAAACCGAGGGAAACAGGCCACTGTGCCAGCAATGTGGCACGGCCTGACCGTGCCACGTGGCACGGTCGTGCGTCGCCCCCAGTTTTGCCGTCTGCTCGGGTTTTCTATTTAAAGCTCGTTCGGGCGTTTGTTTGGGTGCGAGGGGAGCGCACGAGACTAGCTTGGACGTGTCTCTAGCGATTTCTAGGTTAGTTTAGGTTAGATTTTAGTTAATAAGGGAGATTAGCTTAGGATTGAAGATTGTAACATTGGATTCAACCTTTGGATTTCATGTTCTTCATCAATTCAAGACTAAGTTCTCTCCTCCTTTCTCTATTTGTTTTTATGTTCTTGTTATTTATGTTTTGTTGAGTTTAATTCCTGTATTTACTTCTTTTAGTTTATAAGTTTAGTTTTTATTGTTAATTTATGTTATTTACTTGTTTAAATTCGTTTTATTTCATTTCCTTCGCTTTGTTCTTCAAGTTCTTGTTCTTGTTGGTTAGCTTAGGTTTTGATGTGTTTTTCATGTTTGGTTGGTAGATTGTGTTGACTTTGGGTTGTGGTTAGCCTCTTGATGGCTAATTGATCTTGTATTTAGCCTAACCATACCCAATCTATGCTTAGAACCTAGAATTTTCCTTCACGCCCGCCAAGTGTTCGATGAAATGCCTGAGAGGGTTTTCATTTATATTCTTGAGCGATTGACTTATGCTGAGAGGTGAGGTCAATTTGCTAGTGTGGAAGAGGGAACGGTCGAGTTCGGGACACGAAAGTAGTATCCAAATCGAGTTAGGTCCGGGGTTGCTAGTTTTGTGGTCTAATTCGCCTAACCCCATAAAAGTAGGTGGTTACATGAGTTAGACTAGCTCATGACCCTTGAGAGAGCGTCTGGGTGGTCTTTGATGGTGCAACCGACCATCTCTTGTTCATAGTCTAGTTCGGGTAGGTTAGGACTCGTCTTGGTTAGTTGGCTCATCCATTGGTAAAATCACAACTACAAGTCGCTTGTTTCTGTGTTTGTAGTGTAGTTTAGCTCACCACTCCTTCACCCTTCGATCCTACCTAACTCGAGACGCTTTAGCTAGCCCTAGTAGTTGGAAACACAATTCCCTGCGGACAACACCCCAAGTACTCAACGATACACCTCGCACTTGGGATTTATAAATATTAAAACTCGATTTTATCCCTAACAGTGTACGCCTATGTATAGATCATATCAGTGCAAGGGGTTCATATCCAGATAATAATGAGCAATTCAGTTTCATATTACTTTTATTTTCATTGTTATTGCCAACTAAATGATTTGCAGAGACGGGCAACCATCAACAGCGTTCTATGCTCATTTTACAATATAGGAATGTATGTACTGAGTTTTTGCTCATATTTTCGAATTGTTTTCATGTTTTTCATTTTAAGCGATGAAGTATCACATGTTTCTCTATTTAGCAAGCCCTTTTGGGACTCGTTAGATGCTCACAGTGGATTCAGCGTAGCAAGAATACTGGAACCGACCCTAGGGTCAAGTACTTGTGTGGTATGAAATGTGAGTTAGTACACTGTATGGTTGAACTATTATGGACTTTGGTCTTGAAGTGTTCCAGTTTAATAGATTTTGTGATTGCAAGCACGAGTTACAAATTAAATAGCTTTAGTAAGTCTTGTCCTTATCAAGACGGCGTTAACGCCTTCGTTTACTGAGTCTTCTGCTGCAGTTTTCAGTAAGCATGTTATTGCCATTTTGGGGGCATTACATTATGTCCTTCCATGAATGAATATCACTTTTGTCTTATCAATGATTAACCATTCAGGTCAAAGTGTGAAAGAAATCATTCTCTTTTGACCTAATTCTCTTTTGAAGTCAAATTTTGCCTCAAACAATCTTTAGGGATTTCAAAAGGTTTTGAAATAACATTGATTGAAGAAAATATTGGAGGTTGCATAGTCGAATATCTTGGTGAACCAATTGAAGAGAAGTTTCATCTATTGGCTCAGCGATTAGAGCTTTATAACAATTTTTTTGAGAATCTTTTACTCGGTTATCTTTTAAATAATTGCAAGTAGGAGACTTAGAAGGCATGGAATGTGAAGATCGAGGAAGTTCAACATTTTTAGAAAATCTTGAAGATGAACCTTTTGCTCAGCTTGAGCTAAATCTTATTAATACTCTACCATCAGGTTCTTCTATTATTTGTTGAACATATTTTTGAGCAAAATTTCTTGGCGGCCTAGTATTTTGAATAATAAATTCTTGGTGACTAGAAAATTCATTCCATTTTAGTAACTTTCAAGTAAAAATAGTAACAATATCTGACTGAGCTTTTAATAACATTTTTTCCTCAAAACTAGTTTTTAATGTACATTTAAGATTAAGTTGAAAGGTAATAATTTCCAATATAGTCTATAAGTCGTAGCAAAAGTTCTTGAAAGCTCACGAAATTACACCTTTAAATTATATTGAATAATACAAAGATGAATATGTGGCAATTCAGTAAAATCCGAGGGTCATTTAGGTCTACTAAATAGGTTAGAAAACAATTAACACATATGGGACCATTGCAAATGTTCATTTGAATCATAGCTAATTATGAATCTTTGTGATGTATTAATCTACTGTCTTTAATTGCTGTGAATATAGGACAATCTAACCTTGATCCTATTTAAGGTTGGAGTGCAGCCATAGTCACACCAAAATGAATATATCTATATTTTTTTTTGTATTTTTCAATAGCAATTTTAGAAAGTAACTTAATGGTTTGAGATTCTTCATCTAAATTAAGTGTTTCTGCATGACCTTTCATTGATGGAGCAATATCGAAATTCAATTTTCCATTTCTAACTTTTGTTTAGCAATTTCCCAATTTGAAAAATGATCTTGACAATTAACTCCTTTGCTATTAACCACATTAGATTTCTTCACACTACCTAAACTAAGACGATCGCTAATCCAAGGGGTCATGTGAGTTACATTTGGACACTTAGCTAAGAGTCATACACATTCTGCTGAGACCACTTTGACCACCACATCGGGGCCACCTAATGCACGATTGATCAACGGACCTACCTGGGGTGAACAATAGCTAACCAACGATAGCAATGGCTATACACTAACTAAATATGGAAACCTGTCGCTGATACCAATTGAGGCTGTGATTGACCTTGGCGGGTATGGGCAAGGGTCTAAATGTAGCTCTAGTTCAAAGGCAGCAGAGTGTCAAATTAATTTATGTAAAGTGTAATTTTGAATTGATAATTTAAATAAATAAATGAGCGCATAAAAACTTACATTTATTTGAATAAAACTTCGGACAAGGATTGAGTTGAGGCTCCTGGTAATGGACTATAAAGGAGTGGAGATAGCTTGAGAGAGTTTAAGGGGAAGGAGGATTACAAGAGTGAGCGTGTGTGTATTATGCGGTACCATATTTTTTCCCGTATGAATTTTACGGTGTTTGATACATCACTAAGGAGTTCCTATTTGTAGAATACAATACAAAAATAAATGATGAAAAGAGAATGGTAAAGATTCAATGATAAAAATTGAATCTTTATCCTGATAGTGTCTGCTAACAATCTTTAAGCCAACCTTGAAGTATTGCTGCTTATTTTTGAACTTAGATTGTAACCACGTCAAAAGTGAAACAGTATTGTTCTTATGGATCACGCTGATGCTGACTTGTTGAATCACTTATTTTGATGAGTTATAGTGATATCCTGATAAGCTGTCTAGATTAATGACCTTGCACTATTGCCTTGAGCTATAATTGCCTTTGATGAACATAAATGAACAGTGTTGCCAACCAATTAAAGAAGGAAACATTAACTTTATGTATTTCCATGAATGAATATCTATTTTGTCATATGAATGATTAACCATTCAGATCAAAATGTGAAAGAAATCATTCTCTTTTGACCTAATTCTCTTTTGGAGTCAAATTTTGCCTCAAACAATTTTTATTGATTTCAAAAGGTTTTGAAATAACATTGATTGAACAAAATATTGGAGGTTGCATAATCGAATATCCTGGTGAACCAATTGAAGAGGAAGCTTCATCTATTAGCTCAGTGATTAGAGCTTTATAACAACTTTTTTGAGAATTTTTTACTCGGTTGCCTTTCCAATAATAACAAGTAGAAGACTTAGAAGGCAAGGAATGTGAAGATCAAGAAAGTTCAACATTTTTAGAAAATCTTGAAGATGAACCTTTTTATCGGCTTCATCTAAATCTTTTTAATACTCTACCATCGGGGTCTTCCATCATCTGTTGAAGATTCTTTTGAGTAATATTTCTTGGTGGCCTAGTATTTCGAATAATAAATTCTTGGTGAACAGAAATTTCATTCCATTTTAGTAACTTTCGAGTAAAAGTAGTAACAATATTTGACTGAGCTTTTAATAACATTTTTTCATCCAAACTAGGTTTTAATGTACATTTAAGGTTAGGTTGGGATGATAATAATTTGAAATACACTCTATAAGTCGGAACAAAAATTCTTGAAAGCTCACAAAATTAGACCTTTAAATTATTTTGAATAATAGGAAGATGAATATTCGACAATAAAGTATCTGAAATACGAAGGTCATTTAGGTCTACGGAATAAGTTGGACAACATTTAACATATATGGGACCATCATAAATGTTCGTTTGAATCATAGCTAGTAATAACTCTTTGTGACGTATTAATCTACTGTCTCTAATGGCTGTGAATATACGACAATCTAACCTTGATGCTGTTAAAGGTTGGACTGCAGCCTGAGTCACACCAAAATGAATATATCTATATTTTTTTTTATATTTTTCAATAGCAATTTTAGAAAGTACTTTAATGGTTTGAAATTCTTCATCTAAACTAAATGTTTCTTCATGACCTTTCACTGACAGAGCAATATCAAAATTAAACTTACCATTTCTATCTTTTGTTTAGCAATTTTCTAATTTGAAAAATAATCTTGACGACTAGCTCCCGTGCTATTAACTACATTAGATTTCTTCACATTACCTATGCTAAGACGAGTGCTAAACCAATGGGCTATCTGAGTTATGTTTGGACACTTAGCTAAGAGTCATGCACATTCTGCTGGGACCACTTTGACCACCACATCAGGGACACCTAACACACGATTGATCAACAGACCTACCTGGGGTGGACAATAGCTGACCAACAATAACAATGGCTATACACTAACTAAATATGCAAACCTAGCTCTGATACCAGTCGAGGCTACGATCGACCTAGGCAGGTCTGGGTAAGGGTCTAAATGCGACTCTAATTCGAAGGAAGCAAAGTGTCAAATTAATTTATGTAAAGTGTAATTTTGAATTGATAATTTAAACGAATAAAAACTTATATTTGTTTTGAATAAAACTTTGGACAAGGATTGAATTCAGGCTCTTGGTAATGGAGTATAACGGAGGGGTGAAAGCGTGAGAGAGTTTAAGGGGAAGGAGGATTACAAGAGTGAGTGTGAGTGTATGTATTATGCGGTACGATATTTTTTTCCCGTGTGAATTTTACAGCGTTTGATACAACACCAAGGAGTACCTATTTATAGAATACAACATAAAAATAAATGATGAAAAGAGAACGGCAAAGATTCGATGATAAAAGTTGAATCTTGATCTTCTTAATGTCTGCCGACAATCTTTGAGCCAATCTTGAAGTGTTGCTGCTTATTTTTGAACTTGGGCCGCAACCATGTCAAAAGTGAAATAGTATTGTGCAATAATGTATTTTGGACTGATCTTCAATTATTGTTCTGATGGATCACGTTGATGCTGACATGTCGAATTATTTGTTTTGATGAGTCATAGTGATATCCTATTAAGCTGTTTGGATTAATGACCTTGTACTATTGCCTTGAGCAGTAATTGCCTTTGAAGAGCATAAATGAACAGTGATTTGACACGTTAAGCAGTAACCTTGCATAATTGCAATCCTTTGATTGCTTTGATGATTCCTATATGCTCATCAAAGGCAATTATGGTCAACCGAATTATGCATGTTCACTATTCAAGACAGCTCCCCAGGATATCAACGTAACATATCAAAACAAATTATTCAGCATGTCAGCATCAGTATGACCCATCGGAACAATGTTTCCAACCAGTTAAAGAAGGGAACATTAACTTTATGTCTTTCAATGAATGCATATCACTTTTGTCTTATGAATGATTAACCATTCAGGTCAAAGTGTGAAAGAAATCGTTCTCTTTTGACCTAATTCTCTTTTGAAGTCAAATTTTGCCTCAAATAATCTTTAGGGATTTCAAAAGCTTTTGAAATAACATTGATTGAAGAAAATATTGGAGGTTGCATAGTCGAATATCTTGGTGAACCAATTGCAGAAGAAGCTTCATCTATTGGCTCAGCGATTAGAGCTTTATAACAATTTTTTTGAGAATCTTTTACTCGGATCTCTTTTAAATAATCACATGTAGAAAACTTAGATGGCATGGAATGCGAAGATCGAGGAAGTTCAACATTTTTAGAAAATCTTGAAGATGAACCTTTTTCTCGGCTTGAACTAAATCTTATTAATACTCTACCATCGGGTTCTTCTATTATTTGTTGAGCATATTTTTGAGCAAAATTTCTTAGTGGCCTAGTATTTTGAATAATAAATTCTTGGTGACTTGAAATTTCATTCCATTTTAGTAACTTTCAAATAAAAGTAGTAACAGTATTTGACTGAGCTTTTAATAACATTTTTTCATCCAAGGTAGGTTTTAATGTACATTTAAGATTAAGTTGGGATGGTAATAATTTGAAATACAGTCTATAAGTCATAGCAAAAGTTCTTGAAAGCTCACGAAATTGCACCTTTAAATTATGTTGGATAATAGAAAGATGAATTTGTGACAATTCAGTATCTCAAATGCGAGGGTCATTTAGGTCTACTGAATAGGTTGGACAACAATTAACACATATGGGGCCATTACAAATGTTCGTTTGAATCATAGCTAATTATGAATCTTTGCGATGTATTAATCTACTGTCTCTAATGGTTGTGAACATAGGACAATCTAACCTTGATGCTGTTGAGGGTTGGAGTGCAGCCTGAGTCACACCAAAATGAATATATCTATATTTCTTTTTGTATTTTTAGATAGCAATTTTAGAAAGTAGGTTAATGGTTTGAAATTCTTCAACTAAACTAAATGTTTCTTCAGGACCTTTCATTGATAGAGCAATATCGAAATTAAACTTACGATTTCTATCTTTTGTCTAGCAGTTTTCTAATTTGAAAAATAATCTTGACAATTAACTCTCTTCCCAATAACCACATTTGATTTCTTCACACTACCTAGACTAAGACGATTGCTAATCCAAGGAGTCATGTGAGTTACATTTGGACACTTAGCTAAGAGTCATGCACATTCTACCGAGACCACTTTGACCACCGCATCGGGGCCACCTAAGACACGATTGATCAACGGACCTACCTAGGGTGAACAATAGCAATGGCTATACATTAATTAAATATGCAAACTTAGCTCTGTGTCAAGTCAAAAATCATGCATTGTTTTAATAATTATTTTGATTATATTATATATATATTATTTCATTTAATTTACTTTATTTTATATATTTTTCAAGTTTAGCATTAATAAAATAAAGAGGAGAAGAGAGGACGTCGAAGTTCGGGTTTTACACGCTTAGCTATCAAGACGGTCCAAAAAAATAATAATAATTATGGAAGACATTATTTCCATAATTATTTAATTGGGCTAGGATTTCAAGAGTTGGTGAAGTGGTAGAAGTCTTGAGGGAGAAGAAATCTAAGGAAGAAAGGAAGAAGGAAACCCTAATTACTAACCCTAATCGCACCCCTCCTTCCTCTCCACCATAAATAACATCATCACCACACCCATATTGGATCATAATCCCTCATCACCTTCTTCCTCTTCTCGCCACATCATCATCACCATCTCCTCATCATCCCATATCACACGCACATCCCTCTTCCTCACCATAATCTCAACACACCATAATCATCAATCATCCATTATCATCATCTCCTCCATCTCTACACCATAAACCCCCCCAACTTCTGCCTCAGCATAATCACCATCAACCTCACCTCCTCTCCATCTTTTTGATCATCTCCATCTTCCTCATGCATCACATCTTCATCACGCCAACTTTTTTTTTTTGGTTTTTAGTTTGTTTTATTTTAGTTGTTTAGTTTATTGTTAAACATGAATTATTTGGGTGAATTTTGTGATGTTATTTTTAATATGAGTGAGTAATTTTTTTTATACTTAGTATAATCTTCTTGAAGTCATGCTAAATTAATTATTTTGAAACAAGTTTTATGCTTTAATGCCTAGTTGATTTATAGTCATGATTCTTTAGCGATTGGCGTTTATCGTTTATGAAATTTGTGTTAAATCAATTAGAATGCATACTAGTTGATTAAATACAATTTTGATTGATAGTTTAGAATATTATAATATGTAAAAGTTATAATCTTTTAGGCTTAGGTATCACCCTAATTAATCATGGATGGCTCAAACCCATTTCTTTTAATTAGGTAATCGCTTTAGATCTTTGTTAAATCGATTTGCTGGTAAATTGGTTACAAAGTGTTAAATGATGTTTTTCTAATTCTTAATACTCTAGTTTGATTAAATTCTTGCGCTGGTGTGAGGGTTATCAAAACTAGTAGGGTTTATATTAGGGATGGACCTAAGTAAACTAGGATCTAAGGAAAAACGGGGAAGAACCGCTGGTGGATGTCTTCTACAGTTTAACTCATGAATGAAATTAACTTGTGTGTTGATGATAAATATTAATTTGCATGGTGGATTGAGATTATACTAAGTATCCTTCATAAATTTGACAACTTTTGATCATTATTTGTTGCTTAGAGTTAATTTGATTAGTTTGTTAATTTTTGTTCTATTTTTATTAGCTTCAATATAATTTCAATCAAACCCCCCCAAAAGTATAGTCTTTTAGGAGTGTCTAGGTAATTTTAGATAGTTTAGATTTTGATTTTTAGAGTGGTTATAATTTTAGATTGATTGATATTCAGTTTTAGTATTTAATTACTGATATGTTAGAAATTAGACTAAAAATTGTTATTTTTGTTTGTTTCAATTTTTATCAGTTCCTAGAGTTTATATGGTGTCCTAGTCTGCTCATATTCAATTTCGTAATTTTTAGAAATTATTTGGTAATTTTTCAGAATTATTTTGTGAAATTGATAAGTGCAGGTTTTTAGGTTATTAAATCTGAAAATTTTGATTTTTAATTTTAATTCACGATTATTAGGTGTTGTTAAGTCCAGAAAATTGTGTCCTAGAATTAGGGTAATTGTCTTGGTTATTTTCGTATTTATATTTATGCACATTATTTTATTTCTAATTTTAGATTAAATATTCTGCATTGATATTCTGTGGTAATTTTCTGATTTGATTTTTCTGGAATTATTTGGATACAATTGAGGAGTTAGAATCTTATATGCCTGAAGAATAATATTTTAGGTTACTGTTTGATATTTGTAATATTTATTTTATGATTATTATTTGCTGTTCTGAATTTTAATTAGAATTTTAGTTACTATTTTGATTTTATTTTTCTAGATTATTTAGGAATGCTTTTTACTATTTTCTTTTCAGAACAGGACCTAGAATATTTAGGAGCATCATTGGGTATTTTTCTAGATTTTTATTCATTAGATTTTAATTATTTTAGAATTATTAAGATTAGATTTAATAAATTATATTAGTAAAATCATTTAGGATTAAGCCAGCCTTTTTAAAACAATCTTTCCTCGTGGATCGATCCCTATTTCCCTATGCTATAACAAGTACTTAATAACCAAACTAGTGGTTAAATTTGTAGCTCTCGACAGGCTTTACAAAGTTTGGCGCAAATTGCTAGTTTACTTCTATTTGATTTGTTACTTTTTATTTTGTTTTGTTTTAATTCTAGTATTCTAAACCTATTAATTTAGTTATATTTTTTAGATTTCCCGAAGTGTATGAAATTAAGGAGTGGTAAGAAGATTGGAGAGAACAAGGAACAAGCATTGAAAGCTGAAAACAAAGAGAGTCAGCCGACCCAGTAATTTTTAGGGTTAAAGAGGTAAACATCTCTACTCTTCGGGAACTTGCTGCTCCTAACTTAGAAACCCAACCAACGTCCATTACTTATGCTGTATTAGCTAAGCCTTTGAAATTAAACTCAGGATTTATTAATTTATTACCTAAGTTTCATGAATTAGCTGGAGAGGACCCCTATAGACACATTAGTGAATTTCTTATTACCTACTCTGCTATGGTGCCTGAAGGAATTCCTGATGATCAAATTAGACTAAGGGCTTTTCCCTTTTCTTTACTTGATAAAGCTAAGGACTGGTTATATTATATGCCTGCTGGATCTTTTTCCACATACACTGCATTGCATAAATCGTTTCTAGAAAAGTTTCTTCCTGCATCCTGTATTGGATCTATTAGGAAAGAAATATGTGGAATCAAATAAATGAATGGGGAAACTTTTTGTGAGTATTGGGAAAGATTTAATAAGTTATGTGCTAGTTATCTCCGATATCAAATAACTGAACAACTATTGATTCAATATTTTTATGAGGGTTTACTTCCCATGGACCATAATATGGTAGATGTTGCCAGTGGGGGGGCTCTGGTTCATAAAACACCAGCTGATGCTAGAAATCTATTTAATTTAATAGCCCAAAATACTTAGCAGTTTGGTACTAGGGACTCACAAGTTAAAAGGATAAATGAGATCAGTTTCAGTTCATCTCTAGAGAATCAGTTATCTCACATTACTCCTATGTTAAAATAAGATTGTTACTGGAGGTATTCAAAAAGCAGTAATATGTGGTATTTGTTGTCTAGAGGGGCATTCTACTAATGCATGTCCTACTCTACAAGAAGGTAATGTTAATGCTCTTTACTCTAACCAAGATCAAAGGAGGTATGATCCCTATGTGAATACTTATAATGAAGGATGGAGAGACCACCCTAACCTTAGTTATGCCCCTAAGCCTAATCCACCTAGTTTTGACCAACCCTCTCATCAACCTTCTAACCAGGATAGGACCAACTTTCTACTGGAATAAGTCCTCAAGAAGATGGATGATAGGTTCCAGATTTTGGAGATAACTCTTAAGCAGGTTCAAGAGAAACAGACTGTAACTGATATCATAGTTAGCAACCTGCAGGCTCAAATGCAAAATAGGTTACCATCTCAGCCTTACCCTAACCCTAAAGAGAATGTTAGTGCCATAACACTTAGGAATGGGAAAGAGTTAAAAGAACCTAGGAAGAGTAGAGAATTAGAACCTAAGTTAGAAGTCAAGGGGTCTGAACCAAAGTTAGACACAGATTCTAATCAAACTACTAGGGAATTAGGAGAAAAGAAAAGAGAATCTTACAAACCAATCCCACCTTTCCCTAGTAGATTTAGAAGCCCTGCGTCTAAGGTAAGTGAGGCTAACCAAGAAATTTTAGAGACTTTTAGGAAGGTAGAGATTAATATATCTCTCCTTGATGCCATTAAACAGGTGCCTCGTTATGCTAAGTTCTTAAAAGAATTATGCACTACCAAGGAGAAGCTCACTGGCAATGAGAAGATAAGTGTGGGGGAAAATGTGTCTGCTGTGTTTCAAAGAAAACTTCCCCCTAAGTGTCAAGACCCTGGTGTGTTTTCTGTACCTTGCAAAATAGGAAACCTTTGCTTTGATAAAGCTATGCTTGATTTAGGTGTCTCTATTAATGTTATGCCTAGATCTGTCTATGACAAACTGAACCTAGGCGAATTAAAGAAAACTGGCATAATAATTTGATTAGCTGATAGGAGCAACACTTATCCTGATGGAGTGTTAGAGGATGTTTTGGTTCAGGTGAATGAGCTAGTGTTTTCTGCTGACTTTTATGTAATGAGCATGGGTGAACCATGTCATGACATTCCCATCTTGCTTGGCAAACCATGTTTGAAAACAGCTAGAACTAAAATTGATGTGCATAAAGGAACATTAACCATGGAATTTAATGGTGAAATGATTAAATTTAATATTTTTGATGCCATGAGATTCCTTGCTGATGTGAATTATGTATATGCACTTGATGTTATTGATGAGTTGCCCCAAAATATTTATGACTTGTCCAACGAAGATGAATTTTTAGCTGTGCTTACTAAGAGTCTTGATCATGCTGAGTTTCAAAAAGTGCCTTACCAGATTAATACTGAATTATTGGAAGAGATCCAACTAGAGGATCCAAGAGTTTCATGAAGTCGAGCCAACGGCTACAAACAAAGGTGCTGGTTGGGAGGCAACCCAACATTTTCAGGGAAGTTCCTATTTACTTTTGCTTTTGTTTTCATTATTTCTTTCTTTTTGCATGCATTAGGGACAATGAATGAATTAAGTGTGGGGGGGTGCATCCTGCATGCAATTCTTGCAGTTTTTATTCTTGAAAAAAAAAAGTAGAAAATAGAAAAAAAAATTGTTTTTTTTCTTTTCTTATAAATAATGCATGATATGAGTTTATGCTAGGCTTGCTTGTTTAAATTTTTTTTTAAATTTTATTAGCTATTTTGTAGTTTATTCTTTTATAAGTGAAGACTTCTAAGCATGATAGTTATTCTTTAGAGAAGTTTGACTTGATCCTCATACATCTTTTTAATGAGCAACTCTCTTGATTATCCATCTTATTTAGTCATATAATATATCCGATTTAGAGACAGTAAAATGACCTGTCCTATCTCCTAGACGATTGAATTAGTTGAATAATTCATTAAAATTATGATTTTACTTGTCTATTTTTCATACAAAGAAAGAAAAAAAAAGGAGAGTCAAAGTTGGAAATGACAAGTACTCCTTTGAGGCATGCGCCACTGGGTGCTACCCTTTGAGGTAATACTGTCACTGGAAAGCTTGCCCCCCATGCTAATGAGTAAATAAAATAAATAAAAGTAATGATGAAAATTAAATGTTTGCTCCCGCACCTCTATTCGGGTGAATGTGAGATAAGGAGTGTTTAATTTTCAAGACCCTATATGGGCCTCGAATATGTGCGAAAGTGGAGTTTGAAAAAGAAGAAGAAGAAGAAGAAGAAGAAGAAGAAGAAGAAGAAGAAGAAGAAGAAGAAGAAATACAGGGCAAGTTTAGAATCAATTCAATGAGTTATTCTATCTAATTCAATTGTCTTTATAGCCAAAGCATGCCTAAATTTTTCTATCTTAAAATTTTTTAGACCTCTTGATGGGCTTATACATATTTAAAATAGATAGATAACCATTGATCTTGTTATTTCATTAAGGAAATGTTATGAGGCTGATGATTAAACTCTCTAATGGTAGTTAGATGTCTAGCAGTTATTCACTTATTGGAGGAAAAACTAATTAATTCTCAATAGAACTATTTTTAAAGCAAGCTAAGGCCTAGTATGAATATCATAGTATGCATGACTTTATAAGAAAGAAAGAGAGTAAGGTTTAGGTCGAGTCTAAGATTCCTTTGCACGAGGACGTCCAAAGTCTAAGTGTGGGGGAATTTGTTAAGTCAAAAATCTTGTATTGTTTTAATAATTATTTTGATTATATTATATATATTATTTCATTTAATTTACTTTATTTTATATATTTTTCAGGTTTAGCATTAATAAAATAAAGAGGAGAAGAGAGGACGTCGAAGTTCGAGTTTTACACGCTTAGCTATCAAGACGGTCCAAAAAAATAATAATAATTATGGAAGATATTATTTCCATAATTATTTAATTGCGCTAGGATTTCAAGAGTTGGTAAAGAGGTAGAAGTCTTAAGGGAGAAGAAATCTAAGGAAGAAAGGAAGAAGGAAACCCTAATTACTAACCCTAATCACACCCCTCCTTCCTCTCCACCATAAATAACATCATCACCACACCCATATTGGATCATAATCCCTCATCACCTTCTTCCTCTTCCCCCCACGTCATCATCACCTTCTCCTCATCATCCCATATCACACGCACATCCCTCTTCCTCACCATAATCTCAACACACCACAATGATCAATCATCCATTATCATCATCTCCTCCATCTCTACACCATAAACCCCCCCAACTTCTGCCTCAGCATAATCACCATCAACCTCACCTCCTCTCCATCTTTTTGATCATCTCCATCTTCCTCATGCATCACATCTTCATCACGCCAACTTTTTTTTTTAAAGTTTGTTTTATTTTGTTTTATTTTAGTTGTTTAGTTTATTGTTAAACATGAATTATTTAGGTGAATTTTGTTATGTTATTTTTAATATGAGTGAGTAATTTTTTTATGCTTAGTATAATCTTCTTGAAGCTATGCTAAATTAATTATTTTAAAACAAGTTTTATGCTTTAATGCCTAGTTGATTTATATTCATGATTCTTTAGCAATTGGCATTTATCATTTATGAAATTTGTGTTAAATCGATTAGAATGCATGCTGGTTGATCAAATAAAATTTTGAATGATAGTTTAGAATATTATAATACGTAAAAGTTATAATCTTTTAGGCTTAGGTATCACCCTAATTAATCATGGATGCCTCAAACCCATCTCTTTTAATTAGGAAATCGCTTTAGATCTTTGTTAAATCGATTTGCTGGTAAATTGGTAACAAAGTATTAAATGATGTTTTTCTAATTCTTAATGCTCTAGTTTAATTAAATTCTTACGCTGGTGTGAGGGTTATCAAAACTATTAGGGTTTATATTAGGGCTGGACCTAAGTAAACTAGGATATAAGGAAAAATGGGGAAGAACCGCTGGTGGATGTCTTCTACAGTTTAACTTATGAACGAAATTAACTTGTGCGTTGGTGATAAATATTAATTTGCATGGTGGATTGAGATTATACTAAATATCCTTCACAAATTTGACAACTTTTGATCATTATTTGTTGCTTAGAGTTAATTTGATTAGTTTGTTAATTTTTGTTCTATTTTTATTAGCTTCAATATAATTTCAATCAACCCCCCCAAAAGTAAAGTCTTTTAAAAGTGTCTATGTAATTTTAGATAGTTTAGATTTTGATTTTTAGAGTGGTTATAATTTTATATTGATTGATATTCAGTTTTAGTATTTAATTACCGATTTATTAGAAATTAGACTAAAAATAGTTATTGTTGTTTTTTTCAATTTTTATCAGTTCCTAGAGTTTATATGGTGTCCTAGTCAGCTCATATTCAATTTCGTAATTTTTAGAAATTATTTGATAATTTTTTAGAATTATTTTGTGACATTGATAAGTGCAAGTTTTTAGGTTATTAATTCTGAAAATTTCGATTTTTAATCTTAATTCACGATTATTAGGTGCTGTTAAGTCCAGAAAATTGTGTCCTAGAATTAGGGTAATTGTCTTGGTTATTTTCAGATTTATATTTATGCAGATTATTTTATTTCTAATTTTAGATTAAATATTCTGCATTGATATTCTGTGGTAATTTTCTGATTTGATTTTTCTGGAATTATTTGGACACAATTGAGGAGTTACAATCTCATATACCTGAAGAATAATATTTTAGGTTACTGTTTGATATTTTTAATATTTATTTTCTGATTATTATTTGCTGTTTTGAATTTTAATTAGAATTTCAGTTACTATTCTCATTTTATTTTTCTAGATTATTTAGGAAAGCTTTTTATTGTTTTCTTTCCAGATTAGGACCTAGAATATTTAGGAGCATCATTGGGTATTTTTCTAGATTTTTATTCATTAGATTTTAATTATTTTAGAATTATTAAGATTAGATTTAATAAATTGGATTAGTAAAATCATTTAGGATTAAGCCAGCCTTTTTAAAACAATCTTTCCTCGTGGATCGATCCCTACTTCCCTCTGCTATAAAAACTATTTAATAACCGAAGTAGTGGTTAAATTTGTAGCTCTCGACAGGCTTTACACTCTGATACCAATCAAGGCCACGATCAACCTAGGCGGGTATGGGTAAGGGTCTAAATGCAGCCCTAATTTGAAGGCCACATTTATTTGAATAAAACTTTGGGCAAGGATTGAATTGAGGCCCTTGGAAATCGAGCATAAAGGAGTGGAGAAAGCTTGAGAGAGTTTAACGGGAAGGAGGATTACAAGAGTTAGTGTGAGTGTGTGTATTATGCGCTACGATATTTTTTTCCACGTGAATTTTGCAGTGTTTAATACAATGCTAAGGAGTACCTATTTATAGAATACAATATGACAATGAATGATGAAAAGAGAATTGTTAAGATTCAATGATAAAAATTGAATCTTGATCTTGATAATGTCTGCCAACAATCTTGAAGTGTTGCTACTTATTTTTGAACTTAGGCTGTAACCACGTCAAAAGTGAAACAGTATTGTACAATAATATACATTGGATTGATCTTGAGTTATTATTCTGATGGATCACACTGATGCTGACATATTGAATTATTTATTTTGATGAGTTATAGTGATATCCTGATAAGCTGTCTGGATTAATGATCTTGTACTATTGCCTTGAGTAGTAATTGCCTTTGATGAGCATAAATGAACAGTGATCTTGACACGTTAACCAGTAACCTTGCATAATTGCAATCCTTTGATTGCTTTGACGATTCTATATGCTCATCAAAGGCAATTATGGTCAACGGAGTTACGCAGGTTCACGATTTCGGACAGCTCTCCCGGATATCAACGTAACACATCGAAACAAATTATTCAGCATGTCGGCATCAGTATGACCCATTAGAACAATGTTGCCAACCAATTAAAGAAGGGAACACTAACTTTATTCTTTCTATGAATGAATATCACTTTTATCATATGAATGATTGACCATTCAGATAAAAGTGTGAAAGAAACTATTCTCTTTTGATCTAATTCTCTTTTGAAGTCAAATTTTGCCTTAAACAATCTTTACTGATTTCAAAAGGATTTGAAATAACATTGATTAAAGAGTCGAATATCTTGGCGAACCATTTGAAGAAGAAGCCTCATCTATTGGCTCAGCGATTAGAGCTTTATAACAAATTTTTTGAGAATCTTTTACTCGATTATCTTTTAAATAATCACAAGTAGAAGACTTAGAAGGCATGGAATGTGAAGATCGAGGAAGTTCAACTTTT
This sequence comes from Carnegiea gigantea, assembly GCA_029747015.1. Lineage (NCBI taxonomy): Eukaryota > Viridiplantae > Streptophyta > Magnoliopsida > Caryophyllales > Cactaceae > Carnegiea > Carnegiea gigantea. The sequence goes on from JAKOGI010000466.1 coordinate 218,193, forward strand.
TCAGAAAATCTTGAAGATGAACCATTTTCTCGGCTTGAACTAAATTTTATTAATACTCTGCCATCGGGTACTTCTATTATTTGTTGAACATTCTTTTGCGCAATATTTCTTGGTGGCCTAGTATTTTGAGTAATAAATTCTGGGTGAATAGAAATTTCATTCCATTTTAGTAACTTTTGAGTGAAAGTAGTAACAGTATCTGACTGAGCCTTTAATAATATTTTTTCATCCAAAGTAGGTTTTACTGTGCATTTAAGATAAAGTTGGGATGATAATAATTTGAAATACACTCTATAAGTCGTAGCAAAAGTTCTTGAAAGCTCATGAAATTGGACCTTTTAATTATTTTAAATAATAGGAAGATGAATATCTGACAACCAAGTATCTAAAATCTGACAGTCATTTAGGTCTACTGAATAAGTTGGACGAAAATTAACATATATGGGAGCATTGCAAATGTTCGTTTGAATCATAGCTAACAACGAATCATTGTGATGTACTAATCTACTATCTGTAACGGCTGTGAATATAGCACAATCTAACCTTGATGCTGTTAAAGGTTGGAGTGAAGCCGGAGTCACACCAAAATGAATATATTTGTATTTGTTTTTGTATTTTTCAATAGCAATTTCAGAAAGTAAGTTAGTGGTTTGAAATTCTTCATCTAAACCAAATGTTTCTTCGTGACCTTTCATTGATAGAACAATATCGAAACTGAACTTACCATTTCTATCTTTTATTTAGCAATTTTCTAATTCGAAAAATAATCTTGACAACTAACTCCCTTACTATTAACCACATTATATTTCTTCACACTACCTAAACTAAGACGATCGCTAAACCAAAGGGTCATCTGAGTTACGTTTGGACACTTAGCTAAGAGTCATGCATGTTCTGCCGGGACCACTTTGACCACTACATCGCGGCCACCTAACACACGATTGATCAATGGACCTACCTTGGGTGAACAATAGTTAACCAACGAAAGCAAAAGCTATACACTAACTAAATATGCAAGCTTGGCTCTAGTACCAATCGAGGCTACAATCGACCTAGGCGGGTATGGGTAAGCGTCTAAATGCGGCTCTAATTTGAAGGCAGCAGAGTGTCAAATTGATTTATGTAAAGTGTAATTTTGAATTGATAATATAAATGAATAAATGAGCGAATAAAAACTGACATTTATTTGAATAAAAGTTCAGATAAGGATTGAGTTGAGGCTCCTGGTAATGGAATACAAAGGAGTGGAGGAAGCCTGAGAGACTTTAAGGGGAAGGAGGATTACAAGAGTGAGTGTGAGTGTATATATTATGTAGTATGATATTTCCATGTGAATTTTATAGTGTTTGATACAACACTAAGGAGTACCTATTTATAGAATACAATATGAAAACAAATGATGAAAAGAGAATGGTAAAGATTCAATGATAAAAATCGAATGTTGCTCTTGATAATGTCTACTGATAATCTTTGAGCCAATCTTGAAGTATTGCTGTGTATTTTGAACTTGGGCTGCAACCACGTCAAAAGTGACACAATATTGCACAATAATGTACTTTGGACTGACCTTGAATTATTGTTCTGATGGATCACGCTGATGCTGACATGTTACATCATTTGTTTTAATGAGTTATAGTGATATCCTGTTAAGCTGTCTAGGTTAATGACCTTGTACTATTGCCTTGAGCAGTAATTGCCTTTGATGAGCATAAATGGACAGTGATCTTGACACGCTAACCAGTAACCTTGCATAATTGCAATCCTTTGATTGCTTTGATGATTCCTATATGCTTATCAAAGGCAATTATGATCAACGGAATTATGCAGGTTCACCATTCAAGATAGTTCCCCTGGATATCAGCATAACTCATTAAAATAAACTATTCGGCATGTTAGCATTAGTATGACCGATCAGAACGATGTTGCCAACCAATTAAAGAAAGGGACATTAACTTTATGTCTTTCCATGAATGAATAGCACTTTTGTCTTATGAATGATTGACCATTCAGATCAAAGTGTGAAAGAAATCATTCTCTTTTCACCTAATTCTCTTTTGAAGTCAAATTTTGCCTTAAACAATCTTTACTGATTTCAAAAGGCTTTGAAATAACAGTGATTGAATAAAATATTGGAGGTTGCATAGTCAAATATCCTGGTGAATCAAATGAAGAAGAAGCTTCATCTATTGGCTCAATTATTAGAGTATTATAGCAATTTTTTTGAGAATCTTTGACTCGGTTATCTTTTAAATAATTACAAGTACAAGACTTAGAAGGCATGGAATGCAAAGATCGAGGAAGTTTAATATTGTCAGAAAATCTTAAAGATGAACATTTTTCTCGGCTTGAACTAAATCTTATTAATACTCTACCATCGGGTTTTTCTATTATTTATCGAACATTCTTTTGAGCAATATTTCATGGTGGCCTAGTATTTTGAATAATAAATTCTTGGTGAATAGAAATTTTATTCCATTTTAGTAACTTTCAAGTAAAAGTGGTAACAGTATCTGACTGTGCTTTTAATAACATTTTTTCATCCAAACTAGGTTTTAATGTACATTTAAGATTAAGTTGGGATGATAATAATTTGAAATACACTCTATAAGTCGGAACAAAAGTTCTTAAAAGCTCACGAAATTGGACCTTTAAATTATTTTAAATAATAGGAAGATGAATATCTGACAATAAAGTATCTAAAATCTAATGGTCATTTACGTCTACTGAATAAGTTGGACAACAAATAGCATATAGGGGGCCATTGCAAATGTTTGTTTGAACCATAGCTAATAATAAATCTTTTTGATGTATTAATGTACTGTTTCTAGTTGCTATGAATATACGACAATCTACCCTTGATGTTGTTAAAGGTTGGACTGTGGCCTGTGTAACACCAAAATGAATATATCTATATTTCTTTTTATATTTTTCAATAGCAATTTTAGAAAGTAACTTAATGGTTTGAAATTCTTCATCTAAATTAAGTGTTTCTTCATGACCTTCCATTGATGGAGCAATATCGAAATTAAACTTTCCATTTCTAACTTTTGTTTAACAATTTCCCAATTTGAAAAATAATCTGGACAACTAACTCCCTTGCTATTAACCACATTAGATTTCTTCACACCACCTAAACTAACACGATCGCTAAACCAAAGGGTTTGTTTGGACGCTTAGCTAAGGTTCATGCACATTCTGTCAGGACCACTTTGACCACCATATCTGGGCCACCTAACACACGATTGATCAAGGGACTTACCTAGGGTGAACAACAGCTGACCAACGATAGCAACGGCTATAGACTAACTAAATATGCAAACCTGGCTTTGATACCAATCGAGGCCACGATCGACCTAGACGGGTGTGGGTAAGGGTCTAAATGAGGCTCTAATTCGAAGGTAGCAGAGTGTCAAATTGATTGACGTAAAATGTAATTTTGAATTGATAATTTAAACGAATAAATAAGCGAATAAAAACTTACATTTTTCTGAATAAAAGTTTGGACAAGAATTGAGTTGAGGCTCTTCGTAATGGAGTTTAAAGGAGTGGAGAAAGCTTGGGAGAGTTTAAGGGGAAGTAGGATTACAAGAGTGAGTGTGAGTGTGTGTATTATGCGGTACGATATTTTTTTCCGTGTGAATTTTACAGTGTTTGATACAACACTAAAGAGTACCTATTTATAGATTACAATAAGAAAATAAATGATGAAAAGAGAATGGTAAAGATTTAATGATAAAAATTGAATCTTTGAGACAATCTTGAAGTATTGCTACTTATTTTTGAACTTGAGCTGCAACGTCGTCAAAAATGAAACAGTATTGTACAACAATGTACTTTGGACTGATCTTGAATTATTGTTCTGATGGATCACGCTGATGCTGTCAAATTATTTGTTTTGATGAGTTATAGTGATATCCTGTTAAGCTGCCTAGATTAATGACCTTGTACTATTGCCTTGAGCACTAATTGCCTTTGATGAGCATAAATGAACAGTGATCTTGGCACGTTAACCAGTAACCTTGCATAATTAAAATCCTTTAATTGCTTTGATGATTCCTATACGCTCATCAAATGCAATTATTCAGCATGTCAGTATCAGTATGACCCATAGGAACAGTGTTGCCAATTGATTAAAGAAAGGAATAGTAAGTTTATGTCTTTCCATGAATTAATATCACTTTTGTCTTATGAATGATTGACCTTTCAGATCAAAGTGTGAAAGAAATCATTCTCTTTTGTCCTAATTCTCTTTTGAAGTGAAATTTTGCCTCAAACAATCTTTACTGATTTCAAAAGGCTTTGAAATAGCATTGATTGAAGAAAATATTGGAGGTTGCATAGTCGAATATCCTGGTGAACCAATTAAAGAAGAAGCTTCATCTATTGGCTTAGCAATTAGAGCTTTATAACAATTTTTTTGAGAATCGTTTACTCGGTTATCTTTTAAATAATCACAAGTAGAAGACTTAGAAGGCATGGAATGTGAAGATTGAGGAAGTTCAACATTTTCGGAAAATCTTGAAGATGAACCTTTTTCTCGGCTTGAACTAAATCTTATTAATACTCTACCATCGGGTTCTTCCATTATTTGTTGAACATTCTTTCGAGCAATATTTCCTAGTGGCCTAGTATTTTGAATAATAAATTCTTGGTGACTAGAAATTTCATTCCATTTTAGTAACTTTCGAGTAAAAGTAGAAGCAGTATTTGACTGAGCTTTTAATAACATTTTTTCATCCAAACGACGTTTTAATGTACATTTAAGATTAAGTTGGGGTGACAATAATTTGAAATACACTCTATAAGTCATGGCAAAAGTTCTTCAAAGCTCACGAAATTGCACCTTTAAATAATATTGAATAATTGGAAGATGAATATGTGACAATAAAGTATCTAAAATCCGAGGGTCATTTAGGTCTATTGAATAAGTTGGATAACAATTAACATATATGGGACCATTCCAAATGTTCGTTTGAATCATTAGCTAATTATGAATCATTGTGATGTATTAATCTACTGTCTCTAAAGGCCGTGAATATAGGACAATCTAACCTTGATGCTGTAGAAGATTAGAGTGCAATTTGAGTCACTCCAAAATGAATATATCTATATTTCTTTTTGCATTTTTCAATAACAATTTTAGAAAGTAAGTTAATGGTCTGAAATTCTTCATCTAAACTAAATGTTTCTTCGCGATCTTTCATTGATAGAGCAGTATCAAAATTAAACTTACCATTTCTATCTTTTGTTTACCAATTTTCCAATTTGAAAAATAATCTTCACAACTAACTCCCTTGCTATTAACAACATTAGATTTCTTCACACTATCTAATCTAAGATGATTGCTAAACCAAGGGTCATCTGAGTTATGTTTGGACACTTAGCTAAGAGTCATGCACATTCTACCGGGGCCACTTTAACCACCACATCGGGACCACCTAGCACATCGTTGATCAACGGGCCTACCCGGGGTGAACAATAGCTGACCAACGATAGTAACGGCTATACACTAACTAAATATGCAAACTTGGGTCTAATCCCAATCAAGGCTATGATCGACCTAGGCGGGTATGGGAACGGGTATAAATCCGGCTTTAATTCGGAGGCAGCAGAGTGCCGAATTGATTTATGTAAAGTGTAATTTTGAATTGATAATTTAAACGAATAAATGAGAAAATAAAAACCTACATTTATTTGAATAAAACTTTATACAAGCATTGAATTGAGACCCTTTGTAGTGGAGTGTAACGGAGTGGAGAAAGCTTGAGAGAATTTAAGGGGATGGAGGACAGTATTATGCTGTATAAAACTTGTTTCTGTGTGAATTTTGTAGTGTTTGATACAACCCTAAGGAGTGCCTATTTGTAGAATACAATAAGAAAATAAATGATGAAAAGAGAATGGTGAAGATTCAATGATAAAAATTCAATCATGATCTTGATAATGTCTCCCGAAAATCTTTGAGACAATCTTGAAGTATTGCTGCTTATTTTTGAACTTGCGTTGCAACCACGTCAAAAGTGAAACAGTATTGTATAATAATGTACTTTGCACTAATCTTAAATTATTGTTCTGATGGTTCACGCTAATGTTGTCAAATTATTTGTTTTGATGAGCTATAGCGATATCCTATTAAGTTGTCTGGATTAATGACCTTGTACTATTGCCTTGAGCAGTAATTGCCTTTGATGAGCATAAATGAACAGTGATCTTGACACGTTACCTAGTAACCTTGCATAATTGCAATCCTTTGATTGCTTTGATGATTCCCATATGCTCATCAAAGACAATTATGGTCAACGGAATTACGCAGGCTCACGATTTAAGACAGCTCCCCAGGATACCAACGTAACTCACCAAAACAAATTATTCAGCATATCAGCATCAGTATAAACCATCAGAACAATGTTTCCAACCAATTAAAGAAAGGAATATTAAGTTTATGTCTTTCTATGAATGAATATAACTTTTGTCTTATGAATGATTGACCCTTCAGATCAAAGTGTGAAAGAAATCATCCTCTTTTGACCTAATTCTAGGGATGGCAACGGGGCGGGGCGGGGACGGGGGAATATTCCCCCGCCCCCGTCCCCGCTCAACACCCCGTCCCCCGCCCCTGCCCCCGCCCCCGCTGTCGGGGATTATTTTCCCCCCGTCCCCGCCCCGTCGGGGACCCCGTTCCCCGCCGGGGCCCCGCTTCCCCGAATTTTAGTGACGAGATTACACAAAATGCAAGCCCAATTACAGTGAAAATTACGAGCCCAATATAAAAATAATCAAACAATAAGCCCTAAACAAAAAAGAGAAATTAAACTAATAAATTAAGGATATATATATATGTAATTTTAATTAATTTTCGGGCGGGAAAATGGGTTCGGGGACGGGTATATTTCCCCAACGGGGAGCGGGTCCGGGGATGGGGGAAATTTTCCCCCGCCCCGCCCCCGTCCCCGCAGCCGGGGGAGGAATTTTCCCCCGTCCCCAACCCCGTCCCCGGCGGGTCCGAGGAATTTTCCCCGCTGAGGGGCGGGGCCCCGACGGGGTCGGGGAAACCCCGCCCCGTTGCCATCCCTACCTAATTCTCTTTTGAAGTCAAATTTTGCCTCAAACAATCCTTACTGATTTCAAAAGGCTTTGAAATAACATTGATTGAAGAAAATATTGGAGGTTGCACAGTCGCATATCCTGGTGAACTAATTGAAGATGAAGCTTCATCTATTGGCTTAGCGATTAGAGCTTTATAACAATTTTTTTGAGAATCTTTTACATGGTCATCTTTCAAAATAATCACAAGTAGAAGACTTAGAAGGCCTGGAATGTAAAGATCAAGGAAGTTCAACATTTTTCAAAAATCTTGAAGATGAACCTTTTTCTCCCCTTGAATTAAATCTTATTAATACTCTACCATTGGGTTATTCTATTATTTGTTGAACATTCTTTTGAGCAATATTTCTTGGTGGTCTTGTATTTTGAATAATAAATTCTTCGTGACTAGAAATTTCATTCCAGTTTAGTAACTTTCGAGTAAAAGTGCTAACAGTATTTGACTGAGCTTTTAATAACATTTTTTCATGCAGACGACGTTTTGATGTACATTTAAGATTAAGTTAGGGGGACAATAATTGGAAATACACTCCATAAGTCGTGGCAAAAGTTCTTCAAAGCTCACGAAATTGCACCATTAAATTATGTTGAATACTAGGAAGACGAATATGTAGCAATAAGGTATCTAAAATTCGAGTGTCGTTTAGGTCTATTGGATAAGTTGGACAACAATTAATATATATGGGACCATTACAAATGTTCGTTTAAATCATTAGCTATTTATGAATCTTTGTGATGTATTAATTTACTGTCTCTAAAGGCCATGAATATAGGGCAATCTAACCTTGATGCTGTCGAAGGTTGGAGTGCAATCTGAGTCACACCAAAATGAATATATTTATATTTCTTTTTGTATTTTTCAGTAGCCATTTTAGAAAGTAAGTTAATGGTTTGAAATTCTTCATCTAAACTAAATGTTTTTTCATGACCTTTCATTGATAGTGCAATATCAAAATTAAACTTACCATTTCTATCTTTTGTTTAGCAATTTTCCAATATAAAAAATAATCTTGACAGTTAACCTCCTTGCCATTAACCACAACAGATTTCTTCACACTACCTAAACTAAGATGATCGTTAAACCAAGGGGTCATCTGAGTTATGTTTGGACACTTAGCTAAGAGTCAAGCACATTCTACCGGGGCCACTTTGACCACCACATCGGGACCACCTAACGCACGGTTGATCAACGGGCCTACCGGGGGTGAACAATAGCTGGCCAATGATAGCAACGGCTATACACTAACTAAAATGCAAACTTGGCTTTGATACCAATCGAGGCTACGATCGACCTAGGTGGGTATGGGAACGGGTCTAAATGTGGCTTTAATTCGAAGGCAGCAGAGTGTCAAATTGATTTATGTAAAGTGTAATTTTGAATTGATAATTTAAACAAATAAATGAGCGAATAAAAGCTTACATTTTTTTTGAATAAAACTTTGGATAAGGATTGAATTAAGGCCCTTGCTGATGGAGTATAAAGAAGTGGAGAAAGCTTGAGAGAGTTTAAGGGGAAGCAGGATTACAAGAGTGAGTGTGAGTGTGTGCATTATCCGGTACGATATTCTTTTCCTTGTGAATTTTGCAATGTTTGATACAACACTAAGGAGTGCCTATTTATAGGATACAATAAGAAAAGAAATGATGAAAGGAGAATGGTAAAGATTCAATGATAAAAATTGAATCATGATCTTGATAATGTCTGCCGAAAATCTTTGAGACAATCTTGAAGTATTGCTACTTATTTTTGCACTTGCGCTGCGACCACGTCAAAAGTGAAATAGTATTATACAATAATGTACTTTGGACTGATCTTGAATTATTGTTCTAATGGATCACGCTAATGCTGTCGAATTATTTGTTTTGATGAGTTATAGCGATATCCTGTTAAGCTGTCTACATTAATGACCTTGTACTATTGCCTTGAGTAGTAATTGCCTTTGATGAGCATAAATGAACAGCGATCTTGACACGTTAACCAGTAACCTTGCATAATTGCAATCCTTTGATTGCTTTGATGATTCCTCTATGCTCATCAAAGGCAATTATGGTCAATGGAATTCTACAGGTTCACTATTCAAGACAGCTCCCCAAGATATCAACGTAACTCATCAAAACAAATTATTCAACATGTCAGCATCAGTATGACCCATTAGAACCATGTTTCCAACCAATTAAAGAAAGGAACATTAAGTCTATGTCTTTCTATGAATGAATATCACTTTTGTCTTATGAATGATTGACCCTTCAGATCAAAGTGTGAAAGAAATCTTCCTCTTTTGACCTAATTCTCTTTCGAAATCAAATTTTGCCTCAAACAATCTTTACTGATTTCAAAAGGTTTTGAAATAACATTGATTCAAGAAAATATTGGAGGTTGCATAGTCGTATATCCTGGTGAACCAATTGAAGAAGAAGCTTCATCTATTGGCTTAGCGATTAGAGCTTTATAACAATTTTTTTGAGAATCTTCTACTCGGTTATCTTTTAAATTATCACAAGTAGAAGACTTAGAAGGCATGGAATGTGAAGATCGAGGAAGTCCAACACTTTCAGAAAATCTTAAAGGTGAACCTTTCTCTCGGCTTGAACTAAATCTTATTAATACTCTACCATCGGGTTCTTCTATTATTTGTTGAACATTCTTTTGAGCAATATTTCTTGGTGGCCTAGTATTTTGAATAATAAATTCTTGGTGACTAGAAATTTCATTCCATTTTAGTAACTTTCGAGTAAAAGTAGTAACAGTATTTGACTGAGCTTTTAATAACATTTTTTCACCCAAACGACATTTTAATGTACATTTAAGATTAAGTTGGGTTGACAATAATTTGAAATATACTCTATAAGTCATGGCAAAAGTTCTTAAATGCTCACGAAATTGCACCTTTAAATTATGTTGAATAATAGGAAGATGAATATGTGACAATAAAGTATCTAAAATCCTAGGGTCATTTCGGTCTTCTGAATAAGTTGGACAACAATTAACATATATGGGACCATTGCAAATGTTCATTTGAATCATTAGGTAATTATGAATCTTTGTGATGTGTTAATCCACTGTCTCTAAAGGCCGTGAATATAGGACAATCTGACCTTGATGCTGTTGAAGGTTGGAGTGCAATCTGAGTCACACCAAAATGAATATATCTATATTTCTTTTGGTATTTTTCAACAGCAATTTTAGAAAGTAAGTTAATAGTTTGAAATTCTTCATCTGAACTAAATGTTTCTTCACGATCTTTCATTGATAGAGCAGTATCAAAATTAAACTTACCATTTCTATCTTTTGTTTAGCAATTTTCCAATTTGAAAAATAATCTTGACAACTAACTCCCTTGCTATTAACCACATTAGATTTCTTCACACTACCTAAACTAAGATGATCGCTAAACCAAGGGGTCATCTGAGTTATGTTTAGACACTTAATTAAGAGTCATGCACATTCTACCGGGGCCACTTTGACCACCACATCGGGACCACCTAACACATCGTTGATCAACGGGCCTACCTGGGGTGAACAATAGCTTACTAATGATAGCAACGGTTATGCACTAACTAAATATGCAAACTTGGCTCTGATCCCAATCGAGGTTACAATCAACCTAGGCGGGCATGGGAACGGGTCTAAATGCAGCTTTAATTTGAAGGCAGCAGAGTGTTAAATTGATTTATGTGAAGTGTAACTTTGAATTGATAATTTAAGCGAATAAATGAGCGAATAAAAACTTACATTTATTTGAATAAAACTTTAGACAAGGACTGAATTGAGGCCCTTAGTAATGGAGTATAAAGGAGTGGAGAAAGCTTGAGAGAGTTTAAGGAGAGGGGGGATTACAAGAGTGAGCGTGAGTGTGTGTATTATGCTGTATGAAACTTTTTTCTGTGTGAATTTTGCAGTGTTTGATACAACACTAGGGAGTGCCTATTTGTAGAATACAATATGAAAATAAATGATGAAAAAAGAATGCTGAAGATTCAATGATGAAAATTGAATATTGATCTTGATAATGTCTGCTGATCATCTTTGAGACAATCTTGAAGTATTGCTGCTTTTTTTTGAACTTGGGCTGCAACCACGTCGAAAGTGAAGCAGTATTGCATAATAATGTACTTTGGACCGATCTTGAATTACTGTTATGATGGGTCACGTTGATGCTGTTGAATTATTTGTTTTGATGAGTTATAGTGATATCCTGTTAAGCTGTCTAGATTAATGACCCTGTACTATTGCCTTGAGCAGTAATTGCCTTTGATGAGCATAAATGAACAGTGATCTTGACATGTTAACTAGTAACCTTGCATAATTGCAATCCTTGATTGCTTTGATGATTCCTATATGCTCATCAAAGGCAATTATGGTCAACGGAATTATACAGGTTCACAATTCAAGACAGCTCCCGAGGATATCAATGTAACTCATCAAAACAAATTACTCAGCATGTCAGCATCAGTATGACCCATCAGAACAATGTTGCCAACCAATTAAAGAAAGGAACATTAAGTTTACGTCTTTCTATGAATGAATATCACTTTTGTCTTATGAATGATTGACCCTTCAGATCAAAGTGTGAAAGAAATCATCCTCTTTTGACCTAATTCTCTTTTGAAGTCAAATTTTGCCTCAAACAATCTTTACTGATTTCAAAAGGCTTTGAAATAACATTGATTGAAGAAAATATTGGAGCTTGCACAGGCGAATATCCTGGTGAACCAATTGAGGAAGAAGCTTCATCTATTGGCTTAGCGATTAGAGCTTTATAACAATTTTTTTTGAGGATCTTTTGCTCGGTTATCTGTTAAATAATCACAAGTAGAAGACTTAGAAGGCATGGAATGTGAAGATCGAGGAACTCCAACATTTTCAGAAAATCTTGAAGATGAACCCTTTTCTCGGCTTGAACTAAATCTTATTAATACTCTACCATTGGGTTCTTCTATTATTTGTTGAACATTCTTTTGAGCAATATTTCTTGGTGGCCTAGTATTTTGAATAATAAATTCTTGGTGACTAGAAATTTCATTCCATTTTAGTAACTTTCGAGTAAAAGTAGTAACAGTATTTGACTGAGCTTTTAATAACATTTTTTCACCCAAACGACATTTTAATGTACATTTAAGATTAAGTTGGGTTGACAATAATTTGAAATATACTCTATAAGTCATCGCAAAAGTTCTTAAAAGCTCACGAAATTGCACCTTTGAATTATGTTGAATAATAGGAAGATGAATATGTAACAATAAAGTATCTAAAATCCGAGGGTCTTAGGTCTATTGAATAAGATGGGAAACAATTAACATATATGGGACCATTGCAAATGTTCTTTTGAATCATTAGATAATTATGAATCTTTGTGATGTATTAATCTACTGTCTCTAAAGTCGTGAATATAGGACAATCTAACCTTGATGCTGTTGAAGGTTGGAGTGCAATCTGAGTCACGACAAAAGGAATATATCTATGTTTCTTTTTGTATTTTTCAATAGCAAGTTTAGAAAGTAAGTTAATGGTTTGAAATTCTTCATCTAAACTAAATGTTTCTTCACGATTTTTCATTGATAGTGCAGTATCAAAATTATACTTACCATTTCTATCTTTTGTTTAGCAATTTTCCAATTTGAAAAATAATCTTGACAACTAACTTCCTTGCTATTAACCACATTAGATTTCTTCACACCACCTAAACTAAGATGATCGCTAAACCAAGGGGTCATCTGAGTTATGTTTGGACACTTAGCTAAGAGTCATGCACATTCTGCCGGGGCCACTTTGACTACCACATCGGGACCACCTAACACATCGTTGATCAACGGACCTACCCGGGGTCAACAATAGCTGGCCAACGACAGCAACGGCTATACACTAACTAAATATGCAAACTTGGCTCTGATCCCAATTGAGGCTATAATCGACCAAGGTGGGAACGGATCCAAATACGGCTTTAAATCGAAGGCAGCAGAGTGTCAAATTGATTTATATAAAGTGTAACTTTGAATTGATAATTTAAGCGAATAAATGAGCGAATAAAAACTTACATTTATTTGAATGAAACTTTGTACAAGGATTGAATTGAGGCCCTTTGTACATTTATATAAAGTGTGATTAATGTGTATTATGCTGTATGAGACTTTTTTCCGTGTGAACTTTGTAGTGTTTGATACAACACTAGGGAGTGACTATTTGTAGAATACAATATGAAAATAAATAATGAAAAGATAATGCTAAAGAATTAATGATAAAAATTGTATCTTCATTTTAATAATGTCTGCCGATAATCTTTGAGACAATCTTGAAGTATTGCTGCTTTTTTTTGAACTTGGGCTGTAACCACGTCAAAAGTGAAACAGTATTGCACAATAATATACTTTGGACTGATCTTGAATTATTGTTCTGATGGGTCACGCTGATGTTAACCTGTTGAATTATTTGTTTTGATGAGTTATAGTGATATCTTGATAAGCTATCTGGATTAATGACCTTGTACTATTGCCTTGAGCAGTAATTGCCTCTGATGAGCATAAATCAATAGTGATCTTGTAACCTTGCATAATTGCAATTCTTTGAATGCTTAGATGATTGCTATATGCTCATCGAAGGCAATTATGGTGAACGGAATTATGCAAGTTCGCTATTCAAAACAGCTCTTCAGATGTAATAGTCCGACCCTAAATTATATTTATAAATTTCATTTCATTAATCCTTGTGATTAATTTCATTTCATTTACATCATTTATTTAATTTTAAATAGGCCCTCACTTTGCAATTCGGGGTTTTGTTCTAGTCAAATTTTGAAAATCGATTCAAGCCTTGATATTTATGAATTTAACGATTTAATTCTTTTTCATGGCACTACAACCATTTAATCTCAAATTTTTGGAAAAAAAAATTTGCAAACACACTCGATTTCAGTTCTTTCTCTAAACCGAGCCCGGCTAAGGCCGATTTTGACCCAACAAGACTTGACCCTTATTTGTTTAGCTAAACTCTCTTAATTAAACCTTAATTAAGCTTTAAGTCCTTGACTTTTCTACTATCATTTTCTGCCAAGTAAACCAAGTATAAATTGTAAAATTTTCATTTTATTTTCATTTTGCACCAACCATTCAAGCACTTTCTCTCTCTTCCCTCTCCTTCGTCTCTCTACACGGCTGCCAGCCCCATTTTCAGTAGCAAAAACACCCCTCTCAGCCACCTTTCAACTACCAAACATCCACCACTTACCACCCCCAACCACCCCTCTCACTCTCACAAGCATCAAGGATCTTTCCCACCTCTTGTTCAATCACAAAGTGAGTGTTCTTTTCACCCCCCCATGCTGATTTTTGTTTTTGATTCTTGATCTTGTTAGTTTTTATTTCTTATTTTGGTTGTTTTAGTGATGGATTACACTATTTTTATGGTATTAAGAATCATTTTGTTGATGGATTATGGTGGAGTTGAAATTGGATGAGGTTAGGGTTAGGGTTTCCTCTTACTCAAGCAAGCTTCTTGTTCAAGTGATGTTTATTGCTTGTTTTATCCTTGTTTTTGCTTACCTCTTAATATATTGAAGTTTCTTATGTTGTTTATGGTGTTTTGAAAAGTTGGGAGTGAGTTCAAAGTGACCCAACGTTAGGGTTTTGTCCAAAATGCAAGATTCAGATCAACTAATGTTAAATTTGAGGCGTGTGTGTATATGTGACTAGAAAAGGAGTTTTATTTGATATCAACATGAAGAGGAATTATGTGTGGTATTTTTGTATGAGGTTGGGATGTACCAAAGTGTGTTTACATACTCTTAAGAAAGAGTTTAAGCTGAGGATTGGTGTAAAAAGTGAAGAAACACACTAAAGCAGTGCTGCTGGAATTTTCAGAGAAAGAGGACAGACTTTCGAACGAAACTGGTACTAATTGGCTCAAACAAAACTTTTTCTTTTTGGTGCATAGATAGGTCCATTTGTTAGGTTTAAAATGGCTTTTGAATTGCATTAATTCAAGGTCTGTGGAGGATGTTATGGCCATTTTGCTGAACCTAGGCAGAATGGATTTTCCGGCACTGCAAACTGGCATGTTGGTGTTCTAACCCCATTTTATGAAACCTTTCGTGGGAATCATGTTATGTGTCCTTCTGAAAGGTTTTAGAGGACCTCTTAAGCTTTACATATTGGGGTTTTAGGTCTCATTTTGAGGTCAGGGGTTCAAGTTCTGCTTTATTCTTTCCATACCCTCGTCACAAGCCTTTACCCTCTAAACTCGTTGTCATGCCTTAAATCAGCATTTCTATAATTTATTTAGCCTCAACATTTTAGTTTAATCAACAAACTAGTTTGTACAAATTCTTTATAAGCTATTTTTAATTAAGGGTATCCTTTGTGCTAGTTTCATTTAAAGATATTCATTATAAGAACAAGTTCATTTCTGATCTCATGTTCCTATAATGATCTTTTGAACAGAATCATGGCCTAAGCTCTCATTCTCTCCATGTTTAGTGCATTTATTTACTCTGTGAACTAGCTTTTAGAACCTTCAGGTACGTTCATTGACTGTATCTTTAGAAATCAGTACGTATATATCGAAATTGTATTGTTTTGGTAAGTACATCAATGAATCAATTGAATCAGTGCTTTATCACAAAATTAGTGACCCCATCAGTTATCAGTTATAGGGCATTGCCCTCTAGTCACCCGTGCGGTTTCAGGCCAGGTCCTCTAGTCGGCTTGACAGGTGTATACCTATACACAGATCGTAACAGTTACTAAGGGGTGCACTAACAGATAATAATTGGCAATTTAGCTTTATATGCATCTCATTTCCTATTTTAAAATCAAAATGAATTGCAAAGCGGACCCTTATAATTTTTCATTAATCTTTATCAGTACAGGGATGCATGTACTGAGCTTTGGCTCACAGTTTGAAATGTTTTTATGTTTTGTTTTAAGAAGGTGTTCAGTAAACCGCTCACAGGCGGGCAAGGAGGCTAAAGGTGACAAATAAGACTGAACCGTCCATATGATTGGCGGCATAGAAGTGCTAAGATGCTTTCATGCCTTATTGTGGTGTATCTTGGTGTTCCAGTTGTATATATGAACTGAAACATGTATTTTGGTGTAACAACTGTATATTTGAACTGAGTTATGTACATTGATGTAACCTTTGGAAGTTAGAACCATTCCTATATATATTTAAATGGTTTGAGTGTTTATAATGTTGAATGCCCTTATGGGGTAAACTTTGGTTTATGGAAAGTTTTCTTGTTTAAGGAAGCCTTGTCCTTATAGACGGTAATAACGCCCGTTCACTGGATTATTATTTCTCAGTGTTAAACTTAACTAGATAAATGCAGCTATGATTGATGTATTATTGGGGCGTTACAGATTTGGTATCAGAGCGAGGTTGAGATTTTCTTGAGGAAGGTAGAGTTAGAAACTATAAGGGGAGAGTGGTTGTCATGAGGAGCTATCGTGCACTGCTAGAGTGATATTAGGAGTGTAGTAATGATATAGCAGAGTGCAAGTTGCTTCCATTTGCATGTTCCTTATTTATGGTTATGTCTGCCTCTCACATATGTGTTTTCTTTGTTAGATGGATCCTTATGGCATTAGCCTGTCGCCAGGTGGATCTATGATTGCCCACATTGCATTGCTACATGTTAGTCCAAAGGCACATGCACAGGACCCTTACTCTGAGTTCCATAGTACTACGGTCCGTGCACACAGACTGCTTTGGTCCTTACCCCTGGTTAGCCCGTGGGTGGAGTTTAGGCACCGTTATCACAACTTTATGATGACAGCGAACCCAGACTTGGATGGGCCTAGGCTTCAGGCCCAAGGGGCTTGGACGACTCTCACTACAGAGCTGTTGTTGAGAGAGGAGTTTGAATTGAGGGGAATTACTATGGAAACTATTCAGCACGTCTTTCCCTTACATCAGGTCCCTCCCCCACCTGTAGCTCCAGCACCAGCACAGAGGCCACCCTCCCCACCAGCACTAGCACAAGGGTCACCCTCCCCGCCAGCACCAGCACAGGGGCCACCCATCCCGCCCGCACCAGACACTCCACTGATGCCTGATAGCCCTGAGGAGGCTTACGTGGTGATAGACATCCCTGACACCCCAGACTTAGTGTTGATTGGTTTTAGTTCTGAGGATGAGAACCTCCAGGGAGAGGAGCATGATCCAGAGGAGGATGATCCTGAGGAGGATTAAGACAGTGTCTAGATGGGGATAGACCAGCCAGGGGAACAGGAGGCGGACGAGTTGATGGTGGACTTAGAGGAAGAGCATGAGCCACAAGTTCAACAGGAGGGCGATAATGTCGAGTCAGAGGCGTCTACGAGCAGTTTCGATTCAGGTGAAGAACCTGATGATGAGTCTGAACTAGATTACGATCCATCTAGGGATCGTTAGGTAATTTTAGGGGTTGGTGTAGTGGTTTTCATTTTGAGCCTTGTATGTAGATATGGTATGGTTGGATTGGATAGTTATATTTTGTGTGGCATCTGACTTTGTATATAGTTAGTGCACTCATCTCCGATCGTGTTGACATGATCTGTAATTCTTTTTGGTCATGTAACAGATCTAGTGTCTAGGGACTATTTAGTGTTTAGTGATAGGTTAGGGGTCAGAGCGAGTCTTCCTTAATCAGCTAGGTGTTATATGCTTTTGTTTCTTATATATATAAAGCAGCAGCTATGTATGTAAGCAAGCCGTTGTGAAATGAAATGATAACACTTTGAGTTATGAAATAATCTTCGAGCCATCTCCTGTGTATTTATTAGGCATGTTTATCTTATATGTTTGGAGGTTCCAGTGTTTGAATTGTTGCATTTAATGTATGCTCAGAATGTCCCAGTCAATGCACAACAACATGGAGGTTCATGTAGAGGATAATACGGAACAAGGCCAAGGATCGGGTGATCAAGCTTCTTGCCAGGAGCCACCACATGGTGACACGCCACCGATGCCCTCTAAATTAGCTAGCAACTTAGGGAATCTGAGCTACTGGCCAACCTTAGTTGCGAAATTGACGAAGCGAATTCCCCAGGTACCTGCTGAAACCCCTCCTAAAGAGGATAAATTGGCAGATACGGTAGCACGGCGCAACCCTAAAGTTTATGATGGATCTTATGATCCCGTAGTACTAGAGGAATGGATAAGGGGAATGGAGAAAGTTTTCACAGTAGTTGAGGTACCAGAGGAAAAGAAAATGAATATTGGGACGTATTATTTGTCAAGTGAAGTTGACATTTGGTGGAATACTCTAAAGGATAAGCTCTTAGGGCCTGCTTTCACCTGGAGTAAATTTTTAGCAGAATTGAGGGCGAAATTTTACCCAACTGTGGTGCAAAGGCAAAAGGAGAAGGAATTTCTGGAGTTGAAAATGAGCGGCAGCATGTCAGTGATGCAGTATGCTAGTAAGTTCACAGAACTATCAGGGTCTGTCCCTAAATATGTGTCATCTAAAAGGTTAAGGATGAGAAGGTTTGAAGAGGGTTTGGCCTTCTACATTCAGAACCAGTTAGCCGGGCAACCCATTCTGACTTACCAAGAACTGTACGAGCGAGCCGCTGAAGTGGAACGAGTGAAGACGGAGTTGAGAGCACTAAAACCAATCAACCACAAGAGAAAGGGATTTGAGCGGGGGACTCCGAGTGAGAGTGTGAATCAAAACCAGAAGAAACCTGCTCCTGTTTCCTCCAAGGTCCGTCCTGTAGGCTCAACCACACCTTGTGCAAAGTGTGGAAGAACAAATCACTTTCATTTATATCATTTCTTTAATTTTAAATAGGCCCTCAATTTGCAATTCGGGGTTTTATTCTAGTCAAATTTTGAAAATCGATTCAGACCTTGATATTTATGAATTTAACGAATTAATTCTGTTTCATGGCACTACAACCATTTAATCTATAATTTTTGAAAAAAAAATTTCGCAAATGCACTCGGTTTCGGTTCTTCCTCTAAACCGAGTCCGTTTAAGGCCGATTTTGACCCAACAAGACTTGACCCTTATTTGTTTAGCTAAACTCTCTTAATTAAGCCTTAATTAAGCTTTAAGTCCTTGACTTTTCTACTTTCATTTTTAGCCAAGTAAACCAAGTATAAATTGTAAAATTTTCAATTTATTTTCATTTTGCACCAAGCATTCAAGCACTTTCTCTCTCTTCCCTCTCCTCCTTCTCTCTACACGGCTGCCAGCCCCATTTTCAGCAGCAAAAACAACCCTCTCAGTCAGCTTTCAACCACCAAACATCCACCACTTACCACCCCCAACCACCCCTCTCACTCCCACAAGCATCAAGGATCTTTCCCACCTCTTGCTCAATCACAAAGTGAGTGTTCTTTTCACCCCTATGCTGATTTTTGTTTTTGATTCTTGATCTTGTTGGTTTTTGTTTCTTATTTTGGTTGTTTTAGTGATGGATTATGTTGTTTTTATGGTGCTAAGAATCATCTTGTTGATGGATTATGGTGGAGTTGAAATTGGATGAGGCTAGGGTTAGGGTTTCCTCTTGGTCATGCAAGCTTCTTGTTCAAGTGATGTTTATTGCTTGTTTTATCCTTGTTTTTACTTATCTCTTAATATATTGAAGTTTCTTATGTTGTTTATGGTGTTTTGAAAAGTTGGGAGTGAGTTCAAAGTGACCCAAAGTTAGGGTTTTGTCCAAAATGCAAGATTCAGATCAACTAATATTAAATTTGATGCGTGTGTGTATATATGACTAGAAAAGGAGTTTTATTTGATATCAATATGAAGAGGAATTATGTGTGGTGTTTTTGTATGAGATTGGGATGTACGAAAGTGTGTTTACATACTCTTAAGAAAAAATTTAAGTTGAGGATTGGTGTAGAAAGTGAAGGAATACACTAAAGCAGTGCTGCTGGAATTCTCAGAGAAATAGGACAGAATTTGAAAGAAAACTGGTAATAATCGGCCCAGCCAAAAATTTTGATTTTTTGCAGGCAGATAGTTACATGGGTTAGCATTAAAATGGCTTTTGAATCGCATTAATCCGAGGTCTGTGGAGGAAGTTATGGCCATTTTACTGAACCTACGCATAATGGATTTTTCGGTACTGCAAACTGGCATGTTGGTGTTCTAACCCCATTTTGTGAAACCTATCATGGGAATCATGTTATGTGTCCTTCAGGAACGATTTAGAGGACCTCTTAAGCTTTACATATTGGGGTTTTGGGTCTCATTTAGAGGTCAGGAGTTTAAGTTCTGCTTTATTCTTTCCATACCCTCGTCACAAGCCCTTACCCTCTAAACTTGCTGCCGTGCCTTAAATAAGCATTTCTATAATTTATTTAGCTTCAATATTTTAGTTTAATCAACAAACTGGTTTGTACAAATTCTTTATAAGCTATTTTTAATTAAGGGTATCCTTTGTGCTAGTTTTATTTAAAGGTATTCATTATAAGAACAAGTTTACTTCTGATCTCATGTTCCTGTAATGATCTTTTGAACATAATCAAGGTCTAAGCTCTCATTCTCTCCATTTTTAGTGCATCTATTTACTCTGTGAACTAGCTTTTAAAACCTCCAGGTATATTCATTGACTGTATCTTTAGAAATCAGCACGTATTTATCAAAATTGTAATGTTTTGGTAAGTACATCAATGAATCAATTGAATCAGCACTTTATCACATAATTAGTGACTCCATCAGTTATCAGTTATGCGGCGTTGCCCTTCAGTTTTCCGCGTGGCTTCAGGCCAAGTCCTCCGGTCGGCTTGGTAGGTGTACACTTATACACAGATCGTAACAGTTACTAAGGGGTGCACTAATAGATAATAATTGGCAATTTAGCTTTATATGCATCTCACTCCATGTTTTAAAATCAAAATGAATTGCAAAGCAGGCCCTTATAATTTTTCATGAATCTTTATCAGTACAGGGATGCATGTACTGAGCTTTGGCTCACAGTTCGAAATATTTTTATGTTTTGTTTTAGGAAGGTGTTCAGTAAACCGCTCACAGCCGGGCAAGGAGGCTGAAGGTGATAAATAAGACTGAACCGTCCATGTGATTGGGGGCATAGAAGTGCTAAGATGCTTTCATGCCTTATTGTGGTGCATCTTGGTGTTCTAATTATATATATGAACTGAAACATGTATTTTGGTGTAACAACTGTATATTTGAACTGAGTTATGTACGTTGATGTAACCTTCGGAAGTTAGAACCATTCCTATATATATCTAAATGGTTTGAGCGTTTATAATGGTGAATGCCCTTGTAGGGTAAACTTTGGTTTATGGAAAGTTTTCTTGTTTAAGGAAGCCTTGTCCTTACGGACGGCAGTAACGCCCGTTCACTGGATTATTATTTCTCAGTGTTAAACTTAAGTAGGTAAATGCTGCTATGATTGATGTATTATTAAGGCGTTACACAGGATATCAAGGTAACTTATCAAAACAAATTATTCGGCATGTCAGCATCAGTATGACCCATCAGAACAATGTTGCCAATGAATTAATGAAAGGAACATTAACTTTATTTCTTCCCATGAATGAATATCACTTTTATCTCATGAACGATTGACCATTCGATTCAAAGTGTGAAAGAAACCATTCTCCTTTGAACTAATTTTCTTTTGAAGTTAAGTTTTACCTCAAACAATCTTTACTGATTTCAAAAGGCTTTGAAATAACGTATATTGAAGAAAATGTTGGAGGTTGCGTGGTTGAATATCTTGGTGAACTAATTGAAGAAGAAGCTTCATCTATTGGTTCAGCGATTGAAGCTTTATAACATTTTTTGAGAATCTTTTACTCGGTTATCTTTAAAATAATCCCAATTGGAAGACTTAGAAGGCATGGAATGTGAAGATCAGGGAAGTTCACCATTTTCAGAAAATCTTAAAGATGAACCTTTTTCTCAACTTGAACTAAATATTATTAATACTCTACCATTGGGTTCTTCTATTATTTGTTGAATATTCTTTTGAGCAATGTTTTTTGGTTACCTAGTATTTTGAACAATAAATTCTTGGTCAATAGAAATTCCATGCCGTTTAGTAGCTTTCGAGTAAAACTAGTAACAGTATCTGACAGAGCTTTTAATAACATTTTTTCCCAAACTAGATTTTAATGTACATTTAAGATTGAGTTGGGATGATAATAATTTGAAATACACTCTATAAGTCGTAGCAAAAGTTCTTGAAAGCTCATGAAATTGGACCTTGACATTATTTTGAATAATAGGAAGATCAGTTATTTAGTTCTACTGAATAAGTTAGACTACAATTAACATATATGGGACCATTGCAAATGTTCATTTGAATCATAGCTAATGATGAATCTTCATGACGTATTGATCTACTGTCTTTAAAGGCCGTGAATATAGGACAATCGAACCTTGATGCTGTTAAAGATTGGAGTGCAGCCTAAGTCACACCAAAATGAATATATCTATATCTCTTTTTGTATTTTTTAATAGCAATTTTAGAAAGTAAGTCAATGGTTTGAAATTCTTCATCTAAACTAAATGTTTCTTCATGATCTTTCATTGATAGAGCGACATCGAAATTAAACTTACCATTTCTATCTTTTGTTTAGCAATTTTCTAATTTTAAAAATAATCTTGACAACTAACTCCCTTGCTATTAACCACATTAGATTTCTTCGCACTACCTAAACTAAGACGATCACTAAACTAAGGGGTTGTCTGAGTTATCTTTTAACACTTAGCTAAGAGTCATACACATTCTGCTGAGACCACTTTGACCACCACATCGGGGCCACCTAACACACGGTTGATCAACAGACTTACCTGGGGTGAACAATAGCTCAGCAACAATAGCAACGGCTATACACTAACTAAATATGCGAACTCGGCTCTGATACCAATTGAGGCTACGATCGACCTAGGCGAGTATGGTTAAGGGTCTAAATGCGGCTTTAATTCGAAGGAGTGCCAAATTGATTTATGTAAAGTGTAATTTTGAATTGATAACTTAAACGAATAAATGAGCGGAAAAAGAACTTACGTTTATTTGAATAGAACGTTACATAAGGATTGAATTGAGGCCCTTGGTACTGGAGTATAAAGGTGTAGAGAAAGCTTGAGAGAGTTTAAGGGGAGGGAGGATTACAAGAGCGCATCTGAGTGTGTGTATTATGCTATATGAAATTTTTTGCCGTGTGAATTTTGTAGCGTTTGACACAATACTAAGGAGTACCTATTTATAAAATACAATATGAAAATAAATGATGAAAAGAGAATGGCAAAGATTCAATGATAAACATTGGATCTTGATTTTAATAATATCTGCTGATAATCTTTGAGACAATCTTGAAGTGTTGCTGCTTATTTTTGAACTTGGGCTGCAACTACATCAAAAGTGAAGCAGTGTTGTAAAATAATGCACTTTGGACTGATCTTGAATTATTTTTCCAGTGGGTCATCCTGATGCTGACACATTGAATTATTTGTTTTGACCCGTTATAGTGATAACTTGGTAAGTTGTCTTGATTAATGACCTTGTACTATTTCCTTGAGTAGTAATTGCCTTTGATGAGCATAATTGAACAGTGGTCTTGACACGTTAACTAATAACCTTGTATATTGCAATTCTTTGATTGCTTTGATGATTCCTATATGCTCATCAAAGGCAATTATGGTAAACAGAATTATGCAGGTTCGCTATCCAAGACAGCTCCTCAGGATATCAACGTTACTCATCAAAACAAATTATTCAGCACGTCAGCATCAGTATGATCCATCAGAACAATGTTGCCAATGAATTAATGAAGGGAACATTAAGTTTATGCCTTTCCATGAAGGAATATCACTTTTGTCTCATGAACGATTGACCATTCAGATCAAAGTGTGAAAGAAACCATTTTCTTTTGACCTAATTTGCTTTTGAAGTGAAATTTTGCCTTAAACAATCTTTACTGATTTCAAAAGGCTTTGAAACAACATTGATTGAATAAAATGTTGGAGATTGCGTGGTCGAATATCTTGGTGAACCAATTGAAGAAGAAGCTTCATCAATTAGCTCAACGATTAGAGCTTTATATCAAATTTTTTGAGAATCTCTTACTCGGTTATCTTTTAAATAATCACAATTAAAAGACTTAGACGGCATGGAATGTGAAGATCAGGGAAGTTCAACATTTTCAGAAGATCTTGAAGATGAACCTTTTTCTCGGCTTGAACTAAATCTTATTAATACTCTACTATTGGGTTCTTCTATTATTTGTTGAATATTCTTTTGAGAAATATTTTTTGGTGGCCTAGTATTTTGAATAATAAATTCTTGGTGAATAGAAACTTCATTACATTTTAGTAACTTTCGAGTAAAATTAGTAACAGTATCTGACTGAGCTTTTAAAATATTTTTTCATCCAAACTAGGTTTTAATGTATATTTAAGATTAAGTTGGGATGATAATAATTTGAAATACACTTTATAAATTGTAGCAAAAATTCTTGAAAGCTCACAAAATTGAACCTTTACGGTATTTTGAATAATAGGAAGATCAGTTATTTAGGTCTACTGTTGTAATTTTCTGTAAGCGTACGGTTTATCATTGTATAAATTACGGATATCATTTTTAGCGATGGTTGTGAGATAAGATTATGAAAAATTCTAGAATATATCAAAATACGAAATTAGATTATGAAGAACAAAATAAGAAAACGGAAACAATTCTAACTAAGTATAGCGCACTAACACTTAGTTGTAATTAACAAACTAGAAGCATCCCAGTCTAATTCTCCACTGTCGCATGGTAGAATGAAGCAATCTTGAATCTGAAAATTCTGAATCAAACTTTTGGTTTCCAATCAAGTAAACAAATCCAAAACTCAAGTTATACCATTTGTGAGCTGAAACTTAAATTTGAAAACTTAAACTATGAGAAGTGAATCAAATGAATTGAAAAACTACTCGACGAATGATCTGTTGCTTCCACCTCCATTTCCAACCTTCAGCCAAGGAAGGGACCCAAAGCAAGAGTGAACAAAGCAAAATGGGGGTTGAACGGAATGAAATTTACTCAAGCTTAAAATGCAGATTCAAATATACCAATCTTCTGAGCCTAAGAACATATCTGAAATTGAAATAATACAACAAACAATTGTGAATTGAAAACTAAAAATTCTACTCTAATCCATGCTATGCTATTCTCTACCCTTCTCTATGTTGTCTTCAACCTCCATTTCAAGACTCTAAAAAAACCGTCCTCAAGCCTGTTGGTTGCCTGTCATTATTCCCGAATTAAACCTTCCATTTCTTATTCGAAACCGTCAAATTGATGACGATGTTGAAAGGTAATAGTAGGACAGTATTAATATGATCAATGATGCAGGAGAGAGAAAATGTCATGAATGTTTTAGGGAAAATGAAGAGGCAGCAATTTCTTCTGGTTTGTTCGAATTTCTGGGTTGCAGGGTTTCGGTTTTCTAGTAAACAAGGAGACCGTAGTATCATGAAGAAGAAGAAGAGTTTGGGGGGGTCTGGTCAAGATCACGTGATAAGCATGTGCGAGATTTAAAAAAAAAAAAACAAAGAAGGCAAGCTGAATCAAGAAGGCAGACGTTGGGCTGGCCCAAGGAGGAAAAGAAAAAAAAATAAAAAGAACAGGTGGAGGTAGACTGGGTGTGGGAAAGGAAAAGCAAAACGTTGGGCCTGGCCCACGAAAGAGAAAGAAAGGTAAGGGAAGAGAGGGAGCTAGCCTGGGCAGCTAAATAGGCCTGGGCTAGAGAGGAAAAAGAAAGAAGGATGGACCGGTCCAAGGAAAAAAAAAAGAAAAGAAAAAAGAGAGAACCGGTCGGGGCTTGGGAAAATAAGCTAGCCCGACCTGGCTGTTGGGCCACCGGTCTGGTCCAAGAATAGGGAAAAAGAAATGGGAGGGAGAGAGACTTGGGTAGGGTACTGCTGTGTTGATGGGCTTGCACACTGGGCCGATTCTCTTGCTCTTCCATTTCCCTTCTTCTTCTCTCGATCCAGTAAACGTAGTAACATTATATGATTCGGCTTTTTAATAACATTGATTTGTCTAAAGCAGGTTTTGATATATACCTAGGATTGAGTTAGGATGATAATATTTTGAAATACACTAAATACGCAATAGCAAAATTTCTTGAAAGTTCATGAAATTGAATCTTTAAATTATTTTGAACATTAGAAAGATGAATATCTAATAATAACGTATCTAAAATCCAGGGGTCATTTAAGTTTACTGAAAAATTTGGACAACAATTAAAATATGTGGGACCATTGTTCCTTTGAATCATAGCTTATAATGAATCTTCGTGACGTATTAATCTATTATCTCTAAAGGCCAAGAATATAGGACAATCTAACCCTGATGTCGTTAAAGGTTGGAATGCAACCTATGTCACACCAAAATGAATATATCAATATTTCTTTGTTGTATTTTTCAATAGCAATTTTTGAAAGTAAGTTAATGGTTTGAAATTCCTCATCTAAACTAAATGTTTCTTTACGATCTTTCATTGATAGAGCAATATCGAAATTAAACTTACCATTTCTACCTTTTACATAAGAATTTTTCAATTTGAAAAATAATCTTGACAACTAACTCCCTTGCTATTAACCACAATAGACTTCTTCGCGCTACCTACTAAATGAAGACGTCGTTTGAGTTATGTTTGAACACTTACCTAAGAGTCATGCACTTTCTACCAGGACCACTTAGACAACCCCATCGAGGCCATCTAACACACGGTTGATTAATGGACTTACCTGGTCTAACCAATAGCTTACCAACGATAGCAATACCTAGACACTAACTAAATATGCAAACTCGATTCCAATACCAATCGAGGCTAGGATCAACCTAGGCAGGTATGGGTAAGGGTCTAAATGTGGGATTAATTCGAACGCAGCTGAGTGTCAAATTGATTTATATAAAGAGTAATTTTGAATTGATAATTTAACCGAATAAACAAGCGAATAAAAACTTACTTTTATTTGAATAAAACTTTATACAAGGATTGAATTAAGGCCCTTGGTAACGAAGTATAAAGGAGTGGAGAAAGCTTGAGAGAGTTTAGGCAGATAGAGGATTACAAGAGTGATAGTGAGTGTGAGTGTGTGAATTAGGCTGTATAAAATTTTTACCGTGTGAATTTTGCTATGTTTAATACAATGCTAAGGACTACCTATTTATAGAATACAATATGAAAATAATTGTTGACACATGAATGGTAAAGATTCAATGGTAAAAATTGAATCTTACTTGATAATGTCTGCCAACAATCTTGGAGACAATCTTGAATTATTACTGCTTCTTTTAGACACGTCAAAAGTGAAACAGTATTGCGCAATAATGAACTTTGGACTGATCTTGAATTATTGTTCTGATGGGTCATGCTGATGCTGACATGTTGAATAATTTATCTTGATAAGTCATGAATTTCACTGTCGGGACACATCTATGAACCACTTGGCTAGGGTAATTTTGAAAAGATAAGGATCTTCCTAATAGTAATGTCTTACCTATGAGAACAACCTATCTTTCCCTTGTTTGGACCAGTGAGGAAGAATCTTTCCAATGGCAAGGTAGTTCACAATGTGAGCAAACGAAGGGGGAGGGGCGTGTGACACAGCAAATAGTTGCTTATTAGGAAAGTGGTCAGAAAATCCAACCAAGTCATCAGTGTACGTAGTAAAGATTATAGACAAGCGGTCTGCAACAAAATTTTCATAGCCTTTCCTATCTTTTATGTTAACATCAAACTCTTCGAGCAACAAAATCCATCTCATGAGTCTCAGTTTAGTGTCATTTTTAATCAATAAGTGTCTTAATGCTTCATGATCAGTGAGCACAACCACTTTCAAACACAAAAGGTATGGACAGAATTTATCAACTGCAAATACAATAGCTAACAACTCTTTTTCAATAGTTGAATAGTTCTTTTAAGCATCAGTAAGAGTTTTACTAGCACAGTAAATGACATGAGGCATTCTGTTCACCCTTTGACCCAAAACAACCCCAATAGCAAAATCAAATGCATTGCATATAATCTCAAATGGTAAAGAAAAATCAAGAGGCTGCACTATAAGGGCCGACACCAATAGAGATCAAAGTTTTCAAAAGCTTTCACACAAGACTCATCGATCACAAAAGGAGCATCTTTGGCAAAGAGATTACTAAGTGGCCGAACCATTTTACTGGAATCCTTAATAAATCTTCTATAGAAACCAACATGACCAAGGAAAGATGTGACTTGCTTCACAGAAGAAGGTACAGGTTGATTAGAAGTCTAAACCTTAACTTTATCAACCTTAATCCCTTTTTTGGACACTTTATGACCCAACACAATCCCTTCTTGGACCATGAATGACTTTTTTCCTAACTCAAGATCAGATTCACTTCTTCACATCTTTTTGGAATAGTGGATAAATTAGCAAGACACACATTAAAAGAAGAACAAAAAATAGAGAAATCATCCATAAACACCTCCATGAAATTATCAATATAATCAGAAAATATGACCATCATACATCTCTGAAATGTGGAAGGTGCATTAAATAACCTAAAAGGCATCCTTCGATGTACAAAGGTACCCGATGATCATATAAAGGTAGTTTTCTCTTGGTCCTCAGGGTAGACAGTATTTAGTTGTAACCAGAATACCCATCTAAAAAGCAATAAAAAGTATGTCCAGCTAATTTTTCCAAGATCTGATCAATGAATGGGAGGAAAAAATGGTCCTTTCTAGTTACAGAATTCAGCTTTTTATAATCAATGTATACTCTCCACCCTGTGGTCTGTCTAGTGGGAATCAATTCACCTTACCACAGTTATTTCAGATGTCTTAGGGACTACTTGAACTGGACTGACCCATTGATTATTAGAAACAGGGTAGATAATGCCTGCATCTGAAAGCTTTACTACCTTTTTCTGGACAACTTCTTTCATGTGGGGGTTCAGTCTAAATTGCATTTGCTTAACAGGTTTAGCATCATCCTTTAAATGAAGTCTGCATACTTGAATTGTGGGAGTAATCCTTTTAAATCAACAACTGACTACCCAATAGCACCCTTATAATCAGACAAAACACGGATCAACTCTTCCTCTTGATCATAAGCTAAAAAGTAATATATAATAACAGGTAGTGTCTCTTTAGGGCCTAAAAACACGTATTTGAGTGAAACCCGGAGAGGTTTGAGCGCAAGTTTAGGTGGAGATATAGTAGAAGGTGGCATAGAAGAACTAGCCAAAGGAGGAAGAGGTTCATAAGTGGACACCCAAGAGGACGAGTCAAGATCAGGAGTGGAATCTAGATTAGAATCCATTTCATCTATTGTACTTCTTAAGTCAAATAATCTTAAAACCCTATGGGACAGACAGGTTTCCTAGGGATCACTGGTCAGAATATCACATAAAGCTTCTTCAATTATTTCATCAATCACATCAACAAAGAAACATTCAGATTAATCTTTAAACATAGGTTGAACAGAAACTTTGAAAATGTTAAGCCTAACCCTTATGTTTATAACCGAGACATCTATCACTCATGACCTATAGTTAATGGTGACATTAGTTGTGGCTAGGAAGGGACGTCCTAATATAGCAGGGACATGCTTAGAAGCATGACTAGGGTCCATGTCTAACATAATAAAGTCAATAGGAAAGAATGCTTTATCAATTTATACCAAGACATCATCTATTCACCCCCAGGAGTCCTAACTAACCTATTTGCAAGCATAAGGGTGCAGTTGGAAGGTTTTAGTTCACCTAATCCCAATTGTTCACATAATCCTAACTCTAACTAAATAAAATATGTATCAAATTAATACTAGAACCCAAATCCAAAAGTGCCCTTTCAATTTTATGATTGCCAATAAAACATGAGATGGTAGGAACACTGGGATCTTTGAACTTAAGTGGAGTGTCACATTTTAAAATCAAACTTACTCGTTCACTTAGAAGAACCTTTTTTAGACTTGTCATCTTTAGATTTCCTTTTAAAAGTGCACATGTCTTTAAGAAACATAGCATAGGTTAGATCTATCGTATCACTTCCAAGAGGGAAAAATTGACCTTAACTTGGTTAAAGGTCTCTAGGATGTCATCTCTTTGCTTGTCTTTCTTAAAAGGGAATGGTGCATCCAAAGTTTGAGGGTAAGGAACCCTTCGCTTATATCTCACAGTGGGGTCAAACACAACAGGAGAAGGGGATGAGTCATTCTCTTTTTCAATCTCAAGGTCACTCTCCATGGTCTTAAGTATTTGATCTTTATCATCTTCCTTCTCACTCATCTTGTAATCTACTTCTTTATCAATCCTAAGAACCATCAAAACTTTCAATTGTTCAAATTATTGGCCTTTAGGGTTCTGTATGGGATGACTTAGAAGTTTTCTTCTTCTCTTTTACGTAGAGCTATGGCCAGTTGCCCAAGTTGAGTTTCTAACTTAGCTATAGATTGTAAGTGAGAGTCAACAATATGCATTTTAGACTTAATTCTTTGGACCTTAGAATCAACATTTTGCACAATGGAGGTTAAGGTACCAAGGGTAGAAATTACCTTGTCAATATTAGAGCTCCCAGATGGAGCTAAATGAGAAGAAGGAGAAGTATATCTCTAGTGTTAGAATCCAGGAGGGGTAGGTCTGTTAGACTGGTCTTGAGGATTCTCAACCTTTTGAGGCCTCCATGAAAAATTAGGATGATTCCTTCAACCATGATTATAGGAATTAGAATAAGGATTGTTGTATGAAGGATATCTTTAGGTAGTATTTACTTGTTCAGTCACACAGTCAAACTTATCAATACAAGGATAGTCAACAAATGCATGCATGGGACTAGCACAAATCGAACATACATCATGCATAGAGGGGGCATTATACACTTTATTCATGCACAACAATTAATGAAATTTCTTAGCTGAAGCATCAACTTTACTGGAAAGGTCAATTGAATGTGAAACCTCATAAATCTCCCTTTACTTCCTAATTGCTTAGGCAAATCAAAATGTGAGGAAGTAGCATGCAAGTATGAACTTTCACTCAAATGTTCAAAAATTTCCAAACTTCCTTAAGAGTTTTGTATAAGAAACTACCACTATATGATGCATCAACCATCTGCCTATTGTGTTTATCTAAGCCGGAATAAAAAGTCTTGACTATTTAAGACATAGGGACCTCATGGTGGGGATAACTTCACTACAATTCTTTAAACATTTCGCAACTTTCATCCAATTGCTCATCTTTATTTTATGAGAAAGTAGTTATAGCACGCCTTAAGTTAGTTAGTTTACTAATAGAGAAAACCTTTTTCAAGAATTTCCTTTGCAATTGATCCCAAGTGATGATATTTCTTTCAGTGTCCAACCAAGCTTTAGTTTTATCTTTTAAAGAAAAAGAAAAAAATCGCAAGCGAAGAGTATCATCAAAGGTATTATTCAAAAACAGAGTGGAACAAATATCTAAAAATGCATCAATATGCTTAAAAGGATTTTCATACTCTAGCCCATAAAATAATGGGAGCATTTGGATAAGAAAATGTTTAATCTCAAATGGCACCGTAACAGTGGGCATATGTGTTCTTGTAGGTGAATCATATGTGGCAACAGTGAAACACTCCTTAAGTTGCTTAGGTGGTGGGGTTTGTTCTTCAGCCATTCTTGGCTCTTATCTTATAAGAGAGCGTTCAATTTCAGGATTTTATTATTCAAGATACAAGCATAAAAAAAACGTCTACCATGCGTATACCCACAAACAACCAAGAGAAAAGATTGAAGTCACACAATAATAACCACCAAATAAAATAAGAAGAAAAGAGAAGAGAGAGATATGAAGGGAAAAAAAAACTAAACAAATAAAAGAACGATCCAAGGGAAGGGGAAAAATGAACAAATAATAAAGAAAAATTAAAAAATAAAAAGAGAATAAAAAGCAAAGAAAACGAGAATTAACAAAACACAATGGAGGGGGTGTTAGATTAGATACAATAAATAAAATAACAAAAACGAAAGAGTTAGATTAGATTAGATTAGGTTAGAAGGGATAGGAAAAATAGTTAGATTAGAAGGAAATTGGAAGAAAGAAAATTAAATTCTTAGATTAGTAGGGATTGGGGAATAAAATAAAAATGAAACAAAGGAAATAAAAGGCATGGGGTGGAGAATAAATAACCAAAATTGTTAGATTAGTGCAGAAGAGGGGAAAAAATAAAAATAAATAAAAAGAATAAAAGGAAGAGAAAATTCAGAAATCACTATTTGTTCCCCAACAATGGCACCAAAAACTTGATGTAGATTTTATGTTTAGTTTTAAAACTTTTTTTTTTTTTTTACTTGCAAGTGCACAAGGTTAATTGTATAATAGTGAATATAGGGTACCAATCTCATAAAGAACAATAGCAATTTTCAGTTTAACTTTCTGATTATAAAGAATAGTTCAATTGGGGAGTTCAATCATCAATATGGATTAAGGGAATAAAAGAAAAGTAAATGTATCAAGTAGAGAGAGAAATTAGATTAGAGAATGATCTAAGACTTTGGATTTCACCATTGATTCAAATATTAATTTACTAATTCAAATGGGAATTCAATTTGTCTCTTGTTTAACGTAAGCTACAACAATTAGGCCATAAATTAAAAACGATGATTATAATCATCAAATGAGATTATTTATCTAGAGAGTAAGCATGAATCATTCTTTTTGGACATAACTCATCTAATTTCTAGAATAAATTATTCAATCTTAACAATTATGATTTTAAGCCCAATTGTATAACATCATATTAGCCTACAAGGTCTAATACATTTGAGATAGCAAATTAAACTATTGTAATGAACTTGATTAAACAATAGTATTAAGATGCATAAATATGTTAAGTTTAAGTATAAACTCAAATTATGCAATGAAAGAGACAAAAATAGCCCATAAGAAACTAACAAAATAATATTATTATCAAGGATCCATCATAATCCTAGAAATGAGTAGATTAGTTGGCCATAGTTAGTGGAAACACTATTGAAGTTGGTATACTTCACTTCCTATGCCCAAACTTTTGTACTCAATTACACAAAATAATAAAATTAGTGTAAACTCTTAAATGTGACTCAGAAATGAGATGAGAAGAGAAGAGAAAAATAGCTACAAAGCTTATTTCTTCTAAATCCCTCCACCCAAAAGATTTTGTCTTACAAAATCTCTCTCTAAAAAAATAAAAAATGGAAGATCAGAATGAGAAGATGCTTGGATGAGTGAGTAGATGAATGTGTGGATGCTTCAACCCATGACACCATTTTATAGTGAAAAATCAACCTCTCTTGATGCCCAAAAATTAGTGAAAATTAATTTCAATTAATATTTTCGCTATTATGATGCATAAGAAAAAGCTAGTCTTAAGCTAAAAATTAATTTTTGATTAATTACATCTGACTAGATTAACAATTAGCCGTGTAAGAAATTAGTAACTTGGTAAAGAAATTGAACTGCTTGGAGTGATAGGCCGCATAACTCAGGCCCACACAGGTGGGATAAGGGTGTGAGAGAAATCAAGCCCCGCCGAAGGGGAAGAGAGGAGGGAAAGAGAGCTTACTAAGGCTAGGATGCAGGTTCTAGCCAAACCAATGGGGCATTTCGGCCACATAAAAGAGAGTGAGGGAGTGCTGGGCTTGGAGCAGACGGGTCGTGATGCACAGGGCCCACACAGATACATCTCTCTTTTCTTTTTTTCTTTTTTTTTTATGGGGCTTGAGTTTCGACTTTAGGCATATGAGTAGAATTTATCAACTACGATCAAATTCTTCTATTTTTATTTCTACCTAAAAATCACATAAAATATATAATTATTTACCCATAAAAATATATTTTGAAGACTTAAAAGTGCAAAAAATGAAAGAGAAAATTACATATAAAATATAACTTATCATATATCCATTTGATCGAGTCTTATGTCACTCCCTAAACTTGATGATAAGGTAACTTATTTTAATGCGCAATACACTTCAAAACTAAATGCCATGAACACCTATATTAGTATGTTGGCTTCACTTATGTTACAATTTCAGCCTTTTCTAATTGACTTCTTTTATATAGGAGGATAATGCTATCACCAAAACTCATTGTAATAGTGACAATAGTCCTTGATGTAAGCAGTTTAAGATATGATAATCCTTTTGTTTTTTAAATTTAGGATCACAATTCCTCAACCTTACGAGGTTTAGCAATGAATACACATATAATTTGACTTCTTTTATGTTGCAATTTATACTTTTGTATACTGTAGATGACTTCCTTCTGGAAAGGTAATTACATTTTCCTGCGGCATTAACTCTAATTTTCACTTGTGTTTTGATTTGTGCCCGTTGCTTAGGCCTTAGCCCCTTAAACTAAGAAAAAGTTTTTTTTTAAAAAAAAAGGTAGCATTGGTTTCCCATATTTTGACCTCTAAGTTTGCTGTTGAATTTGAATTTGTGTTTGATTTCTAGGCATCCACTGACCATCGTCGTAAATTAATATCATTTTTGGAATTTTTTTCTAATAATTATAAGCAATAAAATGAGTCACAAATCTATTATCCAACAAAAAAAATAAATATGTTAATTATAACAATTGATGTTGAAGTATGAAAGTGGGTATTGTCCCACATTGATAAAAATATAAAGAATATGAAAGTGGGTGTTGTGCCACATTGATAAAATTGAAGGGCTTGAGCATGTATATAAACTTGTAAGTTACTCCACCTATTGTCAATTGGTTTTGGGATGGAATCTCATTTGAGCTTATATGCATGACTCGTTGTTGAAAGCCCAATTGATATAAAAAATTTAACATGGTATCAAAGCAGGTTGCTCAATCTTGAGTTGTCACTGTCCCCGTTTGATTAAAATTGTGTGCATGTGTTGGGCCTTGTTAGTAGCGCACACGTGAGGGGACGTGTTGAAATATGAAAGTGGGTATTGTCCCACATTGATAAAAATACAAAGAATATGAAAGTGGGTGTTGTCCCACATGGATAAAATTGAAGGGTTTGAGCATGTGCATAAG
Source organism: Carnegiea gigantea (assembly GCA_029747015.1). Classification (NCBI taxonomy): domain Eukaryota; kingdom Viridiplantae; phylum Streptophyta; class Magnoliopsida; order Caryophyllales; family Cactaceae; genus Carnegiea; species Carnegiea gigantea. The sequence goes on from JAKOGI010000466.1 coordinate 253,260, forward strand.
CTTGTGAGTTACTCCACCTATTGCCAATTGGTTTTGGGATGGAATCTCATTTGAGCTTATATGCATGACTCTTTGTTAATTGCCCAATTGATATATAAAATTTAACAATTGACTTGAAAAAGACAGAGATTAATTAACAGATCTGTCTATTTTAGATTTAAATATGCGACTAATGAATCTCTTTAAAATTGATAATTCATCTCTCAAATTTTTGGATTGACCGATTGCTCACTATTTATTAAACTATAGGTTCACATCAATACTATCAGTCAATGCCACTGTGAATAAATTTTGAAGTTTTATGTATAGCGTGTTGTTGATAAAATGTAAGTCACATCTATGGTCTCCACCATAGATGAATGCCAAAAAAAGGAATCCATATATTAAAAAAAAAATCAACTGTTCCCCTTATCTTTAGATCCTCTATGCCAACTAAGAGTGACAATGGGACGGATATAGGGCGGCTTTAGCTGTATTCTCGGCTGTACCCTTTTTCAAAATTAATATTCATACCAATGCCCAAATTCATCGGGTGTTATAAAACTATACCCGTACCTAGGGCTGGCAAAAAACACGTACCCGCCTAAAACCAGCAAAAATCCACCCCAATGGGTATGGGTATGGGTATGGGTGGTGAAAATAGAAAGAAAAGGGGTATAGGGCGGGTGTTGCTAAAATGGGTATAGGTATGGGTATAGGTCCTACTCGCCCCATACCCACTCCATACCCATTTTATCAATACCCGCCCCGTACCCGTCTCATACCCGCCCCATATAAAACCCATGTCTATTTGTTTAAAGTTCTAATTTGTTACTTGTATTTGAATATTTTGCTAGTTGCTTTGAGTTGTATGATATTCAAGACTTCCACGGAACATTTTATTCAAAACTGTAATTGTCAAGTGCTAGGTTATTGTTTGGCAAACTTTTAGTTGTATTTGATGTGATATGATATGTTGTTGTAAGTTTGGTGTTAATGTCACATATTGGCTATTTGATATCGAATATAGGTACAAAGTGGATTTAGTTCTTTTTTGTTTATATGTACCCGAATAAAACTCGCATACCCTCTATACCCAACGGGTATAGATATGGGTATAACTTTACAATATTCGATGGGTATAGGTATCGATATGTGTCTTAATTTTAAAAATGGATATAGGTGAGGGTACGGCTAAACCCGTCCCGTACCCGCCCTATTGTCACCCCTGCCCATACCCATACTTGTGCCCGTTGGGCATAGCGAGTATGCAGGTTTTATTTGGATACATATAGATAAAAAAGAATTAAAGTCATTTTGTACCATATTCGACATCCACATTAACCTCAAACTTCTAACAACATATCATATCGCATCAAATACAACTAAAAGTTTGCCAATCGACACGATAAATTAGCGCTTGATAATTACAGTTTTTAATAAAATGTCTTAGCGAAGTCTTGAATACCATACAACTCAAAGTAACTAACAAAATATCTAACTATAGGCAACAAATTAAAACTTTAAACAAACGGGTACGGGTTCTATATAAGGTGGGTATGGGACGGGTATTAGTAAAATGGGTATGGAGGCGGATAGGACCTATACATATATCCATACCTATTTTAACAATATCTGTCCAATATCCATTTTTTTCCATTTTCGCTATCTATACATGTTGACCAGTAACGGTCACAAAAGTTAATGGCCATAATCAGACATTATTGTAGCAGATACAATGAGATTAATTGTGCCTTAATCTCCTTGTTAATTTACAGATTTTATTAGAGGTTTTGTGCCAATATAAATAGAGGATTGATTATGGGGGTTGAATCATCAGAAAATCAGCAGACTCCTCTAATCTAGTGCTCTCTATTTTACTCCTCCTCACACAAGCCTAACCATCATCAGTGGCTTGGGGTTCTTGGGTATGAAATCTTTGGTGACTCTAGTAGCACTTGTTCGTGAGCAGACATCAACCATGCTAAAGATCCGGGCAAACCTTCGCATCCAGGTAATCCTAAATTGTCCTATAATACCCATATCTATTGGGGCGGATTTTACGAATTTTAGACGGGTTTAAGTTTTTTGTCGACCCTAACGCCAACGTCACTCCTCCTACCTCCTCAACTTATTCTGTTAGGCAAGATTTTATCTCATTATGTTAGGCAAGATTTTCTCTGATTATACTAGGCAGAATTTTATCTCATAATATTATTACTTTGGCAGCTTTCCTATTCTTGGTGAGATCGTGATATAGCTTAACTTCCATATGAAGCTAGGGTAGCTGTGGGGTGTAGATTTTCTATGGCAATGCATGTATAAATTGTGATTATAACTATGTTTGCCAAGGGACAAAAAAAGAGAAAAAGGATGCGATGCATGAGTAACCTCCAGAATACATCAAACACTTTGTTGTTTATCATAATACTTTGTTATTTTAAGATTGTATCAGAGCCTTGAGGCTTCTTGCCCAAATCCCAAGTCCTAGTTCTAAAATCAACCATGACAGGTCGGCACAGATGAGGAGGAGGAAGAGAAGCAGCCCACACTACAGTCACTGTCCATGCTTGGTCTAACCATGGTGCATCTACTGCATCAGAACCAGCGGCCACCGAACCTGCATAGGTACACATTCCCGGTCTAATCACAGAGCAAGTGCAGCGACTCATGAATCTTCTCGACACACCAAAGAATGGTGTTGAAAAACTCATAGGTAAAGTAAATTGGATGCTTGACAGCGGAGCGTCGATGCATATGACGGGTGATGAGAAGTTGTTAGACCAACCACAAAGCATAAGACCCATGCTTATTGCTCTTCCTAACGGGACTCAAACTATGTCAAACAAGCAAGGAAGTGTGGTTCTAGGAGAAAACCTAAACCTAAAACATGTGATCTTTGTGCCTCATTTAAGTTGTAACCTTGTTTCTATTGTAAGGATCACCAAGGACTTAAATTGTAGCGTGACATTCTTCGATGATTGTTGTGTTTTACAGGACCATACTTCGAGGATGCCGATTGGTATAGGTGAGCAAAGAGATGGGGTCTCTTACTACGATGAGACGTCATTGAAGATTTAAGGTAATGCAGTAAGAACTAGTGAGCTTTGGCACAAACGAATGGGTCATCCTTTAAGTGAAGTCATGTCTTTGTTTGCAAAAGAATTAGGTTTTTCGGATTCTGTTAGGAAGAAAAGTGATGTGTGCGATGCTTGTTTTTGGGCTAAACAAACTAGAAATCCATTTCCTACTAGTAATATTGCTTTATTTGAGATTGTTCATTGTGATATTTGGGGCCCATATCGAGTGCCCTCTTCATGCGGAGCTTATTATTTCCTGGCCTTGGTTGATGATGCTAGTAGGGCAGTGTGGTTGTATTTGATGAGAGAAAAAGGTGAAGCAGGAATCCTTCTAAAAGGATTTATTTCGATGGCCAAAACACAATTTGGCAAGCAAGTCAAGGTAGTTAGGACGGACAATGGAACTGAATTTAAATCCGGGCCTATGAAGTGTCTTTATCGCGAAGAAGGAATTATACACCAAACTAGTTGTGTAGATACTCCTCAACAAAATGGAAGAGTAGAATGCAAGCATCGGCATATTCTAAATGTGGCTCGGGCCCTACGTTGTCAAGCCAATCTACCTTTAACTTTTTGGAGAGAATGTCTGTTAACAGCGACATATTTGATCAATAGAACGCCAACTAAGTTTTTGAACGGAAAGACTCCATATGAGGTACTCTTCAATCAAAAGCCTTCATATGATCATGTTAGAATTTTTAGGAGTTTGTGTTATGCTCAAAATCGTGCCAAAGGACATGATAAATTTGCCTTGAGGAGTAGGAAGTGCATCTTCGTGGGATATCCTTATGGACAGAAGGCATGGAAGTTATATGATTTGGATACCAATGAGTGTTTCGAAAGCCGAGATGTTGTTTTCCATGAAGTTATCTTTCCAATTCCAAGAGGAAAGTGATCGAAACCCAACCGAAGCTGAAAACAGAAGCTACCCACTTGCCAAGGACTTTAGTTCTGGGTTGGTGGAATTTTTTGCTAAAAGCAACCAAAACGAAGAGGGGCCAACCGAAATAATCCCAGCCCAGTTGGAAGCAAGGGGCGGCGATAGCAGCGACGGTGGCCAGGGGCCTAGCACGGGAGATAGCAGCGGCGCTGGCCTAGGGCCCTGCACGGACGGAGCCAAAGCCGAAGTGGGCCATGAGCCCAGCGAGAACACTGGTAGTAGCATTGGCAATGAAGTCAGGCCTGCGGATGATGAACCCAGGCCCACCGTTGATGCGACTGGACCTAGACGAGCCCAGCGTGTGCGTCGAACATCAGCTCATCTAGATAATTTTATTTGCTACACCGCTCGACCTATAGACCCTGTCTCTACTGCTACACCACGCCAAAAGGAATCCTCAGGTACGCGATACCCATTAAAGAATTATGTCACATGTACAAAATTTTCCTCCTCTCATCAACAATTTTTAGCTGTTATTGCTAAAGTTGCAGAGCCCAGATTTTATCATGAAGTAGTCTAGCATGAAAAATGGAGGAAAGCAATGTCTGAAGAAATTAGTGCCTTGGAAAAAAATCGTACTTGGACCATTGAGACTCTTCCTTTAGGAAAGAAACCTATAAGCTGCAAGTGGGTTTATCGAGTTAAGTATAACTCTGAGGGGACCATCGAACTCTACAAAGCTCGTTTGGTAATTCGGGGTGATCACCAAGTTAAAGGGTTCAACTACAACGAAACCTTTGCACCCGTAGCGAAGATGACAAGCGTTCGATGTTTTCTGGCTATGGCAATTGCCAAACAATGGGAATTGCATCTACTAGATGTTAATAATGCTTTCTTGCACGGGGATCTTGAAGAAGAAGTCTATATGAAGTTGCCCCCAGGATTTAAATGTAAAGGTGAGAACAAGGTTTGTTGCCTTAAGAAGTCATTGTACAGACTCCGCCAGGCTCCAAGACAGTGGCTCGCCAAGCTCTCCTCAAAGCTGTGTGAGTACGGTTTTGTTCGTTCTTATGCTGATTATTCATTATTTACTTATCGCAAGGGTGAAATTTTCCTGGCTCTTCTAGTCTATGTTGATGATATTGTGCTTACCGGTAATAATGCTGAAGCATGCAAACAATTCAAGGCCTACTTAAGCACATGTTTTAGTATTAAGGATCTGGGGCCATTAAAATATTTTTTGGGCATTGAGGTTGTCCGTGGACCATAAGGTTTATTCCTTAGTCAATGAAAATAAACATTGGAAATTATTGATGAATGTGGTCTTTTGGGAGCAAAACCAGTTGATTTCCCTATGGAAGAGCATCATAAACTTGCTTTGGCATCAGGAAACTTACTGGCAGATCCTAGCAGATATCGAAGGCTTATTGGACGCTTAATCTACCTCACTATAACCAGGCCTGATCTCACTTATGCATTTCATGTTCTATCACATCACAATTTATGCAAGCTCCTAGAGTGGAGCACATGGATGCTGCACGACGCGTGTTACGCTACTTGAAAGGAACCGCTGGACAAGTAATTCTAATGCGAGCAGATAGTAATCTACAACTTGTAGGATACTGTGATTCTGATTGGGAGGCATATCCTGTCTCTCGCAAATCCATCACCGGTTATTTTGTAATGCTTGGTGGATCCCCTATCTCCTAGAGAAGCAAGAAGCAGATTACAGTTTCTCACTCATCAGCCGAAGCAGAATACAGATCCATGGCTTTTACAACAAATGAATTGGTTTGGATAAGATCTTTTCTCGCATACTTGGGCATTTTTCCTTCCCCCATAAAGCTCTTTTGCAACAGTCAAGCGGCATTACATATAGCACACAATCCAGTCTTCTATAAGCGAACGAAACACATTGAAATTGATTGCCACTTTGTTCGCTAAAAACTTGAAGCATGCATTCTTACCCTCTCTCATGTTCGTACTACACACCAACCGGCTGACATCTTCACCAAAGCACTTTGGAAAGCTTAATTTCAATCCTTGAAGGACAAGTTAGGCATTGTTGATTTACATGCTCCAACTTGAGGGGGGGTGTTAGGCAAGATTTTATCTCATTATGTTAGGCAAGATTTTATCTCATTATACTAGGCAGAATTATCTCATAATATTATTACTTTAGCAGCTTTTCTATTCTTGGTGAGATCGTGATATAGCTTAACTTCCATATGAAGCTAGGATAGCTGTGGGGTGTAGATTTTCTAGGGCAATGCATGTATAAATTGTGATTGTAACTATGTTTGCCAAGGGACAAAAAAAGAGAAAAAGGATGAGATGCATGAGTAACCTCCAGAATACATCAAACACTTTGTTGTTTATCAGAATACTTTGTTATTTTAACATATTCACGACTCTCTCTCGAACTCTCTCACTCTCCTCTTCCTTCCCCAAGCCTCTAAAAATTGTAATGCTTCTTGCATCCGATGAAATTCCCACTGTGTGCTCATCAAAGATTTCTTTACTCAACAAACAATACCAAATGCAGGTGACGCTTGACTCATAAAAAATTTCTTTACTCAATCAAGTTTAATGTCTACTCTCCACTCAAATAGAAGGGAGCAAACCAAAGTAGGATTGTCACATACTTAACTATGGCACTTCTTTGAATTGCAATAGCGCATTGTCACAATGTTTTGCTAGTTGGTAACCTTAATAGTGAGATTAGCACCGTCAAATGAAGCAAAGGAATTACAAGAATACTTTCTTTCACAACTCACTCATTTCTATCAAAAAAGACAACTCACACTTATCTCCTACAAGTAAAACTTATACTTAAAAAGGTCTCTCATGGCCCAATTATTGTTAGAGTCTTCTCTACTATCAATGACGGATCCAGACATTTAGAATAGGGTGTCCATGGTCCACTTATTAATATCCTCACTAATATACCTCCACTAAAAAAAAAGAAATCATATGATATATAATATGTTAGTTTATTTTATAAATGTTCCATATCATATTTTTGTACAAACTTACTGGCCATGCTTGATATGCAACAGTAATACAACCCCTTTGTTTACTAAAAAAGGTACCATGGTTGTCTACTACTGCATTTGTGGTATGCTGTTCTACATATTCTGAAATTGATGCATAAATTGTGTCGGAATCATAGAATGTTAAAATTATCAACCATTTACTAAAACCATTCGTTACAGAACACAAATCATGCATTAATACCAAGTAATGAGACAAAAAAAATAAAAAAATAAAAAACATTAAACCATGAAGTAAATACACCAAGCATAAAATGAAACTACAAATAAGCAGTCTCCACCATCTAATTGCACTTAAAGGGGGACAAAAAGAAATTACACACTAGGCTAAAGACAATTCTACACGAAAAAAAAGTTGCAACTGAACTACCAAAAAAATCAATAATAACACTAAAAGAAAATTAAAGACATTAGTATTAGATTAAATTAAAAGTCTAAAATCCACATAAGAGAGATAGGGAGACACAAAAAGAGATTTAGACTGGAAAAGTGAAATGTAGTCTTGCATGAGAAGAGGAGAGATAAAGAGATTTGGGATTAAGTGCGTTTTATTTTGTTTTATTTTTCTATCAAATTCTAACTTTATAGTTACGTTTATATCTAAAGAAATTCAGAATATCAATATGTTGGTTGGGTATATGTAGAGAATCTTCATAGTTTTTTGGGCCTATTTTAAGGGTGTACGCATATCTTAGTTTACCCTCATTCAAAATAATTCATTAGGAATTTTTTTGGGTTAGGGGTGTCAATGGACACCCCTAACCATAACATAAATCCGCCCATGCCTACTATAGAATTGAGTCGACATGATTAACCTGACGAGAATTCTAATGAACCTAGAAAAAGGATAGATGCCCAAGAAGTAGACTCGCAACCAAAACTATGGGGCCCAAAAAAATTTAAAAAAAAAAACTTGTTTCATATTGCCCCTACTAAGTTGATATTAAATGTGGCTCTAGCAAATCTCCTTGGAGTTTGAATTATTAGGCCTTATTCAATAAAATTAGCATTTCAAGCAGCAAATATTGTTTCAGGTAACGGATAACTGTTTAGATAGCGGATAATATTTCTAATTTAGCTGTTAGCGGATAGCTGTTTGGATGAGCAGTTAAAATAAATGTTTTCGGTAAATTTAGGTATTCGGTCAGCTGATTAATGTAAATTGATATAAAAATATATAAATAATTTTCAAAGATAAATTTTCAAATGTTATTTTTAGCAAAAAAATATGAAACGCTACTTTTGAATGCAAAACATTAATACCATTCGCTTTTCCAAAACGCTGCTTAAAACGCTAAACGCTACTTAAAATGCTTGTCAAAACAATATGTTATCGAACACTGGAAATTATCTAATGAGTGCATAGATTTAGTCAAAACGGCCAACGCTACCCAAAATACTGTTGTTGAACACTTAGATTCCAAAAATCAGAATAAAAATATTATAATAAAAAATTGTGAGTACGGAACAGGTCCAAAATCATCCCTTGTCCCAATTAGAATTGAATACCATTTCCCATCTCATTCCCCCCATTAGGGTAAATTATTACATACAATCGGGTGGACAACTCAATTGTCCACCCGGGCCCACCAACAGCAGTTTTAAGTCCCCCAACTGCTGAGCCCTGACCCATTTTTTTTTAAAAAAAATTATGCTCCTCAATTTTTTGAAATTGCGATTTTCATTCTCCCAATTGTTCGATTACTCTTTGTTACTTCGATTGCTTTAGTGTTCAACAATTATTGAATAGCTGGCTTTGATCTTAACGTCGTTATTGATGTTGAATCTTCATCAAACGGAATTGTTCATCAAGTTTGATAACGTTTTTTCGATCTCTATTTTTATTGGGATTGGAAGTTGTGTTTGTTAATTTTGCATTTTAATGAGTTAATTTCGAGATTTTCGAACTGAATTGCATTCATTCCATGTAAATTTTAGTTTGTGACATACGAGAAACGATAGCTCACCATTATGAGTTATGTGCTCACTAAATATAATCGCTGTCTCACTAGCGGTATACATTTAGCTCACTAAAATATGTGGCCCTGTGCTACAGAGCAATTTTTTGCTCACTGAAAGAAACATTTGGCTCACTAGGATTGACCTGCGTGCTCACCGATGTTGCATTATAGCCCACCACAAATGTTATGCTTGTTTTTCAAATGATATTTTCATTGTTGCTATGTAAATATGAGAAACAACAGCTCACCAATATGAGTTATGTGCTCACTAAATATAGTCGTTGGCTCACTAAAGAAATACATTTAGCTCACTTGTATTGAACTTGTATTCAGCCATCATAAACCAGTTCTCTACTCACCAAATGTAATCACTATAATTAATCTTGTGCCTAACAGGGAAAATAATAGCTCTCTATCAGTATAGCTCACTATAAAAAATCTGTTGACTTACACTACATTTTATAGCTCACCAAATATCTATCATGGCTCATTACAATAAATGACATAGCTCACTAAAAAGAATAGTATAGATAACCAGCAAATGATATTGTGAAGTTCTTCAGTTGTGGTACAGTTCAATCATTTTTTACTATGACATAAGGTTATTTGCATTATATTTTGTGAGTATAATAGAAATGTAGTGAATTAATTAAATATAGTCCAACTCACTAAATATATGCCATAGCTCACTAAATATATGTCATAACTCACTAAAAAAATGTAGACAACTAGAATATAGTTTAGTGAGTTTCAAATGAACAATAACATTTTTTAGTACAATAGCACATTTAATAAATTATATAGTATTTTCACTAAGTGAAACTTCGGTACATAAGATATATTAGTTTCGATATGTCTGCATACTAAAAGTATGTATTAGCTCACCAAAACTGTTTCTCAACTCACTAAAATATTTTAGTGAGCTATACAGTATTTTTAGTAAGCGGAACAGGATACACAGTAACATATTTTAGTGAGCTATAGGGTATTTTTAGTGAGCCGAAATCTGGCAGTTTTCTTTGTCAGTCCGACTGTACAATTGCATTTATACAACCGGGTGGACGATATAATAACTGCCCATTAGGGCCGAGTTTTTCTATCCCTTAGCCGATTTCCATTCCGATAGAAGTAAAGAGATTTAAGATTTTTATTTCTTTTTTTTTAGGGGAGGGGGCCTGGCACTCTTTTATTATTAATAACTAAAATTTTCTTCTCTTCAATTTATATTTTTAGAATATGTTCAACTCAATTCAATTCAGTAAAATTAAGTTTAGTAAAATATATTCAGCAAAATTAAGTTTAGTAAAATATATTCAGTAAATAGAAATACATTTAGTTTAATTTAACAAAAATAAGCACAGTTCATTTTAATTCAACAAAAATAGATTGAAAATAACAAGATATAGCTTGAGACACTTTGGCAATAGAGAAAAATGTGGTCTTTATATGTATACTAGAGCTATTCGCCTTACAATGCAAGAGTTGAGGTTAACAATATGTCAATGTCTAAAATTATGACTAATTCATCAATAATATTGTTTTCATCATTCAGATTTATATTATTAGTTAAATAATCTTTTTATCTATTGATTTTTTTTTTGTTTACACATGTTTTATTTTTAAATATACAAGTAATTATTTATTAATGATATTTCTAAGTAATTGATCAAGAAGGAGATGAAAAGTCTTGTGGAGCACATAAAGAAAGATAAAAAGGGAATTATATACATGCTAAAACACACAAAATAAATGTAAATAGTAATTAATAACATATCCAATAAAGTTATAACACTTGATAAAAATGTGTAAAGTTACTCAATTTTATATATAGGTATATAGATATGAACATTTAACACTTGAATGTATTCCCCCCCCCCCCCAAAAAAAAGGGGGGGAAAAAATAAAAAAAATTGGAAAGACATTGGTAATATTTACATACCCATGGCAGCTGAAACGTACAATTACGATGCAAAAACCACATCGACAAAAGGTATCCTTGCTAATCACCTATCTCTTCCAACTTGCATTGCCCATAAGCATGGGCGAAAAAAACAAAGGACCACACTAAGTGAATCTCTCTTTCCAAATACCAGCGCGGCAGGTACCAGCGAACTGGATTCACGTCTTAGCGAACACTCTCCGGTTGCCTCTCGAAGAAGGAAAGAAAACCAAAAATTTAAAAGAATAGGAAAGGACACCAGTTGTATCCTCTCCTTCTCGGGGGGGGGGGGGGGAAGAAAGTCTCGGGTTAAAAAATGGCAGGCTAAAATAAAAGAATAGAGCTAAAGCTCTCAATAGGGTCAGATTCTTCATGGATGCAGCCTGAAAGCATTCAGCAGCATCAGCATGTCGTCCATCATTTCTATGAACCATTCCAAGGTAATGCCAAGCCTTCCGATTTGTGGGTTCAATCCTCAATGCATCGGACAGCAAGCTTTTTGCCACAGGCAATGCGTTTGATCCCTTTTTGGACAATAAACCACCAAGTAGTATCTTGCAGGGTACATAGTCCGGATCTAACAAGAGAGCATTGGAGTATGCAGCCAAAGCTTCTTTCAATTGTCCCTTTCCTTCGAGCATAAGACCTAGTGCAAAGAAGCATATACCGTGAGTTCACATATACACAAGTTTGCTGTTAGCTCTTCACAAATTGTCCTTCACATCTCTGGAAAGTAACTGAAAGATGGTAAATATTTTAATTGGCTCAACAAATTGAGCTGGAGCAAGAGAACCAAAATTCTTCCCGCATTAAAAAATAAAAATATGGTGCACCAACAATTACTAAATACCTCAAGGGTCTAATGTGTCCTGCATTTTCATGAAATTGGCTATTAAAAAAAGGATAAAAACAACTTATTTCACATGAACAGGTACTTCTTTTACAATGCAGTCTTCGTTCTTTCATACATAACATGATACAACAAAGGAACAGCCACTATGATCAAAACATCTAAAAGTTAGCTATAATGTAAAAGAGAAAAATAGTGGTGCAAACCTTTTAAAAATGAAATAAAAACATAAAAAAGAAAATCAACCAGAGCCGTCTTTCCTTTCTCGTGATTAAATATTCCACCACTAAAAACTGAGTTCGCTTTAGCACTCTTCTTCTAGTGTGCTATCCATAATGAACAAGCTATGCAACCCACAAAAGAGAAGGGCCAGTTTGGGGGGGGGGGGGGGGGGCGCACAGGATATCTGCTAACGAAGAGAGTAGACTTGCCAAACTACCAATATGGTATTGTAGCTAAAAAAAATCTGTTGTTGAACACAAAACGAAAGTGAAATGAAGGATGATTTCATACAGACAAGACACAAAGCTGCTTCCAAGCAACTTTCCCAGTGCCCCAAACCGACCTTGAGAAGAGTAGTAAAAATGAAAAAGACATACACAAAACAATACTCTATCAGGACACAGTTTCATTTGTCCTGCAATCCAAATGAACAGAGTACTTACCTTCAGTGTATAGCGTTTCAGCTGAATATTGCCTCAGCGAGCAAGCTTTTTCCAAGCAGACCTCAATGTCTTTCCAGTGTGAGAGAGTCGAATATAACTTTGCGAGGCCAAGCCAGACTTCAAACTCGTTCACTCTATCATTGTCACCCTATATTAAATTAAGAACAATCCATGACACTTTAGGCATGAAATCTTACTGAGACGGAAAGGAAAAACAAAAATACATCTTCTTTTAACTTCCACTACAAGCACATTAAAATCTGTCGACGACAAGAATTAGAAGACAGTGTTAGAAGTCGGACGCAAATCAAAAGAAGGAAATAGAAGCCTAGGAACTGAAGATACCAAACCTTACAGCATGTAGAAAGGAAAAATATGAATATTGTATGCCAGTATAATTGATTGAATAAAAAAGAGACAACTTTCATGAGATATATCTAAACTGGCAAACATATCTGATCAAAGGACAGAGAAATTATAAAACTTAAACCCAAGCTTTAATGGATAACATTAAGAAAATCGTTTGTTGAAATTTCCAGTTATTAGGCAACTCAATATTAATCTAACCTGTTGATAAGTTTTGATTGGACCAAAAGATTTTCTTTGAGCTTGAACCAGCGCCAGCAGTTGACGGTAAGTTTCTATTGCATCCATGGGTAATGACTGAAGGATCTTCAGTTTTGCCTTCATTCTCAGCAGTGGTCCCTGCTCCCACTTTGCAGTCTCATCTAAAGCAGCATCAATGACTAGTTGGGCATCAGAAAATTGCTTCTCAGAGGACAAAATTAATGCAAGCAACTTCCAAACTTTCAACATAGATCCACCTGTGGCATCAATAAACTGTTTTGCATAATGCATAGCATTGTGGTGCTCTACGTACTGAACTGCCAATTCAAAAAGAAGGTATGGGTTGTTGCGATGCAAAACATAAGCCTCTTCCAATGATTTCAATGCTTCAGACTGAAGTCCAAACCTTTCAAAGTCCGATGAGGATACTTTTGCCTATTTACTCAAACAAGGTGCCAATACACAGAGACAAAAACCTTTCAAATCCTCTTCATTTCCCATTGCAACAGTAAGTGCTCTCCGGGCATACCCCACACCCTCAACAGCCAGGTGCGTATCCCCACTGCAAATTTTGGCTGCCAGTAGCAGACTCTGAAGATCATTTGGTCTTTCATTTTTATGTAAAGACTTTCTTAATAGATTCAAGGCTTCTTTGTTTTCCATTGCTCCAATATGGCAAAGAGCCAAAGCATTCCAACGGTCAACACGATTAAAAGTCCCAGGCATGACCTCCTCAATTTGCTTTGCTAATACAGAAGTTTGACTAGAGAGTGACAATGCAAATGTGAGGTGCTCCATGACAGATGGATCCCATTTTGTCTTTCAAAGGGTACTTTTTCGTACAAGAATCATTAACAATAGAATTGCCTCCTCTAGATTGTTTTTAGGGATATAGGAACCATCAATTTGAACAGATAAGCTGGGTGCTCCTGCCTCTACACCACTGTACAGATGAAATACAGCAAACTTCTTCTGAATCCTTGCACAGCAATCATCATCAAGGTTCCACTGACTGAGCAGGGCATGCCTATATGCAGCAATAGCCTCAATATGGCTTCCAGCATGGCTCCAGAGCTCTGGAAGGAGTTGAACGGCTCGGCTAACTATCTCTTGCAACCTAGAATCCACTTACGCATTTGGTATGCCATGGTGGAATATCTTTTCCACTGCATCAAGGACGCTTGTGCATTCACCTGCAGCCTCTGCAAAAAGACTCACAGACAAGATTCTTCTGATTGTCTAGTTGAAAGAATGTGAGGACATAAAGGAAGTAAGACATTTGAAGGAGTTAAATGAATAGTCGTTATAAAGAACTTAGAAGTCTCCTGACCAATGAATCTCCCAAGCTTCTGAAGTGATTTGGCTTTCAGGCATATAGCTTCCAGAACTACATTGGCAGCATGCTGTGGAACAGCATAGACTGAATCAGGACGATCCTTCTTAGTTGCTTGCTTATCAAGATCAGAAGGCTGAAATCGCTCTATAGCAGCTTGAAGATCAATTCCTTCAAATACACGGAGAGCACTTTCTACATTTTCCAACTTCCCCAAAAGGGTCCTAGCTTCCTATAGAGAAATGATTGAAGTAATGAAGCATAAAACTACAACATATTTTATGCTAAGGGGGAACAATGAAGCCTATTATTCTCCCAATAATATTACACAGAAGTAACTAAATGTCAAACAATGAAATGATGACATCCCGAAGGCCACAATCTAATGGATACAATTTGCCTCAAGAGAACTCATACAGAGAAAATCCTTCTTCAGTTAGCAAGGGAGGGAAACCCACAAGATGGAAAGCACAGAGACCAGCAATATGCGGACAAAAACTTTTATTTTTTCCCCTTCCTAAATCTCTCAGTAGATTTTCACATGACCACACACCACAAGCAGTAAAAGCCTCCAATTCTGCAACATCCATGGCACAACAAATTTTACTGCTCAATACAACAGATGATGATACCTGACACATGTCAACACAAGACTACTCAACTTCAGGACAGGAGGTTAGACGAATCAAGAGTCAATACGTGAGCATTATGCATCCAATAAAGCCTTGGAGAACTTACTAGCAATGGGCCATCAAGCTGAAGCCTGAAGGAAAGGCCCATAAGGCTACATCTATTCGCAAAGACGACAATTATGTAAATGAAACTTCAGCATGTTCATAAATTTACGATCAAGGTTCTAATGCAAAATACAGTACCAAAACAACCGAAGCTATCAAGCCCAGATATGTACACGAAAATTCAAAAAGGATAACAATAAGATGTCACAGAGAAAGCTTCCTCAAGCAACAGAAAATGCCAACATTAATGCGACCCCTTCCAAGAGGAAAAGAAATGTGTTCTAATTATCATTTGGGGGGGGGGGGGGAGGACCACCATCCTAAACTACTGAAAAAAAGCTCATAATTACCAAGAATAGATTAAATCAGCAATGGAATAGTATAAAAGAGGAGTAAAATTACCTCAGAATTTAGAGACAAACCCTCTCGCAATGATGATTCTGCCTCTTCGATATTCTCTTCATCGAGTTTGGCTTCAACCTCTGCAGTTTTCATCGAATTCCCATTTGCATGGAATTCCTGTTCCCCTGTTTCTTCCTCATGATCGCTCAATTAAACGGCTGACTTGTGTAATTGCTCCAAATTACCCTTCCTTTAGACGCTTAAAACCCTCTCTGAGACACACACACACTCTCTCTCTCTCAATGTGATGTCGACGTCAAGAACAACTGAGGCATAACAAACATCATTGAAAAGTAGAATCGTCAAAATTCATATTCGAGAAAATCCAAAAACAAAGGATTTAGTCGAGAGCAGTGGCAAAATTACGTTAGCTAGGCAAGAAAATTCAACCACCTTTTTAAGGCTCAACTCACAAATTTTAACAAGTCATGCACGTTTCATTCAATTCAATGATTGAGAAATGTTTGCAAAATTAAACACATAAATTTAAGTCAAATCAAATCATTCAACTACAAAATGACAACACTAGAATAATGTGCATGACTTACCTCTAGATGAGAAACCTGATCAGTACAGATATCAAAGCCCCAAATCTCTATCTCACAGTTGATCAGATGTAGATCTAGCACATTTTTCACTAAAGAACAAGCATTTGCGCTTTTAGAAACCAGTTACTATGGTGGAATATAAGTTCAGAAACACAAACCAAGTATCTCTTTCAAGCATTAATTGCTCTTTTTTAAACGATCAAAAGGAAAAATTAAAAAAGATATCTTTGTCATAAGACAGAATCAAGCAAAATTATGCCAATTGATGCATAAATCAACCAACATATTCTAAGAACCATGCAACTAATGTCCACAAAATCCTTGCTGATGCCAGACCGTTTCAAGCATCCAGCACAAGGATAAACTTTTCTCATTGAGCTTCCCTAGGATTTCCTACATGTTATGATCTTTCATACCACACTGAATGGCAAAGTTGAAAACCATATACCATAGCACCTTTATCTTGCTTTGCATCTTAACAATACCTGGGAGAGTCTTGAGCTCCCCTTCCACCCAAATGTAACCTGTAATCTTCACCTTCAGCCTGCCAGTCTTCTAACGTGACTATCCATTGGTACTAGAACTTAGAAGTTGTGCATCTAAGATCCATGGATATTAGGGAACACAAAGGGAGAACCCAAAGAGATTAACTCACTCTAATGACCCAAGCTCATCTAACCAAAAATTCTCAATTGACAATTAACTAAGAAATAAATAAATAAACAAACTATCCACTTAATGGCCCAACCCTAGGGCTAGCCTGTCTTTGAAAGTCCCAAGCATTCAATGTAGAGTTATGCCAGGTGCGTTGCATACATTAAAAGTTACAAACTTTTGGTCTAAACGTCACTTATAACAACCTTCATTCTGTAAGATCCAAAATTTGGATTATAATGTCTCCAATCCTATTTCTGAAGGTGAACTATGCCAACTTTAAAGACTTGTTGCCTGTGATTATTATTCCCCTAAAAGAAAACTAATAATTGATTCAGTTAGTGTTTCTAGTTAAGATTGGAGTCAAACGTTCAGCCACAGTTCATTAACATTTTTTCATTCACTATTGACAAATGTGGAATAGGACATTACCACATTACGAATACATTGTGAACATGCAATAGTCCGGTCAAGATGTAACCAATAGAATCATTTGCATAATGCCAAATGTTGGGAAAAATTTAGAGTTTAAATAAAAGCCGTAAGCGTACAGCTTTCGCTGTAGTACTTAAAGGTCGTGTCCTCGGGGACGATGGAAGAGTTTTAGGCCATAAAAAGTGAGGATTAACTAATTAGCTACACTAAACTAAATGAATTATTTAAAGCAATCTAACATCAATCTAACATCCTAATTCAACTACTCGATCATCCAAACTCTCAATTAAACAAAGCAAGCAACTCAGATTAATGAATCATTGAGCTAACAACATCATTCAACATCATTAAAGAACATCATTTAATTGAACAAAGCTAGCCAAAATCAAGATACCATACTCCAACATCATTCAGCTAACTGGTAAGCTAACAATCACCATTGTCATCAACATTATCATCATCAAGCTACTAAATCTGGAACAACCTAAAACAGCCTACAATCAAAGCAACTAAACAACCTATCATCATGTTCAAACCTAGCTCAACCAACCAGAAAACTCAACCATTAAACGAACCTAATAATCGAACCTAATGCAATTGATAATAAAACTAACTGAAACCAAGCTAATCAACGAAATAGCAACTCAAACTAATCAAACCAAGCTAAATCGAGAAAAGGGAGAATCAACAGTCCAGAAATCATGATAATCATTCCTATTATAAATCAAAATCAAACCAGACGAAATCGAACCTACTGAGGTCTGAAACAGGGGAGACCGCAACAGGGGAAGAGGATTTCTCATGTCAACAGCCCGAATGGGGAGAAGGAAGATAGGATTCAAGGCATCCTTGCCTTTCAGCTCAGCTAGACTTTAGCAACTCCGTATATGAAGCTCAAACAACCACCAACAAATGGCGGAATCGCCATTGACAAATGCAGGAAGAATTCGAACAGGGGAGGGGGTGAACAAAATTAAACGAACCAACTCCAAATCTCACAAAAGAAAACTGAAAATTGCCAATTAACCAAATTGTAACTTGATTACATGGAATTCGCAAAACAAAAACCATCTAACGTCAACCCGAAAGAGAAATTTCCCATAAAATTCGAATAACTTCAATGAAAACGAAATCAAAACTAAACTAAACCTAAAACCGAATTTAAACCTAAACTAGAACCCTAAAAATTACCTAGTTTTTTCCCTCTCCAATGGCGTCACTGTCCATTTATACTCGAACGCTGCTTCAATTTCGACCCTTCGATTCATCGGTATCGTGGACGGTGGAGATGGAGCAAGCTGTGTGCTATGCTGGCGCCCTGTGCTTGAATCACGGATGAAGATGATGGGGGATGTGTGAGGTGTTCGAGTTAGAGAGAGAGGAGATGAGAAAGAGAGATGGTGGGTGATGGAGGTTGGGGTTGGGTTTACTGGGGTTGGGGGTTTTGGGTTTCCTCAACAGAGAGGAGAGAGAGAGCGCGAAGGGGGGGTATTAGCCGGGGTCATCTGCGGGTCACGTGAGGGCGTCCTTGTGGAGCTGAACCGATTTTTTTCTATTTTTTTGGACCGGTTTTCTTTATTTTGCATTTGGGCTAAAAAGAAAACAGGCTGAAGGTTTGGGTTTGAGTCAGTTTAGCCCGGTTATTCATTTCCGATATTTTCAGCATATTTTTCATGCATTTTCTTGCATTTTTTCAAAATTATTCAAAACTTACAAAACAAAATAAAATCAATTAGAAACCTTAAAAATATTATTATAACGAGCACAAAATAGGTGTAAAAGTACCCTAAAAATAGCTCACTTTTGGTACGAACAAATTCCCTACACCAAGATTTTGCTCGTCCTTGAGTAAAACAAACTAAACTAACTAAAAGAAAATGGAAAGTAAGAAAAAGAAAATCATAACTCACTCTCGTAGGAATCACGGTTGCATTTAGCGTATGCAACAAACCCTTTAAACCCCTCAGCCTCCAAAGTGGATGAGTGAGGTCTCGTGAGGATTTTCAAGTGAAATACCCACAAAATTTATTCCAAAAATAAGAGAAAATCTTTTTGGGTTTTCTCAAAACAAATATGTACAAAATTTGGGAAAAATATGCACATATTCTGATCTGCTAAATCGCCCATGTGACCAATTATTAACTTGCATATGCATAAAATGTACTTCAAAGTCCTTACCTCCTAAATGACATTAGAGCACTAATTTTTTACCCCATTGAACATCAAGATCTGAATCCATCCCGGTGCTCATGTGCAAGTGTATCATCATCCCAGTGTTTAGATTGACCAGAATTAGACTCAATCTCACTTAACTGATACAACTACATTATTGACATAATATCATTGGAAGCAAGCTTTCTCAATAGCAATATTGCCTTAAAGGGTAACACCCAGTAGCACGTGCCTCAAAAGGTAACACCCAACAGCGCATGTCTCAAAGGGATACTTGTCATTCCAAATTTTATTTCATCACTTTTGCTTTCTTTCACCTTTATTCATAATACACTTTTTTTTTCAAAATTTTTTTCAAAGCAATCATGTCACAAGCTAGTGGTAGAATCATTCATGGAATCTAAGACCTAAAGATGATGATGAAAGAATAAATAAGAACTGGATCACACAACCTATAATGAACAACTGGAGTTAGAATTAGGGCTTAGAATATCACATTTGAGGTCGAAGACTTATCATGCACATCCTATTTATATACAAGCTAATCAGAAACAGTACCCACGTCCCCAAAAGCAACAAAAATCTTCAAAAATTTTCAAAAATTTTTCAAAAATGAGCACATCACCCCCACACCAAAACTTCACAATGTCCTCATTGTGGGAACTAAAGCACTGAAAAGCAAGAACATCAACTATACAACCGTAAAACCATATATATACAACTAGAACACCACCAAAGACTAAACCAAAAACCAAACAAAACCAAACACACACACACATATTTACGAAAGCCAAGAAAAACAAAACCACAAAAGAAAAGCCAAAATCGAAACTAAAACCAAAGCAAACACGCATATTCACAAAAACAAACATAAAACCAAGATCAAGGACATACTAAATCCCAAACTAAACCAAAAGAAACCTAAAACGAGACAAAAGGCAAAAGAAAAACAAAGTGAAGGACTGAAACAAAGTCACTAAAACACAAAAAAAGGAACAATAAGAAACAAAACTATTAAACAAAAATTAAATCAAAGAAAAACTAAAACATGCTGAGCTAAAGAAACAAAACAAAATGAAACATAAAAACAACCCTAAATATTCACAACTAACAAGTATTCACAAAATCAGAACACAACCAAGAGTGTTCATGGCCCACACGGCTTAACATTTCCCAAATTACTCCTCAAAATCGATCTCCCATATATTCACAATCCTAAATATATACAACTAAGTTCAAAAAAGAAATAAAAGAAATAAAACAGAAAAGAAGGGTGGAACGATCATACCAGGTTGGATACAAGTTGTACCCAAACTATGGAGTATCAGCCACTCCATCACAACTTACGAGTAGCAACTCAGATCAAAACCAACCAACGCTCGTAGTAGCTTATCAAACATACGGGCACAATCCTCGTAGAAATGCACATAGTAAGAAACAGGAATTGTAACCCAAATAAGATGCATAGATTCAATACAACTCAAGGCTTTTTTGAGCTTATCAAAGCTCTCAGCCCAATCAGAAGAGAGATGTGTATATGTGAAATCAGATGCACAAGTCAATGGTTTCATGAAGATATGACTATATGAATGCATAAACTATCCAAAGTGACCTGAATGATCTAAATGAAATCTCACATCTCTAAAAGGGGAGGAGAGAGGACCAAAACAAGGTCAATCAAAGAAAATATGAAAATCAGAGCGCAAATAATGGCCTAAAGTCAAGTCCTGCAATTCAAAGTGATCCTTGAGTCTATCTGTGCCATTATCATCACGAGTCTGATTTAAACAAGGAGTATTAAGCACAAAAGTCTCAAACTCGACAAAAGTAAACTCGAAAGGGTCTAAAGAAGAAAGAAGAGGGGAGAGGGGAAAACTGCAATATTCAAGGAAGAGCTCAGCTTGGACAAGATCAAGAGAAAATGATTCATATTCAGCACAGAGATTCTCATTCAAACTCATATTGACATCGAGCCCATAAAAGGATTCATATTCTATATGCAGAATATTATCATCTAATTTAAATAGAAGGTCAGGAATGATGGAATCAAAAGAGAATATTTCATATTCAACATGAAAACCCAAATCAAGACCTTCAATAACATCAAACTCACATGAAAAAGATTCATATTCCGCACAAAGAATATCATCATCAAAGTCCAAAATAGTGGGTTTAGTTATCTTATCACACAGCTCCTGTGAAATATCTTTCAAATCATCTAAATCATGAAGCTCAACTTCAGGCGTGACACTTATATCTAACTCACTAACAGTATCCGATTGTTCACCCACCTCAAATTTACAAAAATTATTCAGAGTGGTGGGTAAATCGACATAGACTAAGATATCTTCAGTAACATCTTTGGGTGAGCTAGTGCAGGGTGCAAGGTCTGTTGATAGAGACGTAGGGAGGTCATTCTCTTGTTCTAAATTAGGCAAAGGCATGTTTCATTCAAATCAGGCCTAGCAGAATAAGAGGGTTCAAAATCATCATAGAGGCTAATGTCAGGTTTAGGAGATCCTAAACTAGCATCAATCTCACTATAGGTCTCCATATTTTGATTAAAACATTGAAAATATTCATCAAGTCTCACTTTCTTGGTCTCTATCATTTGATCACTCATATCATTAATTTTCTTTTCAAAACTTGCACATGTGACATCAACATAAGTACGAAAACGACAAGTATAAGCATCATGATCAGGAGATTCACAATAATCGCACAACACAGGAAGCACACAAGAGTAAGATAAGTCATATGAGTTCTCAAAGTGGCCTGAAGGGTAAGAATCAGCCTGAAAATTATACTCATGAGTTGGGTATCTAAAAGGCTCGTTAGCTTGTTCAAACGCATAGGTTTCCTAAGCTAATTTTTCAAAAAAATCCCAAACCTCATTTTGAGTGTTAGATAATAATTCTATTAAACCTCCAGGACAAAGTGATTCAATATATCTCCTAGACTCAACATTTAGACCCACAACAATGACCTCACATATTTCCCATTTTTCAAAATTATGATTCAGATGATCACGATAATTGTTAAGTCTTGAAAGATAACTCCAAAAAGGTTCGTGCTCATATTGCGGGAAATGAAAAACTGACATTTGAAGTTTTTTAAAGTTTTTAGAATTCTTCAATTTTTAGGGGTTTTCCAATTTTCAATTTTTTTGGGGTTTTTGGATTTTCAAAATCTTTTTTGTTGTTGTTTTCAAGTTTTTCAAGTTTTTTTGGATTTTAATCTTTCCCCTTTTTTGTGATTTTTGAGGGTTTTCAAATTTTTTTTGGATTTTTGAATTTTTTCACAAAATGACCAAACTAAGTAAACGATACCAAGATAGAGAAAGTAAGACTCGATACCAAAATAAAGTTACGGAATGACCAAAACAAATCACTTAAACAAATCACAACTAATAAAGTAAATCACAACTAATAACGAAATATGACCTAATCTCATGTCGTCGTCCCCGGCAACGGCGCCAAAAACTTGTTGGGAAAAATTTAGAGTTTAAATAAAAGCCGCAAGCGTACAGCTTTCGCTGTAATACTTGAAGGTCATGTTCACGGGGATGATGGAAGAGTTTTAGGTCATAAAAAGTGAGAATTAACTAATTAGCTACACTAAACTAAATGAATTATTTAAAGCAATCTAACATCAATCTAACATCCTAATTCAACTACTCGATCATCCAAACTCTCAATTGAACAAAGCAAGCAACTCAGATTAATGAATCATTGAGCTAACAACATCATTCAACATCATTAAAGGACATCATTTAATTGAACAAAGCTAGCCAAAATCAAGATACCATACTCCAACATCATTCAGCTAACTGGTAAGCTAACAATCACCATTATCATCAGCATTATCATCATCAAGCTACTAAATCTGGAACAACCTAAAACAGCCTACCATCAAAGCAACTAAACAACCTATCATCTTGTTCAAACCTAGCTCAACCAACCAGAAAACTCAACCATTAAACGATGCTAATAATCGAACCTAATGCAATTGATAATAAAACTAACTCAAACCAAGATAATCAACGAAATAGCAACTCAAACTAATCAAACCAAGCTAAATCAGGAAAAGGGAGAATCAACAGTCTAGAAATCATGATAATCACGCCTATTATAAATCAAAATCAAACCAGATGAAATCGAACCTGCTCAGGTCTGAAACAGGGGAGACCGCAACAGGGGAAGAGGATTTCTCATGTCAACAGCCCGAATGGGGAGAAGGAAGATAGGATTCAAGGCATCCTTGCCTTTCAGCTCAGCCAGACTTTAGCAACTCCGTATATGAAGCTCAAACAACCACCAACAATGGTGGAATCGTCATTGACAAATGCAAGAAGAATTCGAACAGGGGAGGGGTTGAACAAAATTAAACGAACCAACTCCAAATCTCACAAAAGAAAATTGAAAATTGCCAATTAACCAAATTGTAACTTGATTACATGGAATTCGCAAAACAAAAACCATCTAACGTCAACCCGAAAGAGAAATTTCCCATAAAATTCGAATAACTTCAATGAAAACGAAATCAAAACTAAACTAAACCTAAAACCGAATTTAAACCTAAACTAGAACCCTAAAAATTACCTAGTTTTTTCCCTCTCCAATGGCATCATTGTCCATTTATACTCGAACGCTGCTTCAATTTCGACCCTTCGATTCATCGGTATCGTGGACGGTGGAGATGGAGCAAGTTGTGTGCTATGCTGGCGCCCTGTGCTTGAATCACGGATGAAGATGATGGGGGATGTGTGAGGTGTTCGAGTTAGAGAGAGAGAGAGCAGATGAGAAAGAGAGATGGTGGGTGATGGAGGTTGGGGTTGGGTTTACTGGGTTTGGGGGTTTCGGGTTTCCTTAACAGAAAGGGGAGAGAGAGAGAGAGCGAAGGGGAGGGGGTGTTAGCCGGGATCATGTGCGGGTCACGTAAGGGCGTCCTTGTGGAGCTGAATCGGTTTTTTTTCTATTTTTTTGGACCGGTTTTCCTTATTTTGCATTTGGGCTAAAAAGAAAATGGGCTGAAGGTTTGGGTTCGAGTCAGTTTAGCCCAGTTCTTCATTTCCGATATTTTCAACATATTTTTCGCGCATTTTCTTGCATTTTTTCGAAATTATTCAAAACCTACAAAACAAAATAAAATCAATTAAAAACCTTAAAAATATGACTATAATGAGCACAAAATAGGTGTAAAAGTGCTCTAAAAATAGCTCGCTTTTGGTACGAACCCCAAACGATAGCACACCATCAACAGCCTTAGTATTCAGTGCCATCCATTAAATTAGCCTCGCATCATAACCAAAATCAATGTGTCTGTTGTCCAAAAAGCTTTGCATCACGAGTTTCAGTTCTACCATGGCCACATCCAAATGCATCTGGGGTAGATCTCCAGCATAATCTCAGAAAAGGAGCTCCTCATTCATAGCCACACCCTCATTGCTCTCACTTTAAACATAACACAGAAACCAGAATGAAACACAACTAATTTAGAACAAGATAATTAGAAGAGCCAACCATCAGTAGATATTAAGCTTTTTGCAACACAACTACACAAGTAACTAAATCCATCTGTGCCAAAGATATCATCGATTAAAAAAAAATCCTAAACTATGAAACAATGAAGATAGGTGGATATGCATTGAGAGCCATGAGCATTCTATTTTAAGAACCCAAATTACCCAAAATAAACATCTTGTAGTTGCTGTTGAGAATGAGAAGGCCCAAGTGGTATGCCAAAAGACACTACTTTTATTATACTTTCAAAAGGAATATACAAAAGAGCGAGCAAGACTTAGCACTCTATGTGGGAGACCTCTCTCTCACTCTTTAAGGACTCCTTTCTTTCACTCTTTTGTGGTGGTATCTCTCTTTTTGTGTGTTGATTGCCTGACACAAGGAGACCACACCTCCTATGTATACTAATTCCACCTCCTTAATGTGTGGTGGAGATTTGTGACAAGTGTCACAATCTTACAAGGCCTACTATTATATATCTTAGATTTTTCTTATGATTTTTCTAGTTGCTAGAACAATATCTTAGATATCCCTAGAATCTAGAATAATCTAAGTAAATATCTTAGATATCTTTACAAAATTCTAGAATATCCAAGTTAAAAATCTAGATATTGCATTCATAGGATTTTTATATATTAACATCTTGCTTTTAGAATATTCTTTTACTTATGAGTGGGAGATGATTTTTATTTTTAACACTCCCCTCAGCACCCACTTTTTCTCAATGTTGTTCTTGGCACCATCCTTGAGGCTTGCTCACAACTCATCAAACTTAGCATAACTAAGTGTCTTTGTGAAGATATCGACTACTTGGTCTTCAGTCCTTGTATACTCCTTTTGATATGCTTCTTCATAGGTATTTGGTTCCTTAATGTTTTATCCTTCCACTAATGCTATGTTTGCATATTTAGGAATTGGTTTTGGTATCCTCTTAGACCTTCTTAAGTGCGGCTCTAAGTTTTCTTCTTCCACTATATCTTTAAGTTGACTTGGCCTTTCTTCTTTTGGAGATGCGTGATGTACACCTATTTGCCATAGACTCTTCTGCTTGTTTAGTGTCTCATTTTTATCTTTTTCTCTTTTCTAGATTCTTCCTGTGGTACTCTTTCATCATTTGATTCTTTCTCTTCATCCTTGGAGTGCTCCTCCAATCGTTGCTCCAACTTTTCCTTGATCTCCTTAAAATCTAAAGTGTCATTGCTTGTGATGACTACCGCAAGGACGCTTCATCGAATACCGCATTTCTTGATATATAGAAATGTCCCGTTGTTGGTTCACAACATCTCCATCCCTTTCTTTCATGGTCATTGTTGAGGAAAATTGAGAGTGAAAAACTGAAAAAGGAAGCCGCAAGCGTACAGCTCTCGCTGTAGTACTTGAAGGTCGTGTCCTCGGAGACGAGGCAGAAATTAAGGTCACTTAACACGAAATTAAACTAACATAACATCATCCTCAATTGAGTTAAATCAAAAGCAACTAAAACTATATGTTATAAATCAATCTCATTCCAAAGTTATTCTAACATTGCCTAACATTCAAAATGAACTCTAATCAAAGGGCATCTCTCCATCACTTAAGACATCCTAAATGAGAGCTTCAAAATAGATTAACAAGCAGAATCGAATAAATAAAAAAAATTTAAAAAAAAGCAACACAGAAAGCTTACATAAAGTTCACAAGGGGAGATGGAATCAATCTTCAATCCTAGGCAAATCAAACCTAAAATAGCAATACTCCACAAGAACAGAGCAACATCAAGAAACCCAGACAAGTTAAGGACAAATGCGAAGAATAGAATGAAATAACCCAGATTGAGAACAAACAGTAATTGAATAGATGAATTAGGCTAACAGAATGCTTAAAATGTCTAAACGATGAGAAGAGGAAACGTGCCACTAAGCAATTCAAACCTGCAATCTTTCGACCCAAATCTGGAATTCAATCCCAAAACAGAGATCTCCTGAGCTCAGCAACTCACGAACCAGAAACGCAACACCATTTTCATCAAAATAAGAACAGGGAAGGGGGGAATTATGACCGAAATTCAACAAAACTTACTTTACTTACATACAATTTGCAGCTGAGATTCGTGAAATGCAACTAGAAATTAACGAAACTTGCTTTAATTACATAAAACTTGAGGCTAATATCATATCTAACATGAAACCCTAGAACTAAAAATGGAGCCCAAAATTCGAATAACTAGAACAAAAACAAAATTGAAACTAAAACTAAACCTAAAGCTGAAATTAAACCTAAACTAGAACCCTAAAATTTACCTAGCCTCCTTCAATGGCGTCTGCGAGCTCCCATATATACCCGAACTCAACTTTGTTTCAGCCGTTCGATTCGTGGGCATCGTGGCCGGTGGAGATGGCACAAGCTGTGTGCTATGCTAGCGCCCTGTGCTTGAATCACAGATGAAGATGATGGTGGATGTGTGAGGTGTTCGAGTTAGAGAGAGACCGGGTAGAGAGAGATGGAACGAGGATGGAGAAAACGAAAATGGTGAGGGAAGAAGATGGGGTTGGGGCATCGGGTTTTCTTAACAGAGAGGAGAGAGAGTGCGAAGGGGAGGGGGTTAGATGGTGCCACGCGCCAGGCACGTGAGGGCGGGGGTTGGGTTTACTGGACCGGTCCAGTTCTTTTCTAGTATTTGGGCCGGTTCTTTTAATTTTTTTTTAGCCGGTTCAAGTCACTTCGACCCATTTTTCAATTCCCGGCATTTTTCACCATTTTCTTCGCATTTTTCGGCCTTTTTTTGAAATTATTCAAAACCTGCAAAATAAAATAAAATCAGTTAAAAACCTTAAAATACGATTAAAATGAATAGTAAGGCACTGTATATGAGAGAATCCCATGACAAAATCCCTTGAAATTGAATCCCTTTCTCAAGATCTCGCTTTACGCTTAGGAGCTCAGGATCACTATCTTAATTCACTTCGAGTTTCCTCCATTAGGGAAGGCTGTAAGGTAAGTGCCAGCAATTGAACATTCGCCTTTCTGTGTGACATTAATTGAATAGCAAAGCCTTTGAGTTCTCGCAAGAGATTCAGTTGAGTAGCTGCTACAGTGTTCAAGATATGCTGTGCCTTACTATTCAGGGCACCTGCCACAATATTTTCCCTTTCTTGGTTGACATTGGATCTGCCACAACTAATGTTTCATGTAGATTGATCATTCGAATGTTTTTATGTTTTCTGTTTTACATATGTTCATCTCTTGTTCATCTCCCTTGTTCATAATAATCTCCAATAATGAATAATAACAACCCTTGTAATCTGACACACACTGTATATGTAATCCAATGTGAACAAGGGAGATGAACAATGAATAATAAGTTAAAAAAAAATCACCCTCTAACCTGATGCTTGAGATCAACTATATACACACAGTATGGATCCATCAGAATATTGTCATAATAATGTGATATACATTGCAAACTTTACTATTGTCACAAATCTCCAATAATATCATAATAATCTTCATTCCTCACTAACTAACTTTCTCAGTATCTTAACTCCATAATCCATATCCCATAAATAAAATCTCAACATGTCACTGATACCAAATCTGTAACGCCCCAAATTAACCATATTTCACTGTTTATATCCTCCTTAATAATAAATCACTCAATTGTACTATGATGAATCTAATGATAGGAGTGTTACCGCCGTCCCAAAGGACAAGGCTTGAAACATGAGTGTTATAAATAACACAGTTAAGCATAACCTCCACTGTACACATTCCCATATGCTCATCAATTCACAATCAAGCGTCAACCAATGTAAGGTTTATAAATCATAGGAAGATAATTCATCATGTAATCTACATCTTCATCTACAGAAGAATTCCAAATACAACTTAAAGAATGCATATACGGCATTACTTCTGATCCATCTGGATTTCCCTGCTTCACTTATTCTCTTCAGCTGATTTGCTGGCATGGGGGCAATACTCTGAGCATTTGCCTAAAACAAAACATGAAAAACATTTCGAACTGTGTGCCGAAGCTCAGTACATGCATTCCCGAATTGTTAAATGATCATTGAAACACTGGTTGGGCCCGCTTTGTAATTCATTTAGTTAAAACAGTGGATAAGATGGTATAAAACTGCATTGCTAGTTATTATCAGATAGTGAACCCCCTGATGCTGTTACGATCTATGGATAGGTGTACACCTGCCAAGCCGATTGGGGACCTGACCTGAAGCCGCGCGGGTAACTGAAGGGCGGATGCCCTATAGATGATAACTGACGGGGTCACTAATTAACTGATAAATCACTGTGCAAACTGATTCATTGATGTACTTACCAAAACATGATAACATTGATAAATACATTGTGATTTCTAAAGATACGGGCAATGGACGTACCTTGAATCTGTAAAAATGTCATCTAACTTGATACAAGTCAGCTGTTTCATAAATGTCATCTGACTTGATAAATATATTCTGACTTGATAACACTTATATAAAATGGGGAACGATAACTAGGCATCAACTCTGTTTCATAAATGTCATTGTAAATATGTGTAGTCAGTAAATGATCCTTACTTGAATAATTGAGTAAGTAAAAGTATGTGTAACAGAAATTGAGTAATGAAATGGGATACAAAACTTGTGCATTTCAATATAATAAACTGATTTTAATTCAACATAAGACAAGTTAAACCAAAATGAACTGATTTACATCAGTTAGGGTTATTGAACTTGAATACAGTAAATTGAAGCAAAATAGGCCAAATGGAAATGATTGAGGCGATAATGAAAAGATTTTAATTGATATAAATGAGATATGGGTTTCTGATATTTCTGAAATGGATAATAGAATGATTAATGATTCTGAAATGGATTTCCATGCCATGAGGGGTGTTGTGAGGTTCATAAAAGCTCATATAACACCCTAACTTGGTCCAAAGGACACTGATTTTGAGTTATTACTCTGCTCACTTTCCAAATTTCAGTTTCATACTCACTTAACTCGGTTTTCAAACCCAAGTAAGTTTCTGTACATAATCAAACTTGTTGAACTCACTACACTTTGTAATTCCCTTGCAATACCCATAATTATATAGAAACTTCTGAAAATATTTCCAAATGTCACAAAGTTCTATATTCACTCATGTTACCATTTGATGGTCTGCATTAGAAAATCCATATCTTTCACTCCTGACCTCCAAATAAGATGTAAAGCCCCAATATGAAAATCTCATAATGTCCACTAAAACTTTCATTCAGGGCACAAAGCATGATTCACATAGTAAGGTCCCTAAAATTAGGGTAGAACACATACGTGTACAGTTTCAGTTCAATCTGCGCAGTCGTAGCAAAATGACTTAACTTTTTCCACAAAACTCGGATTAAGGCGATTCAAAATGAATTTGAAAGATAACTCATTGATCTATCCACACACCAAAAATCACAATTTTTGAATGACCCAATCAATACCTGTTTTTCCGTAAAGTTACTGTTCCAGTTCAGCTTCCAGTTTCCATGTATTCTGCACAGCCTTGAGTAAATTGGTCATAACTTTGTCCACACAACTCGAAATTGAGTACTTCCAAATCCTATTGAAAGCTAACTCATTGAAGTATCTTCACACCGAAAATCGTGAATTTTGGATGTGCCAAACAGTACCAGTTTAATTCTGAAGTCACCCCTATTTTGGGTCTGTTTATTGCATAACAGCACTTACTTGTAAGCTTTTCTTGACATAACCACACTCTTTAACTTATATAAATCGGCATAAACATCTTGATATTTATTACCAATGCCAAAGATCACAAAATCTCATTTAAAACAATCAAAATCCAACACTTGAACATGAAGCTCGCATGATTAAGATAAAACCCTAACCCTAACTTCAACTCCAACATGATCCATCACCAAGATGATTCTTCATCATCAAAATAACAAAAACAAGAAGCAAAAACCAAAAATTCAAAGAACAAGGTTGAAGGCACTTACTTTGAGCTTGAAATAAGTGAAGATGGAGATGATATTGGGTGATTTTGAGGATGGAAAATGGTAGCCAATGGAGAGAGGTTGCTTGGAGATTGAAATCCTTGCTGGAGAGTGGCCGAAAAGTGGCCGGAAAACACTCGGAAAGCTGGTGGGAGGGGCTGGCTGTGTAGAGAGAAGGAAGAGAGAGAAGAGAGAGAAAGCCTTATGTTATTTACTAGTTAGAGAATACTTGGTGTACAAAAGACTTGGTAGATATATATACACCAAATACTTGGCTGAAATTTCCCCTTAAAAAGCCACTTTTGCTAAGTAGAGGTTAGGCCTAATTAAGGGTAATCAGGCAAATAAATAGAGTCAAGACTTGGTGGGCCAAAATGGGCCTTAAACGGGCTCGGGTTCGATAACTAGCTCAAACCGAGTGCGCCTGAATTTTTTTTTTTAAAAGTTCGAGATTAAATGTAATGTCATGAAAAATAATTTAATCTTTTAAATCATAAATATCGAGGCCTACTATCAATTTTTTTCGAAATTGTCCAGTAAATGAAACTCGAATTGCAAAGTGGGGCCCGAAATGAATTTTTCCAACTGGGATGATTCAATGAAAAATGAATAACATGGCTTAATTAAATAAATAAATATGATTTAGGGTCGGGCTATTACAACTGTAACGCCGCCAATTGCTAATGTCTGATTGTTGTAGCTTAATCGCCCAGTTACTATTGAATTGCAGCGGAGGCCTTTAATTGGAGGCATTACCGCCGTTCCGTAGTGGAACAAGGCTACCTGATTCACTAACTTTTGTAGCTTAATCGTCTAGTTACTATTGAATTGCAGCGGAGGCCTTTAATTGGAGGCATTACCGCCGTTCCGTAGTAGAACAAGGCTACCTGATTCACTAACTTTAGACTAAAATAAATATGAACATACGTCATAACTTAGCGTATCGATACTAAGCATTAACAATCCCAAAGTTTGAACAGTCTAACTATACGCAATTCTCCAACATGCTATCTACCATCACTGCGAGCGCTTGACTAGCTACTGCCCAATCAAAGCTGCAACTCTCGTTCACTTCTTGCTACCCTCTGGTTTGCCAGGAGGATGAGTGGTCATGGATCTCTTACCTAAAACAGAAAACATAAAAACATTCAAATGATGAGCCGATGAGGGGTGTTGGTTAGAGATTTTAACGTTACAGTGTGCATATAGTTGACATTGGATCTCCCTTGTTCATCTCTTGAAATAACCTTAGGGTCATCATAACCTATCTTGACCCCATAAGTACACAACCAGATCATTTCCAAAATGATATCACAGTCTGACGAGTCAAATTGAATCAGAACTTCAGGGGAAACTATCCCACCAATAATAATTGAAATAAATTATGAGAGACAGAACACTCAACTCTAGAGTCATTGGATAACTTAAGTCCATAATTGATTTTTGCCTTCTTATTCAAGGTTCACTTGCATATCAGATCATGTGAATATAAATGAACGAGTGGGAACTGAATCAATCAATATACAAAATGGTCCCAGGATCGAAACCTGTCTCTGATACCAAATCTGTAACGCCCCAAATTAACCATGTTTCACTATTTATATCCTCGTTAATAATAAATCACTCAATTGTAATATGATGAATCTAATGATAGGGGCGTTACTGCCGTCCAAAAGGACAAGGCTTGAAACATAAGTGTTATAAATAACACAGTTAAGCATAACCTCCACTGTACACATTCCCATATGCTCATCAATTCACAATCAAGCGTTAACTAATGTAAGGTTTATAAATCATAAGAAGATAATTCATCATGTAATCTACATCTTCATCTACAGAAGAATTCCAAATACAACTTAAAGAATGCATATATGGCATTACTTCTGATCCATCTAGATTTTCCTTCTTCACTTATTCTCTTCAGCTGATTTGCTGGCATGAGGGCAATACTCTGAGCATTTGCCTAAAATAAAACATGAAAAACATTTCGAACTGTGCACTGAAACTCAGTACATACACTCCTGAATTGTTAAATGATCATTGAAACACTGGTTGGGCCCGCTTTGTAATTCATTTAGTTAAAACAGTGGATAAGATGTTATAAAGCTGCATTGCTAGTTATTATCTGATAGTGAACCCCCTGATGCTGTTACGATCTATGGATAGGTGTACACTTGCCAAGCCGATCGGGGACCTGGCCTGAAGCCGTGCGGGTAACTGAAGGGCGGATGCCCTATAGATGATAATTGATGGAGTCACTAATTAACTGATAAATCACTGTGTAAACTGATTCATTGATGTACTTACCAAAACATGATAACGTTGATAAATACATTGTGATTTCTAAAGATATAGGCAATGGACGTACCTTGAGTCTTTAAAAATGTCATCTGACTTGATACAAGTCAACTGTTTCATAAATGTCATCTGACTTGATAAATATATTCTTACTTGATAACACTTATGCAAAATGAGGAACAATAACTATGTCTCAACTCTGTTTCATAAATGTCATTGCAAGTATGTGTAGTCAGTAAATGATCCTTACTCGAATAATTGAGTAAGTAAAAGTATGTGTAATAGAAATTGAGTAATGAAATGGGATACATAACTTGTGCATTTTAATATAATAAACTGATTTTAATTCAACATAAGACAAGTTAAACCAAAATAAACTAATTTAAATCAGTTAGGGTTATTGAACTTGAAATACAGTAAATTGAAGCAAAATAGGCCAAATAGAAATGATTGAGGTGATAATGAAAAGATTTTAATTGATATAAATGAGATATGAGTTTCTGATATTTCTGAAATGGATAATAGAATGATTAATGATTCTGAAATGGATTTCCATGCTATGAGGGGTGTTGTGAGGTTCATAAAAGCTATATAACGCCCTAACTTGGTCCAAAGGACACTAATTTTGAGTTATTACTCTGCTCACTTTCCAAATTTCAGTTTCATACTCACTTAACTCGGTTTTCAAACCCAAGTAAGTTTCTGTACATAATCAAACTTGTTGAACTCACTACACTTTGTAATTCCCTTGCAATACCCATAATTATATAGAAACTTCTGAAAATATTTCCAAATGTCACAAAGTTCTATATTCACTCATGTTACCATTTGATGGTCTGCATTAGAAAATCCATATCATTCACTCCTGACCTCCAAATAAGATGTAAAGCCCCAATATGAAAAGCTTATAATGTCCGCTAAAACTTTCATTCAGGGCACAAAGCATGATTCACATAGTAAGGTCCCTAAAATTAGGGTAGAACACAGACGTGTACAATTTCAGTTCAATCTGCACAGTCGTAGGAAAATGACTATAACTTTTTCTCCAAAACTCAGATTAAGGCGATTCAAAATGCATTTGAAAGATAACTCATTGATCTATCCACACCCCAAAAATCACAATTTTTCAATGACCCAATCAATACCAGTTTTCCCGTAAAATTATTGTTCCAGTTCAGTTCCCAGTTTTCATGTATTCTGCATAGCCTTGAGTAAATTGGTCATAACTTTGTCCACACAACTCGAAATTGAGTACTTCCAAAGCCTATTGAAAGCTAACTCATTGAAGTATCTTCACACCAAAAATCGTGAATTTTGGATGTGCTAAACAGTACCAGTTTAATCGTGAAGTCACCCCTATTTTGGGTCTGTTTATTGCATAACAGCACTTACTTGTAAGCTTTTCTTGACATAACTACACTCTTTAACTTATATAAATTAGCATAAACATCTTGATATTCATTACCAATGCCAAAGATCACAAAATCTCATTTAAAACAATCAAAATCCAATAGTTGAACATGAAGCTTGCATGATTAAGATAAAACCCTAACCCTAACTTCAACTCCAATATGATCCATCGCCAAGATGATTCTTAATTCAATAAAAACAATATGATCCATCATCAAAATAACCAAAACAAGAAGCAAAAACCAAAAATTCAAAGAACAAAATTGAAGGCACTTACTTTGAGCTTGAAATAAGTGAAGATGGAGATGATATTGGGTGATTTCGAGGATGGAAAATGGTAGCCAATGGAGGGAGGTTGTTTGGGGATTGAAATCCTTGCCGGAGAGTGGCCGGAAAACACCCGAGGGGCTGGCTATGTAGAGAGAAGGAAGAGAGAGAAGAGAGAGAAAGCCTTGTGTTGTTTACTAGTTAGAGAATACTTGGTGTACAAAAGACTTGGTAGATATATATACACCAAATACTTGGCTGAAATTTCCCCTTAAAAAGCCACTTTTGCTATGTAGAGATTAGGCCTAATTAAGGGTAATCAGGCAAATAAATAGAGTCAAGACTTGATGGGCCAAAATGGGCCTTAAACGGGCTTGGGTTCGAAAACTAGCTCAAACCAAGTGCGCCTGAATTTTTTTTTTTTTTAAAAGTTCGAGATTAAATGTAATGTCATGAAAAATAATTTAATCTTTTAAATCATAAATATCGAGGCCTACTATCAATTTTTTCCGAAATTGTCCGGTAAATGAAACTCGAATTGCAAAGTGGGGCCCGAAATGGATTTTTCAAACTGGGATGATTCAATGAAAAATGAATAACATGGTTTAATTAAATAAATAAATATGATTTAGGGTCGAGCTATTACATTTTTGGTGCGAACCAATACCCCCACACCAAGATTTTGCTCGTCCTCGAGTAAAAAAAACTAAACTAGCTAAAAGAAAAGAAGAAAATCCTAACTCACTGTCGTCGGAATCACGGTTGCATTTAGCGTATGCAACAAGGCCTTTAGACCCCTCGGTCTCCCAAGTGGACGAGTGAGGTCTCGTGAGGGTTTCTAAGTGAAAGATCCACAAAATTATGTCAAAAATAAAAGAAAGTTTTTTTGGTTTTTTTCACAAAACTGATATGTACAAAATTTGGGAAAAATATGCACACATCTCTAATCAGCTAAATCACCCATATACTCAATTATTGACCTGCATATATACAGAATGTACTTCAAAGCCCTCTACCTCCTAAATGACATCAGAGCACTAATTTTTCACCCCATTGAACATAAAGGTTTTGAATCCATCCCGGTGCTCATGTGCAATTGTATCATCATCTCAGGGCTTAGATTGACCAGAATTAACTCAATCCCACTTGACTGACACAACTACATTATTATCATACTGACTTTGGAAGCAAGCTTTTCCAGTAGCAATATTGCCTCAAAGGGTAACACCCAGTAGCACGTGCCTCAAAGGGTAACGCCTAGTAGCGTATGCCTCAAAGGAATACTTGTCATTCCAAATTTTATTTCATCGCTTTTTCTTTCTTTCATCTTTATTCATAATACACTTCTTTTCAAAGTATTTTTCAAAGTAATCGTGTCACAAGCTAGTGGGAGAATCATTAATGAAAACCTAAGACCTTAAGATAACGATGAAGGGATAAATAAGGACTGGATCATACAACCTATAATGAACAATTGAAGTTAGAATCAGGGCTTAGAATATCACATTTGAGGTTGGAGACTTATAACGCACATCCTATTTATATACAAGCTAATAAACAAAGCACAAGGGATTCAAACTAATCAGAAAAGGAACAACTATTCCCAAACACAAAATCAAAAATCTTCAAAAACTTTCAAAAATTTCAAAAATAGGCACGTCTCTCCCACACCAAAACATCACAATGTCCTCGTGGTGGGAACTAAGGCGCTGAAAAGCAAGCACATCAGCTATACAGCCGTAAAACCTGAAATATATACAACTAGTACACGAGGAAAATCAAAAACAAAACCAAAAACCAAATAAAGCCAAAATGAAAAAGAAAATCAAAACTAAAACCAAAGGAAACACACATATTTACAAAAACAAACTCAAAACCCAAATCAAGGACCTACTAAATCCCTACTAAACCAAAAGAAACATAAAACGAGACAAAAGGCAAAAGAAAAGAAAAACAAAAGGAAAGATGAAAACAAAGCCACTGAAACATCAAAAAGGGAACAAAAAGGAAACTACTAAACAAAAACTAAACCAAGGAAACAAAACACAAAATCAAGGAAACCAAACAAAGGAACTAAAACACTCATATATTCACAATCCTAAATATATACGACTAAGTTCAAAAAAAAGAAATAAAAGAAATGGAAAAGAGAAGAAGGTTGGAACGATCATACCAGGTTGGATACAGGTTGTACCCAAACTACGAGACTTATGGAGTATCAGCTACTGCATCACAACTCACAAGCAGAGCTACTCAGATCAAAACCAACCAACGTTCTTAGTAGCTTATCAAACGATCGGGCACAATCCTCACAGAAATGCAAATAGTTAGAAACATGAAGGAGGGCCCAAATAAGATGCATAAATTCAGTGCAACTCAATGCTCTCTTGAGCTTATCAAAGCTCGTAGCCCAATCAGAAGACAGATGTGTATATGTAAAATCAAATGCACCAGTCAATGGTTTAATGAAGATATGACTATATGAATGCATAAACCATCTAAAGTGATCTGATTCATCTAAATGAAATCTCACATCACCTCGAAAAGAGGAAGGGAGAGAACTAAAACAAGGCCAATCAAAGGAAATCTGACAATTAGAGCTTAAATGACAGCCTAAATTCAAGTCCTGCAGTTCAAAGGGGTCTTTGAGTCTATTTATGTCATTATCATCACGAATCTGATCTAAACAAGGAGTATCAAGCATTAATGTCTCAGATTCGACAAAAGTAGACTCGAGAGGGTCCAAAGAAGAAAGAAGAGGGGAAAGGGGATAATTACAATATTCAAGGAGGAGGTCAGCCTGGACAGGATCAACAGAAAATGACTCATATTCAGCATGGAAATTCTCCTTCATACTCATATTAACATCAAACCCACAAAAAGATTCATATTCGATTTGCAGAATATTATCATCTGATTTAATTAGAAGGTCAAAAATGATGGAATCAAAAGAGAATGATTCAAATTCAACATAAGAACCCAAATCAAGACCTTTAATAACATCAAGCCCATATGAAAAAGATTCATATTCTGCATAAAGAATATCATCATCGAAGTCCAACATAGTGAGTTCAGTCACTTCTTCACATAACTCCTGTGAAATAATTTTTGAATCATCTAAATCATGAAGCTCAATTTCAGGTGTGATGCTTATTTCTAACTCACTAACCAAATCAAATTGTTTACCCATTTCTAATTCATAAAAATTGCTCAAAGTGGTGGGTAAATCGACTAAAATATCTTCAATGACATTATCGGGTGAGCTAGTGCAAGGTGCAAGGTCTGCTAATAGAGACTTAGAGAGGTCACTTTCTTG
This sequence comes from Carnegiea gigantea, assembly GCA_029747015.1. Taxonomy (NCBI): domain Eukaryota; kingdom Viridiplantae; phylum Streptophyta; class Magnoliopsida; order Caryophyllales; family Cactaceae; genus Carnegiea; species Carnegiea gigantea. The sequence goes on from JAKOGI010000466.1 coordinate 291,294, forward strand.
TTCTAAACTTGGCAGTGACATGTTTTCATTCAAATCAGGCCTGACAAAATAAGAAGGTTCAAAATCCTCATAGAGACTAATTTTAGGTTTAGGAGATCCTAAACTAAAATCAATCTCACTAGAAGTTTCCCTATTCTGGTTAAAAGATTGAGAATATTCAGCAATTCTCACTTTCATAGTCTCTATCATGTGATCAGTCATATCATTAATCTTCTTTTCAAAACTTGCACATGTAACATCAATGTAATCACGATAAGGACAAGTATAAGCAGCATGATCAGAAGATTCACAATAATCGCACAAAACAGGAGGCACACAAGAATAAGATGAGTCATATGAATTCACAAAGTGGTCTGAAGGGTAAAAATCAGCCTGAAAATCATACTCTCCATGAGTTGGATATCTAAAAGTTTCATTAGCTTGTTCAAACGCGTAGGTTTCCCAAGCTAATTTCTCAAAGAAATCCCAAACTTCATGTTAAGTTTTAGAAAATAATTCTATTAAACCTTCAGGACAAAGTGATTCAATATAACTCCTTGACTCAAAATTTAAACCCTCAATAATGACCTCACAAATTTTCCATTTTTGAAAATTATAATTCAGTTGAGCACGATAATCATTAAACCTTGAAAAATAATTCCAAAAATGTTCGTGCTCATATTGCGGGAAATTAAAAACCGGCATTTTGAAACTTTTTAAATTTTTTTTTTGAAAATTTTTCAATTTTTAGGGGTTTTCAATTTTCAATTTTTTTTGGATTTTTGGATTTTCAAAATTTTTTTGTGATTTTTGAAGGTTTTTAAATTTTTTTTGGATTTTTGAATCTTTTCATTTTTTTGTGATTTTTGAATTTTTTGAAGAAACGATTAAACTAAGTGACGATTGATACCAAAATAAAAAAATCAACTAAAACAAATCACAACAACTAAGTAACTACTAATGAAATCACCAAAACACAGTACAAAAAGAGTAATATACGAAAACAAAAAGATGACCTAATATCTTGCCGTCGTCCCCGGCAACGGCACCAAAAACTTGTTGAGGAAAATTGAGAGTGAAAAACTGAAAAAAGAAGCCGCAAGCGTACAGCTCTCGCTGTAATAGTTGAGGGTCGTGTTCTCGGGGACGAGGCAGAAATTAAGGTCACTTAACACGAAATTAAACTAACATAACATCATTCTCAATTGAGTTAAATCAAAAGCAACTAAAACTATATGGTATAAATCAATCTCATTCCAAAGTTATTCTAACATTGCCTAACATTCAAAATTAACTCTAATCAAAGAGCATCTCTCCATCACTTAAGACATCCTAAATGAGAGCTTCAAAATAGATTAACAAGCAGAATCGAATAAATAAATAAAAAAAAGCAACATAGAAAGCTTACATAAAGCTCACAAGGGGAGATGGAATCAATCTTCAATCCTAGGCAAATCAAACCTAAAACAGCAATACTCCACAAGAACAGAGCAACATCAAGGAACCCAGACAAATGCGATGAATAGAATGAAATAACCCAGATTGAGAACAAACAGCAATTGAACAGATGAATTAGGCTAACAGAACGCTTAAAATGTCTAAACAATGGGAAGAGGAAACTTGCCACTAAGCAATTCAAACCTGCAATCTTTCGACCCAAATCTGAAATTCAACCACAAAACAGAGATCTCCTGAGCTTAGCAACTCACGAACCAGAAACACAACACCATTTTCATCAAAATGAGAACAGGGGAGGGGGGAATTATGACCGAAATTCAACAAAACTTACTTTACTTACATACAATTTGCAGCTGAGATTCGTGAAATGCAACTAGAAATTAACGAAACTTGCTTTAATTGCATAAAACTTGAGGCTAATATCATATCTAACATGAAACCTTAGAACTGAAAATTGAGCCCAAAATTCGAATAACTAGAACAAAAACAAAATTGAAACTAAAACTAAACCTAAAGCTGAAATTAAACCTAAACTAGAACCCTAAAATTTACCTAGCCTCCTTCAATGGCATCTACGAGCTCCCATATATACCTGAACTCAACTTCGTTTCAGCCGTTCGATTCGTGGGCATCGTGGACGGTGGAGATGGCATAAGCTGTGTGCTATGCTGGCGCCCTGTGCTGGAATCACGGATGAAGATGATGGCGGATGTGTGAGGTGTTCGAGTTAGAGAGAGACCGGGTAGAGAGAGATGGAACGAGGATGGAGAAAACGAAGATGGTGAGGGAAGAAGATGGGGTTGGGGCATCGGGTTTTCTTAACAGAGAGGAGAGAGAGAGTGCGAAGGGGAGGGGGTTAGATGGTGTCACGCGCCAGGCATATGAGGGCGGGGGTTGGGTTTACTGGACCGGTCCGGTTCTTTTCTAGCATTTGGGCCGGTTCTTTTAATTTTTTTTTGAGCCGGTTGAAGTCACTTCGACCCATTTTTCAATTCCCAGCATTTTTCACCATTTTCTTCGCATATTCCGGCATTTTTTTGAAATTATTCAAAACCTGCAAAATAAAATAAAATCAGTTAAAAACCTTAAGAATACGATTAAAATGAGCATAAAATTAGTGTAAAAGTACCTTAAAAATAGCTCATTTTTTGTGCGAACAGTCATAGCCCAGTAAGATGCAACGAATCGCCTTTTTATCAAACTTGCTTCATAAGTGGTCTGGTACGAACACACACACCCAACAATTCTGAAATGGCTTACCGTGGACTTGACATTCCATAACTTTTGATATGGAGAGACGAACCCAAGCCTTGCTTGAGGTAGTCTATTTATGACATACACCGCAATCTTCAGGCACTCAACCAGAAACGTGGTGGCATATTCTTAGCATATAGCATGCTTTTGTATGTCTTTGTGAGATCTTTTTTTCTACTACTCCATTTTGTTAAGGTACACTAGGACAGGTAAACTGACGTCGTATTCTATGTGCTTGTAAGTATTCAAAGAACTCATCCAATATATATTCTCCCCCATTGTTTGTACGTAGGCACTTGATTTTGTGTCCTACTTCACTTTCAACCTTATTTTTGAACTCCTTAAACTCATCAAGTGCCTCTGATTTTTCTTTCATGATGTCTAACCAAACATGTCTTGAAAAATCATCAATACAGGTAATCATGTGCCTGTATCCCGTGATAGATGGTTGCTTCACTTCACCAAAGATATCGGAGTGCACGAGTTCCAAGTGACTCCTTAGGTTTGAATGTGGACTCCTCATACGAAAGTTGATGTGCCTTCCCGTGTGGCATCCCGCATAAATTATACTATCCCAAATCTCAAGTTGTGGAAGGCCCTTTACCATTGACTTTCGCATCATCACCTTTGATTTGTGATAGCTCATATGGCCAAGTCTTGTATGCCATAGATCTACTGTCCTATTCTTTCTTATTTTATCTATATATGCATCTTAGGCTGACATCACATATACAGACTCCAACCTTCGTCCTCCCATAAGTGGGAGAGATATGGGTTTACAGCTGCGGTAGACCTTCACATCTCTAAGCCCAAAGACCACATAGTTCCCCAAGGATGTAAGTTAGGACACTGACAACAGATTCTTCTTTATTCCAGGCACATGGTAGACATTCTGTAGTTGCACTCGATGCAGGCTGAATCTCGGATTAATTAAAATATTACCTATATGGGTGATCGGCATTTTAGAGTCGTTTGCTGTCACCACAACCCGATCGCGTTTATATTCAGTCATTGAAGCTTATTCACATCTCCTATCATGTGATTCGAGCACCCCGAATCCACAATCCAATCAATTTGATAGTTGATGGATTTGTTACTCATCGTGACAAGAGCGCTTTCTTCTTTTAGCTCCTCGGCACATGATGTAGCTACTTTTACATCATTTGCTTGATTACTTTCTTTTATTGCAAAGGATGCCTAGAAATTCCATTATTCTTCACTATCATTGCTTGTGAAAGTAACTACATTACCTTTCACTTGAGAGGATTTGCAGTCTCAAGCAAAGTGTTTTTTTCTTACCACATTTGTAGCATCGATCTTCTTAACGATAATATCTTTTTTCTTCCCTTTCTCCTCGAACTTTATGTGCTCCCCCTCGAGATGGACCTTGTCCATGCCGTCGTTGCCATCTTGGTTGCCTTCTTCCTGATGATTCTCCAACATCACTGTACCTCCTCACACTCATACCTTGGCCTTGAGGTACTCTCTTTTTTGTGAATAGAGCATTTTCTTCATCCTTTGTCAAGACCTTAGACATTTGTTTGTTTAAGTCTTCTTGGTTGGCTAAGATAATTTCCAACTCTGCTAAAGAGGGTTGAGTTGTCTAACCCCAAGTTGCTATAACGAGACTGCTATATTTGGGGTCCAAGCCTCTAATAATACTTCGACGAATTCTAGCATCATTAATTGCATTTTCGGTATCTATCTTTTAAATTTTATCACATAGGGATTTAACTTTTGTAAAGTATGGCTTACAGTCATGTCCCTTATTTGATGGACATGAGCTCATTCTCCAATTGCTATAACTTGGCTTCATTCTTCTTTGTGAAGAATGTTTCTAAAATACCCAAAGCATCACTTGGCGTTTCACAATTCTTGGTTCGATATAGAAACTCGTCCTCCACTGTGACGGAGAGTACATACATAGCCTTTCTTACCTTGATCTCCCACCTTGATCTCCCACCTCTTTTTCTCCTTCGAATCTGTTGGCACAATTTTATCATCACCACCGACGATATCCCCAAATCTTGGCCTTTTAAATAGTACTTAATACATGTGCACCAGGTACTATAATTGCTCCCATTGAGCTTCTCAAGTGAGTTAGCTGAGGCCGAAAGATCTGTCATAGTAACTTGGTAAGCGTCCAGCACTTGACCAAGAAGATATGGTCCCAGACCAACAATCTCACTGTCCTTGACCATGCCGACAAAGTCTCTCTTATACTTCGATTCCTGACCGAAAATGTCAAATGAGAACTAGCTCAAACAAGACTCCCAAAACCTTACTCTGATACCACTTATTGAGAATAAGGAGGCCTAAGTGATATGCCAAAAGACACTACTTTTATTATACTTTCAAAAGGAATATACATAGAGTGAGCAAGACTTAACACTCTATGTGGGAGACCTCTCTCTAACTCTTTAAGAACTTCTTTCTTTCACTCTCTTGTGGTGGTGTCTCTCGTTTTGTTTGTTGATTGCCTACACAAGGAGACCACACCTCCTAGTTATACTAATTCCACATCCTTAACTTGTAGTGGAGATTTGTGACAAGTGTCATAATTTACAATGCCTACTATTGTATATCTTAGATTTTTCGTAGGATTTTTCTAGCTTCTAGAACAATATCTTCGATATTTCTAGGATCTAGAATAACCTAAGTAAATATTTTTAATATGTTTACAAAATTCTAGAATATCCTAGTTAAAAACCTAGATATTACAGTACTAGGGGTTTTATATATTAACATCTTGTTCTAGAATATTCTCTTACTTATAAGTGGCTGATGATTTTTATTTTTAACAGCACCTATGATAAACTTTACTTACCCTATCTTACGAATATTGTAGAACAGTAGCCATGATATAGAACAGTAGGCCCTTCTCCGTTTTTCCCAAAAATTAAATAAAATTACATAATTCACAAACTGAAAAACGAAAAGACAAAGAAAAACAAAGTAAGGGGACGATTTGGAAACACAAGAATAAAATGAAAAATTAGGGAAATTTCAACCGCATTTTGATCAAAATCGGTGAAACCCCAGAACCCATATCAGCACACATGATCTATTTTCAAATAACAAAATTACCAAACGAAGGTAAAATTCAGATCACCAAACGAAACTCTGGATCAAGAGTAAACGAAGAGAGACAGAGAGGCAGGTAAAGGCACAGGCCATTACCAAAATCAGATCGAAAAGTGTAATGTGGTCAACTTTTGACGAAGTCAGCAACCCAATCCTTGATGAAGATTGAACAATCAGAGGAGTTTAAAGACATGGTTCTTGCACGCCCTGATGAACTTACAGAGCCAGAGCCACGGCGTGGTCAACCTCGAAGTAGAAGAGGTCCATGGAAACTGCGAATTTGAATATGAGAATGCCAGCTCGACAGATAAGAGCGGCCGTTGACTTGTGAACGCGGAGGAAGGAAGACGGAACATATCGAGCATGAGGAGAGAGAAGAGAGGCGCCAGTTTAATATATTGACTCTGTCTCTCTCTCTCTCTGGATTGTGGCATGTTGCCTTCCTCATCACGTGGCTGCCCTCATGTAAGAAGTCAAAGTAGGCATAAAGCTAAAACTAAACGCGTTCCCCCCTCCCCCCCAAAACCCCAAGAAGAAAAAAAATGTTCCTTCTTCCTCTTCTTCTCTTTTTTTTTTTTTTTTGGGTGTGTGTTTTTAAGCATTAAGTTAAAGTTTATTCGCGTAAATTTTTCTAGGGGAAAAAAATGAATTTTTTGAATATGATAATATGAGATGTTGGGGTAGTAGAAACCAATAATCTAATCTTTACAAATTGCTCCAACGCTTTAACATTTGAATGTATTTATTTTCTGTAGTACATAGGTCGTTTTGAATTATATTTTTCAAAAAATTTGGATTTCAAGATGAATTTCGATATTATAAATTTCATATGTTTGTATTGCTTTAGAGGTAGAGCATCATTTGAAATCGCCTAAAAAATATAATCCAAAATGACCAAGAACTATTAAAAATAAATATCCTTAATGTTTAGAGCATCGGCATTATTCTTTAACGTCGAACTATTGGTTTTCATTACTCCTAAAGTTCAAATTATTATATTTCAAAAATTCAAATGACAATGATGATTATGATGATGATGATGATGATAACAACAATAACAATGATAACACTATTCGACTACATAGATTTCAGCTTGGCTCCTTCGGAAGTAATCTAATGGTAAGATACTTGATTTCCACTTTTTGAAAAAAAAGGAAATTTTGAACAATAGTACTATACTTTGAGAGTATTAGACAATGATATTCCCAGCATTGAACCTGAACGTCCGCCACTGTATTATGGGCCTATTTATTGTTTACATACCTAGGCTAATTTTGAGGTATTTTAGTCGATTATATAAGTGCATATTCAACATATACAATTGCATACATTTAAAAATTCTTGCTTTTTAAAAATATGCAATTGCATATTGTTGTGACAGTGTTGCATTGCATAGGTAAATACGTTCAACTTGGCATTGGTATCTAAATAACAAATAGGCAAATCGTACGATGCATGAACATCTAAGTTCAAAGTTGAAAGTACTATTATCTAGTAACTCTATAGTATAGTATATTATCGTCTAAACACCCCCCCAAAAAATCACAATTTGATCATCTTGGACAATCTACAAGATTAAAATTTACCAATCAAAAAAGACGAACCTAGCATGATAAAACACATGATTTTTTTTTTAACATGAGGACAAGGTTGAAGCTTAATCCTTATATCTTTTGCAAGCGTACGAGAATGATAAAAGTATACTTTAGCAAACCAAAAAAAAAAAAACACTGTAAGTGTATGAGAACGATAAATACATAATTTTTTAAAATAACAATAACACTATTCAATTACTTAGATTTTAATGGTAAACAACCAAAAACTACGAGCAACCCTCTTAATAAGAATTCTACTTGGATGGTCCTCTATAGCAAAGAGAGGAAAGTATAACAACGATACTACAAGTGTACTTTGGATGACATAAGATGATAAGATCATCAAAGTACTTGTTGTTGCCATCTAATCAATTGTTTTATCACCTTCTCTACATATATAAGTATGACCAATGAAAATGTGAGGACAAGGTTGAAGCTAAATCCTTATATCTTTTGCAAGCGTTCGGATGCACCGTAGATGTTGTGTTGGCCCCTGCATAGCTTAAATTTTGTGTACTTTTCAATTTTTGAGGATGACTTTATCATTCCAATCTTCGTTGCCTCTTCTCATCTCCCCTTCTCTCATTTCCAAATTACAATCTCTATTTACATGAATTATGGTGAATTAGTACTGTTAGACAAATAGGACTGACCTGGATGCGGAAACAACTATCGGGGATAGTCCACGTATTAGTGATGAGAGGCGGCTACCAGAATCGCCTTATGGATGTCCACGTCCTAAACCCGAAAGCCCGGCAATGATGGTAGGGCAACCATGGGGGAGGGGACGAGAGTGTAAGAGATTCTATTTCTTATCATGCCTGTGGCTGACCCCCCAAACCTCCTTTTATAGGTTATGGGGGGCAGCTAGGGTTGTTGGCCTAGGCAACACTCCGTGGCCGTCGGGCCTAACTAAATAGGCCTGGCCAACAACTCCCACTCGACCACGAAGGCCGCAAACACATACTGTCCACAAATCACAACTCCTCACGCTCATACTGGGAATAGGACGTGCGACCGAAAAGTAATAAGCAGTGCTATAATAAGTTACCATCTAACTAACATAACACTTTCACGAAATACGATACCCCAAATCATTCTAAACGTCACCAGTGGCATTTCCAATCCCTTATGCCATGATATATCATATGATTATATACTCAATATAATCATCCGGGCTGATATTGGTGATGATGGATAGACTTTTCCTTGAAACACTCATGATATTGCATCTTAGCTTAATTGTTTTTCCTAACATGTTCTTACTGAACCGTATACATAGTGGTTCTTGAGAAACACATGTTCCTGGGGCCTACATTGTTTGTCTACCTGGGTGAGGCATCCCTCCCCCTTTCTCTAAGAGATGTGGGACGCTGAGCATGTAGAGAGTTGCTCCCACTATCCCTCTGGGGCGTGGGATCCCGATCGTGTGGATTAACTATATGTTTGGGAATAAGAGATTGAGGACAGACCTCACTCACAGGTTGACTATCCTTATGTATGGAAGATTGAGGACGATTCTCATTCTCCTGAGCAGACAAGTCTTCCCTGTTCCTTTCAATTATGGGAGGCATGCCATCTTCGGTGACTTGATTAGCATCCAAATTCTCCCCCTCACCAAATGATGGTTGGATGTTTTGCTGTAACTCAAACAGTTCGACATCTCTCTTCACTTTACCAATGATCGGGAACTCATCCTCAAGAAAATTGACATTGCGGGAATCTATTTCTGTCATGCCACCATTTGGGTGTTCCCCGTACATCATATATCCTTTAGATTGTGCGTGATACCTAATGAACACCATTTTGGTAGCTCTTGAACCAAGTTTTTATGTTTGTGGGTTGGGTTATGCACATGGTCGGCCGAAACCCATGGGTGTAAATGGCCCAAGGATAACTTCTTACCAAATCATAATTCATATGGTGTGGCAGGTACATTCTTGCTTGATACAAGGTTAAGGATGTAAGCTGTCGTAAGCAGCGCATCCCCCAAAACTAATTAGGAGGGTAGCATGTGCCATCATTGACCTGACCATGTCAAGCAATGTACGATTCCTGTGTTCCATAACACCGTTCAGTTGTGGGATGAGTAGAATTGTTAGCTGTCTTTGTATACCTTTTTCCTCACGAAACTCCTTGAACATATCAGAGAGGTATTCACGACCTCAATCAATCCGAAGGATCCTAATTGAGCCTCTACTTCTGCTACGAAACATTTGAATACATCGAGTGCCTCGTAGCAATGAGATAGTTGGCACACATACCCATATTGTAAATCATCGTCTATGAGAGTAATGAAATAGATAGCCCCATGTAGTGTTTTCATGTTCATGGGTCCACATATGTCTGAGTGGATTAATTCTAAGGTACTAGATGCCCTGGAGGCCTTATTGAAAGGCTTCATTATTATCTTGCCAGCTAGACATGACTCATACCCAGGCAACTTAACCCTAGTGAGTCGGTCTAGGAGACCTTCTTTAGCTAGCATATTTATCCTATCTTGGCCCACATTGCCAAGTCGAGCATGCCACTTAACAGATTTAGAATTTGAGTCAAAGTATGAAACAAAAGCAGATGATATATTATTGTAGTAATCATCCAAATCCCAAACAATGAAATCTCCTTTCAAAGATGCTTGGCCAAACAAATTGCCATTATAGAACAAATTTAAACCATCTGGACGAAAACAAAAGTAAAACCTAATCTTACTAAAGAAACATAACAAAATAAGGAGCATCGCATCCCAGGTACATAGAGGGCGCCATGAAGAACCAGTTTGTTTCATCCGCGGAGTTTAAGCTGGTATGTTCCTACTCCAAGGACATCTTCTTCGCTGCCATTCCCTAGTATGACAGTCCGTCAACCCACCGGGTAGCGATAGAACTCCACGAATCCAGCCCTTCCAGAACTATGTGCTTTTTGGCCTGCGTATCTACAATCCATTGAGGAACAGAGTTAGCAACGAATGCATGGAAACAAACATATAATTCAAGAGTTTTAGTGGAGGTACCTTGGCTGGCTCAAGACAATCCCGAGCAAAACAGCCCTTCTTTCCACAGTTATAGCACTTCACACGTCCCATATCCTTAGTTCCATTGTCCTTAGCCTTATGCTTATTGGCAGTACCACCATTGGAGGGAGGGTTCTGATGAGGATGAGGACCCTTCTTAGATTTCTTACCACGGTAAGGTTTCCTGCCCCTAGGCCCTAATCCCTTGGCAACGAATGCCACAGTAGGAGGCGCATATATCTTTATACGATCTTCCACTATTTTGAGGTGTTCGGAGATTGCCTCGAAGGTCTTGATGTGCTCACTGTGTGTCATGATTATTTTAAAACTCTTCCAATGTTCATTGTCATTGGGAAGAGCCCTAATCACATTTAAGACATGTTCTTCCTCAGAAACTTCTAGCCCCGCAGCTTTAAGATCTCAAACTATAGCATTCATGGTTTGAAGGTGTTCGAAGATACTACGATTAGAGTCAATAGTATACTACATCCATTTCAGCTACAAAGTACGCAACCTTGTAGCAAATGTCTGTCCGAACCTAATCGCAAGCTATGCCCACATGTCCTTAGCAGTGGGGAAGCATTCAGACTCACCCAAGAGATCATCCTGCGTATAAGACAGCATCGTGTAGCATGCAGAACGATCGCGTTTGAACCATGCTTGGTACGCCTTTAGGTTTTCTTGGTACTACTCAATAGCAGTAATATCCCTACCTTGTTCATCGTTTTCAGTCGGAGTAAGCATAGAAGACGTCAAGAGGTCCAACATATCATCACTATTTAAGTAGAACTGGACTTTCACATGCCAGACATCATAGTTTGAACCATCCAATTTATCATCAAATTGCATACTACATATCATGTTTTTAGCTACCATATTGAAAAGTATATATTATTTTTTAGACATATTATTTAATAATTAAATTATCAAGAAGACCCATCATTCATAGTATACGTTCGAAAATTTCGCTAAACTCATAATCATCACATACAGATATGAACTTTGGAGCTTCTTTAATTTAATTATTAACTTAACTTCATAGAATTTCCTTAAAGGTTTTGTTAAATAATCAACATTTTAATTCAGTGACTATCACGAAGATATTCACTTTTAATCATGTAAATATATATTTACATAATCTTTGTGAAACTAATTCATTTAACATAACTTCGTGTTGTTTTAATATATATAACACAAAGTTATATAATCAACTTCAAAATTTCATACTATTAACAATAATAATATGAGAATAAAGGCAAAAAAATATTACCCATAACAAAGATGATGGCCACCTTCAACATATAAAACAAATTTATATGATCATGGGAGCAAACATTCATCGGTCCAAATTAAAACAGCAACAAAATTGGCCCAAATAAAACGGCTCGAATTAAGACAAAAATTGGGCCAAACAAACCGGCCCACAATGTTAAAAGGAAAACCGGGGCCCCTTTTCTTTTAAAGCAGCCTAAACTGGAATTAACAAAAATTGGGCCCAAAACAGAGAAAGCAAAAGCGAACCGGCCCAGCCGTTCTAAAACCATTTTGGTATAAATAAGTGAGACTTACTCAATTAACTCACTCAGTCACTCACTAGCCCAAAAACACTCTACTTTCTCTCTCTTCTTGGTCTTTCTCTGCCTGCATCTCGAATTCTCTCGTCCTCTCGACCTGTCTGTCGAATTCTCTCTCTCCCCTCTTGACCAGTCTCTCGATGCCATAGCTAGGAGATGGAGCGCCGAGCTCCTTGCTTGGGCATTTGAAGCCGTGACCACGGCAACCACCATCGTCATTCTCAGTTCCTTAAAACCACCCAAATGATGCAAAACCACCGCCAACCCCAAGAGAAAATTCCCACGAGCCTCAATCTACACAAATCTGATGAGAACCATCACCACCCCTGTGTAGATCGACCGAAATCGATTCTGGAGAAGATGCCCACGCACCAGACGCGCCACTGAGGCCGTGGCGTGTGGTCTCACTTGCTTCACGGAATGGTGTTTTTGCGGTTCTATCTCCTCAAGATTGCGTAGATCGGAGATGATGAGAGGTTTTGGGAGGAAGAAGACCATGAAACGACCTTCCTCGGCGGCGCATGACGGTCACACGCCACCTCTCCGCGGTGTTGTCTTATGGGTATGGTTCGAGTTCCCCTTATTTCCGTTTTCTAACTCTTTTCTTTCTTTTGGTTAAGGTCGAGTTTCAGGCAAAGGGGGGATTGGGGTTAGGATTTTGGGTTTGAGTATGGGGTTCTAACAACCATCTCAGTTTAATTAGGCACGTGCATACATCATAAGCATATCAAGAATTCATGGGTAATAGGAACTAATCTCAGCAGAGTTGCACACAGAGTCGTGTGCTATTCATGAATTCGACATATCATTATTGCACTTAGAATCATGATTTTGATGCATAATAACAATTATTAACTAATTATCATGTTTTTCACATATTAATCTAGGCAGGATTAACATATAATCCCATAAAATCGCATAAAAGATAATGCTTTCTGGAATTTAAAAAAACATGTTGAGCATATCCATGTTTAATATTCTAGGCTCACGGGTCATCCATAATTTCAACAAGGATTAACACATAATCGCATAATTTGTATGAATTGACAAGCAATCTAAAAAGCATGATGTAATTTGTAATCTAGGCATATATGTTCATTGATTATTGCGACCAAAAAACCACTCTTTTAGCCAATTTGAGATATCGGAACCATAGAAGCATGCCATAAGTTGCATAATTCCGAAAATTAACCAACTAATTATATAGTCATGTTCTTAAAATTAATCATGCTTGTTATTCAGATCATTCAATTCTTTATAGCGGGACTAATCCGATCAGTCTAGGCTCTGATACCACTGTTAGATAAATAGGACTGACCTGGATATGGAAATAGCTGTCGGGGATAGTCCACGTATTAGTGATGAGAGGCGACTACCAGAGTCACCTTATGGATGCCCACGTCCTAAACCCGAAAGCCCAGTAGTGATGGTAAGGCAACTGTGGGGAGGGAACGAGAGTGTGAGAGATTCTATTTCTTATCGTGCCTGTGGCTAACCCCCCAAACTTCCTTTTATAGGTTATTGGGGGCAGCTAGGGTTGTTGCCCTAGGCAACACTTCGTGGCCGTCGGGCCTAATTAAATAGGCTCGGCCAACAAATACAAATATATATAGTATGGTTTTTCAAGATTTTCGTAAATAAAGAAATGTCTCATTTTTCACAAAATTATAATTGATTTAGGCGGCACCTGCCCATAGGCCTTAGGTTAAAATCCTAAGAGAAGCCCATTGGAAGACCTGGCCTAATAAGCCCTTACAGTCAGTCATGTAGGTTGTGGCTTTGCCTAAAGGGAAAGGGGAAAGGATTTCATTACATGTGAACTCCTAGTAAGAGGCAAATATTTTTAGAGGAGTAAAGTACTTAGGGAATAAACTCTCTATCCATTCAATGGAAGAGACCTTGGAAATATCTCTGAGATCTCTCTAGATCCCTATATAACCAAGTTATGCTCAACCCCTAAGGTAAGGAGGTAATCAAAGCACTTCTAAGCTTTGTGCATTTTTCTGTAGTCCATTCATCTTGTCCTATTTTCCCTCTCTATCTTCCTCATCAAAGGCTCTTTAAGGGGGAAATGCACCATCCCCTTGTTGGGTTATTGAGCAGGTGGGATACTTTTAAGATCCATTATTTACCTCACACAACGAATTCTCTACCCTCAGTTAAAACATTTGACATCATCTATAGGGACCTTAGGGAAAGTGTTATGCATCCCAAAAAGAATAGCAAAGGAAAAGGTAAGATAGGTATAGGGAACAATATGGAGAATCAACTCAATGATCAACCAAAGATGGAACTACATGATGCCCCTAACCAGCTAGCCCTTGATCCTCCTCTAAAGGGGTACTCCCCAAGGGTTACCCACATTTTTAGAAAGTCAGACAAACTTCTAAAACAGTAAATGGATATAAACTCATGTTAGTATGGTGGGTACCTCTAATTGAGGAACACTAAAGCCTAAGGGATGTCTAAAAGATGCTCCTCCACATTATACACAGCCGTAGGGGATGTTTAAGCCATTAGCCAAGGATCTCTAGGTCCCTCACTTGAGGACAAGGAATGATCCTGAGTTAGGGGGGAGGAGGAAGTAAATTCTAAAAGGAGGAACACAATGATGAGGTCAAAGTCTAGAGAAGAGCTGAAGGGATTCCTCAATCATAGAAGGTTGTAAATAAGCAAAAAAAAAAAAAAGCAACTAGAATTAAGCTCAACCTCATCATCAATCAAGTCAGTTATAGCTCCAAGGAGAAAGGATCAACCCTTAAGCAGGGTAAAAGACAGATCCAATTTTAGCGAAAAATATCCAAATGACCACAGTCAAGGGAAAAATATCCAACTAACTACAATAAACTCCACTTTTAACTATGAAATCTTAGGCGCCCTCCCCCCACACGAGAAGCTTAAGTTTCCAAAGATATATCCTATTATAGCATTGATGATCTCTGAAAGAACATGTGAATTCATATATCACACAGATATATAGAATCTCTTCTCCTGACCCGATGTTCTTAGCAGGTCCTTCTTAGCTACACTTAAAGAGGCACACAAATTTGATTTAACAAGCTCCACGCTTCCTCTATCAACTCCTACGAAGGCATGAGGGGAAAGTTTTTAAATCACTTTGTGGGAATTAGGAGGCCTACTAAAAATAGCTAAGCCCTCATGTTTAGGAAAATAGGGAGTCTCAAAGGAATTTCACAAAATCCAAATCTAAATCCAACACCCTACTAATCCCGTCTCCAAGTGGGGTGTGGGGCTTAATGTAGTAGTTTTACCCCTGAATTGAGAAAACATAGAGAGACTGGTTTCGAGTGACCTTAAATTTAAAAATTATAGACTGCCTGCTACTCTACAAAAATGGAGCAGTAGAGAAAGTTTAGAGACACATTTTGCTTTAATACATACAATCCACGTTGAAAAAAATAGTCTAAACTTATCTTTTTTAGCTATCCAAATTTTGGACATGATGAAGCCAAAGGATAAAGAAAAGAAGATACACGCAAAGGGAGTATATCGACATCAAGACCATAAAAGAGCATCAACAAGTGGGGAGGGGAAAGCCAAAAAAGGAGGAACAAGGGCTGAAGAAGCCAAAGCATGAAGAAAGGAAAATTTGGCAACCCAAGTCAAAATTCATCTTTGCAGTTCCCAAAAGTGAGATCCTAACAAACATCCAGAGAAAAATCCCTACAGGAAAGCCTGGACCATTTGAGGCTTTAAGCAAAGCGCCAAGCACAAAGGCACCAATAAGTGGCGTGACTTCCAGCATAAGCAGGGATATGATAGAGTACATAGGCATTTGGCGAACACAGATACTTGGACGACTGTCCAAGGTAAGGGATAGACCTCACGAGGAGAATGCTAGAAAACAAAGCTCTAAGAGAAGATACTCTACAAAAGATGAGATTCATGGGGTTGGCTCACAATTCCTATATGAACTCTCAATTTCTCTCTCTGCTCCCCAGCAAAGTAACCAAATAATGAAACCTAAAATCAAAATCAAAAACCTTGAAAACCCAATTCCACTTCCACATTTACCGAACTCAACCTCTCACCAAAACCCACTTCTTTCTCTCTCTTCCCAGTTGGATCAGATGTCAAACTAACTCTGAGCAGAAGGCTCTGGACGCTTGTTATTTTGCCTCTGTAATTCACATATTCAAGCCTTTACTCTTCCTCTTCTTCTTAAATCTTAATTATCCTATTTCTCTCTTGGCAGCAACATCAACACTTGCGTCTGGAGTTTTTTTTTTTTAAAAAAAAATTTGTTACCTATCAAAAATGGATTTGCTTGAATATCAATGTTGTAGACTGTTGGAGTATAAAAGTGAGTATTATTCCATATTGATAAAAATACAAAAAGAATATAAAAGTAGGTACTGTCCTGCATTGATAAAAATGACGGATTTGAACATGTATATAAGCTTGTGAGTTACTCCACCTATTGCCAATTAGTTTTGGGTTAGAGCATCATTTGAGCTTATATACATGACTCTTTATTAATGACCTAATTGATATAAGAATTTAACACAGACGAAATACAAAGTGGGTTGAAGTAGAGTCTCGACGTCGAAGGCAAGGAGTCGTTATTGCAAAGAGAAGGGTGAAAATGGGCAAAATCTCATTTAGGTAGAAAGAGATAATTGCATAACACATTGAGATGATTAGCCAAGGATCTAACCATGAAAGGCCTAAGGAGAGGACGTGATCAAATACAGCTTTGAGATCAAACAAAGAACTGACGGCAACAGTATGAGGTGCGACAGTAAGGGGCAAAGATAGACACAATATAGCAAAGGTGGTGTGATGGTAAGAGGCAGTACAAGAAGGTGTGGTCGTAAGGAGAAGAGATGATGATCAAATACAGCTTCGAGATCCGATACAGTGAGTGAGCTTAGAACAATAGAACTTCTCTTGAAATTCTGAGGTTCGGGTTTGAAATTACGGTGAAGAGATTGCATTATTTTCTCCACGTTCTTTTTGGAAGAGAATTGCAATGGTTGCTCGTGTGGATGTGGTAGTGGTGGACAGGAGGTACGAGAGGGAAAGGGGATCCAACTCCTCTACAATAGTTTTGAGTTACATACAGTTTAAATGTTTGCATACATGGTTATCGTTTTGCACACACATAGGTTTTATATGTATGACATGCAAAATTTTTTGTCCATGAGACTATACAATCCCAAACTTTTAATTGTGTCAACAAAAACTACAACATTACGTGCAAAATTTTAATCAGGGTACGCAAGAATTGTAATGTTGCAATTTTTCTTAAACAACAGAGAATTCAAATCCAAGATAAGGCAGGAGGGTTGAGTTGCTGAGAAGAAAGAGAGAGAAACGGGACAAGGGATTGGCTAAGGTTTTTTTTTTTTTTTTTTTTTGAATTTCATGGAATGAAGGCATTGCTGACATGTCAGGGGGCGCTAACATTAAAATTTGCGGCATACATATTATTACACTACCACCATGTCACATTCGACCAAGTGACAACCACCTGACCTTGGTGATGGGATATCAGAACTAAATACAATTGAAATTTGAGACACTAGCTATTATTTTTGAACTTCAAGTTATTGAAATTCAATATCGCTGAAGTTGAAACTACTAATGCAAAAAAACCTCCATTATTTTTGGATAGAAATCAAATTAAAAATTCATAAATTTATAGGTGAACATCATTAACTATACTTTGATCGTTTATGTAACGAGCCCATGGAAGCATGTTTCACTTTGTATAACACAAACATAAATAGATCCCTTTCGCGCACAGTGTGGGCAAAATTTATTTTTCTGATTATTAGATAGAAAAAAGAAAACATAAGATAAAAAGGGCAATTCTTACGACTACCTTCCTAGAAGAATCCTCCCCGAAATTTTCCTGTAGTTGTATGCTCATTAGAGAAAATTCCAGCAAAAGTGTGCCAGGATGGATAGTGAAAAAATGACTAAAACATAATGTAAACAAAATTACTACCACAAGCAAGCCGAAGGATGCCATCACAACTAAAACTGTTTACTAGAAAACCAAAGGACACATTACGAAATAACGTTCTTCCAAACAGAGACATCAGCTATTAATTCAGCCACTGGCTAGAATGGAATACAACCATTTTTAAAAAAAATTCTTAAACATGTCCATTTGGGTTCGAACCCTTCGACATCCTCTTTTGCAAGTCCGCTTCATAATGTGCAAAAGCTGCATCCAATGCTTGCATAAGCGGCCAGTTCATGTCTCAAAGAAAATTCAATGTCTAAATCCAAACCCACACTGGAGAGGGGTTTTTTTTTTCCCCCTCTATTTATCTTTTTTTTTGGGGGGGGGAGATTTTGGGCGGGTCACGATGACTTGCTGCAGGGAAGCTATTTCCACTAAAGCCTAAAGCATAATTAAGATTCTCCCATGATTTCACTCTACATACACTGTGTGTGTGAGAGAAAAGGATGGTATCCTTGGTACTTGAAACCCTATTTGAGAGTCAAATGTCAATGACGAAGTCTGTGTTACTTTGGAGCAATAGTATTTGAGTCTCAAGTGCCGATGCCAAAGCTATTGTGATTTAGCCTATGTTTGACATCAGCATTTTGAGTAACTTTTAGTGTTTGACTAAATCAATGCGCTAAATAGTCAATTTTAAGTGTTCAGTAAACTAATGTTTACACTAGTGTTTGAACTAGCGTTTAGCATTTCAAGTAGCATTTTTTAATACAATATTAGCTTTTAACATTCAAAAGTAAAGTTTCATGCTTTTTTTGGCCAAAAAATACCCTTTAGAAATTTCGTCCTGGAAATTATCTATATCCTTTGTTAATTTATATTAAATAGCCAATCCAACAGCTAAATTTGTCGAACACATTTGCTTCATTCGCTTATCTAAACAGCTATGCGCTAACAGCTACATAAAAACAGGTATCTGCTATCTAAATAACTATTTGTTACCTGAATCACTATCTGCTACATAAACAGTTAATTGTTTCGAATAGGATCTTAGGCAAATTTCAAAAAATAAAAAATAAAATTGTACGAGCACAAGGGATGGATAGAAGTTCATACCATCGACATTGAAGAATCCAACAGCCAAGCCACATTCTAAATGAAATCAAAAGTCGAAGCACTATACTTACTAAATCCCAACCCTCTATACCTAAGACTAATTCTTTTGACAGAGCCGGAAACTTCTCTCCTCACATCTATGATGCATGGAGTTTCCTTCTCTCCATATCTATGATGCATAGAGTCTTCGTCTCCAACATATTTGATCCACAGACATTGACAATTTGACATGTCGACTTTCAAAAATTAGAATATTGCACAAAGCATTGACACTACTACTAAAATTTATAAAAAAAATTAAAATTAAAATTATTAATTATCAATTCAATTCAATAAATTTTAATTTTAATTGCGGTAACTTAATGACTTTTCGCCATTTAAAAAAAAAAATTAAGATGAGCTCTTGGATGCCGAACAATGAAATTACAAACTGATCTTCTAATTAAATTAAAAAAATATAATAATCTTTAGTCCAAAAATACACTAATAATGATTGTATGCCCAAGACATAAAACAAAACAAATTGATATTCAACATCAATATATACCCTCAAATTTGATCGACAGAGTTATACAGCCTAATTTGGTAATAGTGAAACAAATAAAAATAAAATTCACAATCTTATTGATCCGTGACTAGGGATCAAGATGGGTCAGAATCGAGGCAGATCCTCTTAGACTCAGACCCATTTAATTTTTTTTAAACCTGGACCCAGACTTGCCCTAGACCTGTTGGGTCTGAAAAGATGGAACCCAAACCAAAACCTTGTGGATCTGACGGGTTCATGAGTCCTAACTATTTTTCACATTAAAAATTATTTTTCCCACATCTCAATATAAATTACCACATTCTAAAAACAAATAATTAACTTTAGAAGATGTGATATTTAATTAAAAAAATATTCTACCACCACATAAAACAATTAAGTGTTCTCACTTACATCTTATACAAAAAATAATATTTTAATAAAAACAACAAAGACCGTCAATCAAGTTTTTAAGAAACATAACAAAATAATTCTTCTTCCACAACAACCAGGAAGCAAAGTGGTTTTAGAGTTTTTACTAGTTTAGAGTTATTTTAGCTAATTACTTTTGCCACATTTTTTTTTAAAAAAAATTAATAGGTCTTAAATGATATTGGGTTGGGTCTAGTCAAAATTTTTCAAACCCAAACCCAATCCCAAACCCAACCCACGCCCCTCTGACCCAAACCTACTTAAGACCCATTACGTCTCATTTGACTGGAACCAGACCCTCTAAATTGAGTAGAGTCCAGAACCCATTGTCATCCCTATTTGCGGCTAACTTTGAGAGTCCGACACACATCTCCAAGAAAATTCTTTTTTCTCTTTTTTACATGTTGACCTTTTCTCAATTTCTAGTGTGTTGCATACATGTCTTAGTGTTGGTCTTTGACATGCAAACAACATCCGTTTTATCCATGCTTCATAAATACAAATACAATTGACTACATAAGAGGTCGAACTTTGTATTTTCTAGGAAGTCATTTGTACTGTCCAAACACTGGAAAGTTGTTTTAAAAAAAAAAAATTCTCCAAATATCATAAAAAAGGAAACTAGTTTTCTAAAAAAAAATCATTTCATTCTAGCGAAAACTCCATAGAGGCTAGAGCTGAACTTTGTGTTCTTCAGCAGAGGTGCTGAGGCCCTGTCATACTCCGCAGTTAGTGACATTTTGGAATGTCTAATTGACATCACCTATAAAGCACCCCCAAGACTCTGAGGAAAGAACATAAGAAAAACGGACCCATTATCCTCAAGCTCTTGGGGCCGGGCACATAAAGGATCTATTGTTAGCTAAGAAGCACAGGCACTATACACAACCTCATCTATCCATGTCCAAAACATTCAGACACCAAAACTCTCAGATACCCACTGGACACTCTTAAGCACATACCAAATGACAACCTCATCTATCCATGTTCAATTTGTTATTGCTCGCATCCCCTCCAAGGTTAAAAACATTGAACATATTATTAGCACACAAGTAAGCAAGTAAATAATATTGTCAAGCATTAGCACACAAGTAATCAAGTAAATAATATTGTCAAGCAAGGAGCTAAGTAACCAAGCAGTCTTCTCCAACTTTATCAAGATCCAAATAGGGTCAAGAAAATACTACAACACCTGTCTAACCAAAAGGAGAAATGGCACAACCAAATGCAGAAATCACGAACCTGGACCATAGGCTGAACAAGGAGTGAAACTTGATGTCTGAGATCTGACTGCACTGACTCTTTAATTCCCTGAGCATAAAGGGGAAACAGTTCATGTATGATGGAAACACAGGCATGTGAATCTCAACATCTTGCACGGCACAACGCCATAATATGTCACTCACTAGCACAAGGCACTAGGCTAGTTGCCAGATAGAACTTTTGAGCTTTATATATAGAGGATAAAAAAATGCTTCACTCTGCTACTCTCTTGTTTTTGCTATCAACATAGCAAGTAAACTGATGTAATTTTCAACATAAGGTTCACTTAAATCGCACCAATTGAGGGCTAAGGAATGAACATTGAACATTAAAATAATTAATCCCTCACACCAGTGGTTGCAGATTCACAAACTCAAAGCCTCAAACACAACTGGATACCATATGAGCACTTTCACAAAATGAAAACGTGTCTACCATGATTATACCTTGGAGTATGGATCCAATTCATAATTTCATCATTAAGAGATCAACCATCTCCATTTACCAGAGAAATAAAAGGAACAGGTTCCCAACAAACCATCACTTGGCTGTTTTCCTTGTCTCTCATCAATCACCATTACCGGATTTAATCACAGTATTGCACCTCGGAAACAACCAACCCCCCCCCCAAAAAAACCAAAAAAAGAAAAAAAAGAAAAGGGCAAAAGTCCTCATGGATGAGCAAACATTAACTGCGAACATAATGGAACACAGATTTTGGAGGCATTTGGTTGGGGAAGATTACTTTGTTAGTTGACTAGCACATGGAGAAGGGCTATAACGTCAAACTGCTGCCTCATGTCATGTCATCTTGTTTTATAGTTATAAGTTATTACAGCTTCACATACATTCTTTAGGGGTCCTTTTGTTCATCGATTTCCCCCTTGGGGGGGTGTCACTAACAGGCAGTTTTCTAAGGCAGCAAATGGCTGCGCAGAAATCCGCTTTTGGCTTGTGTTTTCCAGGAAGTAGTTCTTTTCCTTTTTTTAGGGGTTTTTGGGGGGGGTGCTTACCTTTGTTACTTGACTGGGATAGAAAAGTAAGAGTGCAAATAGATGAGAAAAGGACGAAAAGAGAGACAGATAGAGGTCAGATTTCTTGTACTTCTTTTCCAGTTAGGAATCTTTTGCCAAAAACTTACTAGATATGCATTGTTATATTCGCACAATGGGTTTTATCCAGTAATAAAAAACAACTCATGTCCACTAATTTTCTTCATGTCTGAAATTCGGTTCACAGGCATATAAATCTTCAGTAATTGGATTCTTTCAATCTTCCTCCCCAACCAGAGCCATTCCCACTCTCAATTTCCCAGCCACAGTGGCATATGCTCCTGAACACAGCCACCTTACCACCTTCCATTTCAGAATATACATCCACCGTTTATACTTCAAGAGCAGATGAACATAGGACCAGATCTGACCATCCAACACCCATACAAGGGCATTAGGACAAATATATGAAGGGGGTTGGGAACAATTTGGGAATCACTGAGGGATAATCACTTATCACGCAACATTAAACTGGTTTAATGTTTGAATCATTTCACAAAAGAACGTATATCTCTCGGCAAAAGAGTACTTTAACTGTTCCATAGAGGAAAGAGATTGAGCGTCCACTGCTCCACTTTCTACACATTGCCAGGTCCTCAGACTCCTCACTAAATGCTATCAAGGATTGCGAGCACAAGACCTTCTCTGGTCCCTAGCAAGCAATTGATAGAGAGACTGACATGGAGCCGGCTATAAGGGATAGAAAGGAGGCGCGGCAAGTAAAGGGGGTGAAGTTTCGGAGAACACTTGGAGATATTATTTTATTTAGTTCATCTACTTTGTTGGCATGAAACTTATACCATGTTTACCATCCAAACAACTTGGAACAGGTATAGGATTTGAGTCATCCCATTCCATAAGTACCTGTTGCATCCTTCTAATGATCATGATGGGGATCAAGCTAAAATACAAGCTCTAGAGTCATAAAACAATTGTGTCAAGCTCCAAGGAGGTCAAGGAAATGCAAAACATCGCCAAAGAATCCCCGGAAAAGCTGCTACCCATCAACTGCTCTGCTCATCCGGGTTCTG
Organism: Carnegiea gigantea; assembly: GCA_029747015.1. Taxonomy (NCBI): domain Eukaryota; kingdom Viridiplantae; phylum Streptophyta; class Magnoliopsida; order Caryophyllales; family Cactaceae; genus Carnegiea; species Carnegiea gigantea. Next base: position 314,603 of record JAKOGI010000466.1, read on the forward strand.
GCCCAGTCTTCAGACCCAAATTGCCTAAACACGGGCATGGACGGTGAATGTCCAATTGCTGGGAACCTTAAGCTGAGGAATGTTAGCTTTCCAATAAACAAAGTTCCACATTGGATGCCTATTTAACCCTTCAATTTTTAGCTCAAATTTAAGTGGTCAAAACTCGGTAATTAGGCACATATACTGGCGTAACTTTAAGCAAGTGGAGTTTTCTGGTCTCCTGCTATTTGGTTTGCGAATCCATCCTTTGGAGATCTTAAGGTTGTCTACTTTCGGAACACGTGGAAAGTTCCTAACCAACTTTGGAGATCTTACAGTTGTCTACTATCGGAACACGTGGAAAGTTCCTAACCAAATTAATTTTAAATCAGCCAAAAGCCACCGACAAGCAACCACGGTCACTGCACACTTCAGCAAAAGTGTTGAGCTACGCATCTCTGGATGAAAAGGTAGCCGTGGGCGTTACTAGTCCAACCTTTTGAAGGTCAACCAAAAAGGGGGGGGGGGAAGGTTGACGTTTACTCTCCCTTCGAATCACCCAATTGGGATAAGGGACAAGAGAGCCATGCTAACTCAAAGATGAAGCTGCTGCAGGTGAAAACGACAGGACAGAACTGTTATTGTCACTCTTTGCTATTATGTCCAAACAGTTGTATTTGGAGTTTCCCCCACTTTTGGTGATTGTATCCTACCTATTAGGGTCCTTCGTGTATAAAATAAGCCCTTAGGATGTATTTGCCAATCGACTTATGCTCATGAAATATGGCTTCTATCTGAACACTCAAAGTCAAAGTTTCACTCTATATTCCTAGTTCCTTTAACTTGAGTTAGGCTAGGCAAGGGGTGATCTACTAGGTCTCTTTGGGTCATTTGGTGATGAAAATCAACCATGTGAAACAAAGAGAGAAACAAATCCTAGATTGGCACTACTTTGGCTTATCACCAGGTCCACGCTTGCACTATCCTCTTTGTAACTTGCTTTCAGGATCGGTCTTTACTTGCCGTTTGATTTTCTCCTTGCTATTTTGGTTTCAGATCTTATGTGTTTAAGGCTAGAAACATGTACTCCAATAAAATTCCCTTAAGAGTGACAGTACAAAAACATCCTGCAGGAACGAAATGCCAACTGTCAGCACTTAGCATCAGGTTTGATATGGTTCTTAGGGAATTGCCCTCGACGGCAAGCAATTTCAGTGGGCACCAAGGCAGTTATGAGTCCCAGGCAATAGGGGTCAATAAGAAGCAAATAGACTATGCTCACCTGTAGTTTTCCATATACATTCGCCATAGCATTTTTCAGCTTGTTAACCTGCAAACTCAAATATGACCAACAGAAGCAATCTCAGCTCTATTTGTAAATCCATGTACTCAGAAGAATATGAAACTGCAGGAAGTCAACATGCATATATAGGGAAAATCATGTGACTATCAAACTTGACTACTTTTTGCATAAACACGTATGAGAAGAAGTATACACCAAACAAGACAATGATTACATGCACATGCTCCTTAACATGTGGCTAGTGATTGCAAATTCTCCCTCTTGCCTAAAGTTATGTTATGTACAGGTTGAACGAAATCTTTCAAAAAGAACACCTCTTCACCACAAGTGCACCCTACCACACACAAATAAGTGCAAACAAGTAATACATAGCACTGTTACAAGATCAGTCAATTTCAATTTCTCTTCTGTTTAAACAATAAACAATAGATGTATTATAGGCCAAACGTATATAGTTATCGCTGCGAGATAGCCAGTCCAAAGCAACAACAAAGAACTGGCAGACAATAGAAGATTAGGCAAATTAAGCATTTTATGTTGAACCCAATTTTCAAACCAAACATATAAGAAATTTGAAGTCAATAATCAGCATTTGTTGAACCATCACCAAGTGTTTTTCATACCTTGGTAGAGAGGTATGGTGTCGTAATAGGGTATGATGACCAGAAATGCTTCAGCAGTTCCTGAATAGATGTCCAGTGCTGAAAAAGAAGATTCATGGGCTAGGTAACTTGAAAAGTCCAAATCATGTTCAAGAACAGCATACAAAGTGCAAAAGGATAAATTATAATTGCAGCCAAACACCAACTTGATGGAGATCAGCATATGCATTTATTATCGAACTTGGCTAGGTAAGCCTTCCAGAATCTTGATGCCAAATCAGCCCTCCCTTCTCTCTCTTCTTATTTCTTCACACCTCAATCCCAGCCACTCAGCCAGCCACAGGCAGCTCTCAACTTGGTCAGATTCATACTTAGCAGTTTCAAGGTAGCAAATTCGAGAATGAACTTAAGACACCCATCACTTCTTAGAAGTAGCTTTTCAGACAACCGCAAAGGTGCTAGTTTCTAGTTTAGGCTATGTTAATCATCCAAAATGACATTGTCTGTTCAGCCATACTCATGTAACTAATTATGTAATAACACATCACTACAAGCTCATGGCTGTATAACAGATCTCAGCCCAAAGGATTAAGATTCACAATCACATAGTTACCAAACATCTGTCTACACCAATTCAATTAACAAGACAATAAAGGATTCACTTGCAATCATCATGCAATTAAGCAATCAAAGTTTTGATTTTTATTTTATTTTTAGGCCAGGTTGAGTTAGTAAGACAGCCCGCTAGGAGCCCATAACTCATGGGGACCACCAAAGTGAGGGAAGGACAGTGTTGAATTACACTGAAACAATAAGCAATATTTTTGCCCTTCGAAAATATTGGAAGGAAACAACCTTACAAAAAATTATTAAGTTTCAAGCAATCAAACAGATCTCTTATATGTCAGCTTAGTTACTTTGCCCGTCACTCTAGGTTCTTATAGCTCTATCTGTTATTACAGCTAATATCAATTTCCTTGCTCAGAGGATCAATGCAATATCAGACACAAGAAATTGCTCAAGGAAAAATAAATGCTCTGATAAAACAAAAACATAAATACCAGAATTGGTCTTCACATAAATGGAATCTTTCTTTTCAGATGATTTAAAAAAAGGAAGAATCACACAATCAATTAAAGAAGCTATGCTCAGAAAAAGGAACCTTAAACGGACATGAAAACCTTAAAACAGATTGAAAACCTTAAAACAGATTGAGAAAGCCCTTATGTAGAATAGACAATCTGATGATATCTCCCCACTTTTCAATTCTCAAGCACCCTACTCCAATTCATTTCCCAGGACACATATAGACATCAGTGCTAGGACTTTCCCCCTATCTTACCCGACTTGAATGCCAATTTATCAAAGTAAGCATGAGCCTCCAATGCGCAGTTTGCAGGCCATCACGATTATTAATGTGCTTTTGAGGGAAACTTGGCTGCAGTAGTAAAACCAAGGTGCTGTTACCTTGAATCTTTATAGCAAAAGGTTCCAGATATTGCTTTTCGAACATTGAGTGCCCTCCTAGAAGATTCAAATACATGGGATTTCAATTTCCAATTTTTGCCCACATCATGTTAGCCGTATTTCTTCCAGCAATGCATCCCAACCTATAAAATGTTACATGTGATTCTCGGTTCTTTACCTATCAAGTGTACAGCCACACAATATTTGTCTCAAAAGACCTGTGGACAGAAGCCTACAGCAAGAACCGCCAAAGTACCAAGTGCTAACCCAAACTTAGCCTCATAAGAAAGCAATGACGTTAAAACTTGAAAAAGAAAGCAAAATCTTGGGTTCTAACATCCATCAACAGCACTCCGACAACCCCCCCCAAAAAAAAAATAACCCCAAAATGCCAAAAGACCAAAAAGGGGTCCCCAGAAAAAGTAAATAAAGTCTTAGCCAGAACAACAGCAACAACAAAAGTGTGGAGCACACCCAAGCAAGGATCAAGAAGATCCAAATGCTGGCAACCTGGCCTCTTGTACATGCATCCCTATGGATTCAATCACATCAAAAACCATCGTTCTGCAATACCTAAAATAGCATGTGCCTCATAATATTCTTCTTGTTCACCTAAAGCCTGCATATTTTCATTTTTTAGTAATTTTGGCAATCTCTCTATCCGCACTACGCACTAGAAAGTGTATACATTGTAAGGAGACCAAGACAGTATGCACTTCTCTATACTTTATAAGACAAGCAATTCAAAGCGCATATGAAGGCAAACACAGTTAACTTTTGGGCTAAAACTCCATCAAATCTACCAATGATGTTATGACTGCATGTGAGGATAGCATAGGAGGGAGAATTAAATCACAAGTCAGATAGAACTAATTATTCGGCATCTTTAAAGATGAATGAAGCGCAAAATAGGGGGAGGGCAGGAGTGCTCACACTTAACAGCTGTTCCTTTGTCATGCTGGGCAGTCTATCCAGAACAGTCTCCCGGTTACTCCTCCCAAGATTGTACTTTGTACTAGATATATTATGGGTCAAACTATTCAGAACCTGGGTAATATGTGACATTAAATCAACATATGTTAACAAGCACACAAGAATAAGTTTTCCTGAATACGCAAAGGATCAATGGGAACAATCAAAACAGATGCACTAACCTTGGATGCAATTCCAGGCTTAACCACTGAATGATGAATTCCCTCAGATTTAATGTCTGAAATGGATTCCCTAATACAAGAATAAGCTTCCCGTGTGGTGGTGTGATAATTCACAGGTTTAGCTCCAGTTGCTGTTTCTCCTAAAGTTCTGAGTGCATTAGCTTGTTGGGAATAAAAGTAGTCTCTAGGGTCCTGAACAGAAATAGAAAATTATAATAAATGTATAATATACAATACCATCCACTCCATTCATAATTTTTTTATTTTTAAAAAACCCACACCTTTATACAAAGTGGTGCTATGGGAGGTTCAGGAAATGCTTGAAGATCGTCAATCTCTGTCATTCTAGAAATTCTAGTTAACCGCTCCTTGTTGGAGTTTGCATCAGATGCTTCATTTGCTAATTCCTCTGCATAGAAGAGCCACAAATCAGCGAAAAGGAATTTTAACACACTGAATTATGTTAAAAACGTGACAACTCACTAACCCTGCTTTGACCTAGCAAGTGCCTCCGCCACGGTCTTTGTATTTCCTAGCTCCACATCTACACAATAAAGCAAACATCCGCACATGGATCAGACTAATATATTTATTTTGCAGCAGGGGATGGGAGTTGTAATTCTTTTCCATTATGACAATTTATCTGCTCAATTCTGAAAGATGACTAACCTATAGACCGGCCCTCAAGAACAACTGCAGCATGGCGATTAAGATCTTGCAAAAGATTCCTTTTGTATTGATCGTAAAGTGATTGTGACTCGGCAACTTCTTTGATACCATCACGAGAGATTCCATGATCCTACTTGGTCAAAAGATAGAAAAGAATGAGAATGATATTTGGAAAATCATTTCAAAAACTGCAATATACAAAAAGATAAACTCTAATAACTCATCATGAAAGAGATAGGGCGGGGGGCCACAACATAATCCCACATTATTAAGAGCAACCCAAATTGGTACCGGAAGATGAGTATAATCATCGCCTTCATCTGCTTCAATGTCCAAGGTCGGATCAACCTTCCTCATCTGCATTTGTCGTATTCACACCACAAGGTAAATGATGTGTTGTTTTAGAAAAACAAGTAGCACAAAGCACATATGCACTTGGGAAGACTGATACCTAGATTACCTTTCTACGAGCTTCACTTGCAAGTATATCGTCCTGTTTTAAGAAAACAGCAAGCTCTTCATCTTCAGCAGCCTCTACAGCTGCAGCAACTGCATTTTTTGTGCTGTGAAGATATTCTGCTCTGCAATATTTGGTCCAGAAATCTATCTCTGACATCTGTTATTGGATGTCACAACGAAGATTAAAAGGATATTAATGAAATTGATTTCTACCAGCACCAGAAGAGTAGACATTGGACAAAAAGGACCCCAGATGATGGGCTTTGCTGTACCTTATTTGGTACATATTTCAGAAATGCCTGATGAACTGCCGGTTTCTCAGCAAAAATCTGAAATACATATCTAGAATTAATAAATTTTAAGATCGTACATGATCGATAGATCAATGCTAAATCAGAGAAGTCGTCATAAACAATTCATGACTACAAAATGTCTCTAGACAAAATGCCAGTATTTATCAATGTGAACTCTTCCTAGCACGTCTTCCACAGTCCATACTTATGTAATGACCCCCAGAGGAACACATTCCCAGATGGATGCAGCACTTCGCACTACCTTTAAATGGGAAATCCTGCCTAGGTGCCCATGTAAGTATCTTTAATGAATACACAAGCTTCGGACATTAAGCATAACAGAGAGCATGTATTTTGTTTTATATAGACCATAATATTTTTTCGCATTCCACCAATGTTGGCACATCAAAAGACAGGACAAGCGATGCGATATCTAGGAAGAAATGAAATATGCCCTTAACATGCTACCTGTGCATCAATGGTTGGCTGATATCACTAGTGTACATTGTACAAGCCAGAAGGAAATGATTGATTACTGTACTATAACTCCAGCTATGGACTAAAAAATAGTATCCTTTTGCTTTTCTTGTCATTTAGTGATATATGCGACAATGAGTAACCCAATGTGGATCCTACTAAAGTCAGGTTTAAGAAGATACATATGTACCAAACACTAACCCTGCAAGCAAATAGACGATGTCAAAATAACATTTTACAGGGCCCCATATTAAGGGGAGAGGAACCAATTGCAATAACCTCTCAACTCTCTGTGATGGCATGCTCAATCGGACAAATACCCCCAAAATCCCACCTAAGGTATAGAATTTTGGATTGTGGATTTTTTTGGGGGGGGGGGACAGCCTTACCACGTTAATTGCACATAGCCTTGTTTCATTACACCCTTGATTTCAATAGTGTTAGACTTCCAACTACTCACAACAAAAGTGGATGAGAATCTAATGACATTTTTGCTTTGTTAATTATAATCCAATGCTAAAAGGTTCCCAGTAGTAACTCTTTTGCTTTGCCTATAGACTGGACACCATAATATGACAGGCTGATAATGCTAATCTTATCATTCAAAACTATTAATGCTCTAGTCTATAGTATTAGCAATGAAATCTTCCACTGTGACCCAATCATCAATTAGAAAAGGCACAAGCCTAGAGCCATGAGCAATCAACATGAACACCCGATTAACCACAGTACCTGATGTATTATTTCTGGTGTCAAATTAAACGTAACTTTGTTCGTCTGTAAGAGAAAGAAAAAGATGAGAATTAGTACAACAGAAACTCAAGCACCGATTTTGTGTAGTGTGAAAGCAGAGAAAGGTTGGTCTATAGAAATTGTCAAGAGTTTTAGACAGCAACTGGGATTCTCAAACACTAACTGTAAGAGGAGAAAAATGCAGCAGGTGGAAACAATTCCCTAATTTCAAATTTCCAAATAATTCATATTCCAAAAATTTATACAGAGTACAGAAACTCTAAACAAACAACAAACAAATTTGTACTCCAAAGTCCAAAACAACAACTAAAAGTTACATGCAATTCCAGTAAGATGGAATATTAGAATAATTTCACATGCAATGCAATAAACAGGGCATATGTATGTTAGCAGAAATTATTGGGTGATTAAGCAAAATCATGACAAAAAGCTGAGAAGCTTGTCTTTAATGTGATCAACAGGGCATATATAATTCTGCTGATTATATAATGCATGCAGAAAGCAGGTCATGGCATACAGATGAGCACAGCTTATCTTTGTTGAACTCTTAAGGACTTGATGGTAATTTGGTTTTCCTAAACATTACTCCCAAGTTTACTTAAGTAGTCTAAAAGTCCAATTTAGGAATCAAAAGTATAGTCGAGTAACATCAACTGCTTTTACAGAGGGAATGCGGATGTCTCTAGTAACTTATACACATGAGCACGGACAATCAATCTTAAAGCAATAGATGAGCTTTACTCATAAACACGATATATGATTAGCTCCTGCCCACAGGCAGCCAAACAACAGACACTTTTTCAGGCATGAGAAGCTTTCGCAACAGATCTTACAAATAGTACTGGAAAAGACAAGGATCAATGGTTGCATCAAACCACCAACATTCACTGCAAAAATCCGGTGTACTAATACATGGCTTAAGCAAACTGGGAATCACATATGCTACCTCATAATCCACTAGGAGCTCATCAACTCTGGACCTGTGGTCAAAGTAATCACCCTGATGACAACAGAGTTACAATTGGCATCTCTCGTCCTGAGACAAGGATAAGCAATGAAACACAATCTATATACTTTCGCTAATTCCAGCCAAAGCGTAAGCAGTTTTGATTCTGTCAGTCAGACAGAGATAAGGCAGCAAGTTGAATATACATTTCGCCTCTCCCAAACTACCACAGACAGGAATTCAGGGATGGAAACCAAGGAGGGGCAGAGAGAGAGAGAGAGAGAGAGAGAGAGAGAACACGCTGTACCCGACCATCAGCAAGTGGCTTGATGTCTGAAATCATAGCACTTTTAAAACCCATGCGTTGTTTTGATGATCTATTATTATCACCATCTAACAATTTCTGCAGTGAAATGATAAAAGTAAATAAATTACGAGCTTCGAGTGTTTTATACAAAAGAAGTCTATTCACTACCAGGAGACTCATGACATTGACAAACCCTCTTAAGATTATAGAAAATAAAGAATATGAAAATGCCAGATGAGAGATCCCAAAGAAAGCACGGATGTCATCATCATGTCAGGAGGCTGCATTTTGAGATCACAAACCTTTCTAGTTGCCCAGAATTCAGCCTCTGTCAAGATCCCACCAAAAACGAATTGCTTATGAAGTTTCGCCAACTCACTGCAATGGATACCTAATGTCAACATCCAACGAACACATGGGGAAATTGCAGAGGGGTAACGTAAAAAGCACGGCAGCAGCAAACACATCTGAGACAAAGAAGCTCTTGTAAGAGTAAATCAAGCTTAGAAGCCAATCGCCACCCGGGAAAAAGCTTCTTGTTCCACAACATTCTTTCGTCTTTTCTTATTGCAATACTACAAGCACTCCCACTACTAGATAGATAGGTCCTTCCGTACTCATCATGCTCAGAAGTTTCTATTTAGACGTCACTGAAATGCACTTAACTGGAAGCCTTGCCTTCCACAAGTAGTGAAAAAAAAGAACATACAAAAAAAAAAAATAACATGATGATATCATTATTCTATTTTTATTACATTATTGTTGCAAAGGTTCACAGACAACCAATTAATCGAGTACAAGGTCGAACTTTCATCTTTTATGATTTCCTTAGGCAGTCTGTACTTGCTTTTAAATGAAAATCCACCTTGAGAGCTATTTGCAACAATTTGTTCTTATAAGTGAAATAAGACATTAGAAGTCTTAAGTGAATTTATCCCTGGGTTCAGGGACCTCTTCCATTGACTTACATCCTCTGCGCTTCAGGTTTACATAATCATCACCCTCTTTGCTGCCTATTCAAAAGCACATAAATAAACCTCAGAGTTTCAAGGTAGGGTGAAAATAAGTCCAACAAATTAACCACCCTGAAATCCATTTTAAGAAGTTATTAAATATTACTTTAGAGAAGTACTTTTCTTTGCTGTCTTCTCATTTTATCAAGGCATGCATTCTTCACAGACAGTCATTGCATCTTATGTAACTGGAATAGGGAATTCAATTACCCTTATGCCTTCTCTTTGATGGCACGTGCTGTAAAATCTAGCCTGGTGTCTACAATTTATCTGTAATGGCAGCTTCTTTTGCGCTGATTGTTTTTGACTTTAGCAGCCTACTGCTATTGTGCCGTTGGTTCACATTATGTTGATAAGGAAAAGTCAAACAGATTGTATAGAACCTAAGCAATGGATGCTTTACAAAGGGGCTATATCTACAACGTCAATAACATCAAAAGAAGACTGTTGAAAGTTGCATCGTCCCAAAAACAAGGCGTTATTCAAACTCAAGAGGAGTTTCTACACCCCCTGAAGACTGCTTCTCTGTCAAAATGTTTCACAATATAGCATGTGGTATCACCAAGTGATGTAGGACGCCCTAAGAGCAATTCTTACAAAGGGGAATAATTAATATAGGACGCTCTTTGAGAAATTTTCACGCCGAGAAAATTCACAGAAGAACCTTCACTTAAATACCATATCAATTCTTATTCATAATCTGCCTTCTTCAATTACATAAAGGGGTTTATATAACCAAGAGACCAACTAGTATTAGAAAACCTAAATAATAAGATATAAACTAGAAAATTATAAAAATATATAACCTAATACTATCCTAATAGACTAAGAAACTAAATCTTAATAAAATACACTAAATATCTTTATTTTGGCTATCTTAAAATATGCTCAAAAATAACCTCCGAAAATAATAACAAAATACAAAAGATCTCGAATATCAAAATATTCTAATTTCCTAAATCTTTTTACCCATTCTTTACTCTTATCCTCCATCGATATACCCATGTCTAAATACTTTTCATATGCCAATATTAAGTATACTCGTATCTTTTATTTCTTCTTTGTCATTATCCTGCATCATTCTCCCTTTGGTTGGAAAAAATTTGTCCTCAAGTTTTGTACATGGGAAGAATGAAGAAAATCAAGCAAGAGGCCATCTTCACTTCATCACACATATGACAAAACTGAAATTTTTACAGCTTCTCATAGAAAAGTAGGAATCCAATTAATGGATGTAGCCTATTGCCAACTAGAAGTGCATTAGGGATAAGCAAATCAAAGTGCCCACTTTCTAGTCATGTCTCCACATGATAAATTCTGGACACCAAGACAAAAAATCTCCAAAATTAGGTAATGTCTTGCATTCATATGTAGCATTTTGATAATCCTCAGCATTTTTGAATCCATCGCCCTCCTCATTCGGACCCTCTTTAATTTCATTCTCCTAGCTCTATGTGATTTCATCTATAGAGGAACTAATTTGTCGAAGTGGGATCTGAGATGCACATGCATCCAGTACCCTTCGATTACTAACTTGATGACTCTGATAGAGTATGGAAATAAGATATTCAAACAAGAGGTCATCCGCTACCGTCAGAATGCCAACAAGGATGGATTCTACATATGTAAGAGTCATAGCAAAATGATCATCTTTAGGGGATGCTAACAATTGGTGGAAAATGTCCATGACAAGAGCATCACATTCAAGATCTAGCAATATAACATAAGATTTGACTCTATCCATACACTCAAGTATGTGAAGCCTCTTATGGAATGATTTGTTAGTAGTACCATGTAGGGCTTGACAAGATGATACAATAATCTAGAAAACTTTCTTCATATGCTCATCTTCAAAAGGGGAATTTGGTGTTGTAATTGGAAGGAGTTCAGAAAAGCATGAGGCAAGAGAAATCGGACATCAGGATCTGCTTGATTTGTAAGCACTTTTGAGATCAAAACTCCCTTTTTAGGCACCAGCACATCTTGTATGGATTTTGAAGGATTCTGGTATACTTGAGACAAAATGCCTCCAACTTTATCTAACAACTCTATAAGGCACTTAGGAAACGATGGGATGGCTATCAATAGACTACCAACTTTTAAAAGTTGACTTGGAAGTTCTCGTTCCAATAGCCACGCGGGTTTGAGTGTCACCATGGAAACAAATCGGCAAAATGTACCTGAAAATCTGAAAATCTCTTAACGAGAATAGATCTGGGCGGCAAACTTCAAATAGCCAGGCAACATAAATAATCCTTGAATACTTCTGGAAGGCAATGGGGGCAGAACAGCACCGAATGGCAGCAAGGGATTCGAATAGCAGCAGCAATAAGAACTGAAAGATAGTGAATTGAAGACTATCCGCCAAGAACGATTTCCAGCAAGAAGGGAGGTCGAAGGTCATGGAACACTAAGGATCAGAGGATTTCGAATTTTCTGTTGATGGTTGATGGCAGAACACCCTCCCAATTGCGAGCAAAACTGAAGTTCGCAATTTAAGGGTTCCATAGAGGATGGTGCAGTCGGATGACACGAGGCTTTCTCGTGCAATTGAATGAGAGCTTCGAGGTGAATTAAAGAGTAGATGGAAAGGGTGGGGTCAATTTTGGGAATTTGAGATGAATTGATGGAGGATTGGAAATCTGGGGTTCGAGATTAGGGCTTTTCGCAAATTGGGGCTGACCGTATTGGGCTTTTAGGGTTCCGACAAGTGGCCAACGGCGGTGAAGGTTTGGTGGCCGAACAAAGGTGGCGACTGAGGGGGTGGTGGTCGATGGTGGTCGCCGATGGGTGCTGGTGGCAGAATTGGGGCTGGCAGTGAGTGGCTAGGGTTTCTAGGTTGGCTGTTTTTCTTTTTCTTTTTCTTTTTTTTTTGGGGTTCTTGTGAACAAGAGGAGAAAAAAAAGGAAAAGAAAATCAGAAAGGGTAGTGGCTTGAAAATAGAAAAACTCCAATAAGAAAGGACTTCGCAGCGGTTAGGATTGAAAAGCTCTGATACCAAATTGATGTAAGATGCTCTAAGAGCAATTCTCACGCCGCGAAAATTCACATAAGAACTTTTAATTAAATTCAGTATCAATTCTTATTCATAATCTGCCTTATTTAGTTACATAAAAGGGTTTATATAACCAAGAGGCTAACTAGTATTAAGAAACCTAAATAATAAGATATAAACTAGAAAATGATAAAAATATGTAACCTAATAGACTAGGAAACTAAACCCTAATAAAATATCACTGAATATCCTTATTTTGGCTATCCTAAAATATACTAAGAAACAACCTATGAAAATATGAAAATAATAAAAAATACAAAAGATCTCCAATATCAAAATATTATATTTCCTAAATCTTTTTGTCCATTCTTTACTCTTATCATGCATCATTAAGATATATCCATATCCAAATACTTCTCATATGCCAATATTAAGATGTACCCATCTTTTTATTTCTCCTTTGTCATTATCCTGCATCATGAATGAAACCTTCCCTATATATTGTAGTTTCACATTTACTGTAGTACCAGCACAATAGACTTATCTACAAGTGCAAACTACCCATGTAGCACTAGTTGAAGGTAGTTGAAGTATCCTGGCATTGGATAATCAGAAACTCTTTCACAGAAAAGTAAAGAAAATGCTAGTTCTCTCAAAAAATCCATACATTTTCCGGGCAAAACATGCATAACAATCAGTCTTTCAATTAGAAATGAATGAACCCAATTTGGCATTTAGTTGGACAGAATGAAAGTCAATCAGTTGAAAGTATTACATTACCTATCTTGTTGCAGAAGTGTCATCCGACGCTGTCCTTCTGCTGGACTTAGAGATTCCTCTGGCGGAGATACTTCCAAGACCTTCTTGGAAACATCTAGGTGCTTTTCAAGGGCCCTGCCTGTTCAGAAGGTGTCATTTAAACAACATAAGAAGCAAAAACGAAATTAATACAAAAAAACATATCACATCGTGCAAAGAAATACAAATGCCAGCATGAAAGTTCGGCATAGAAATAACTTGCTTTCTTTAACGTATCATGCTTATTGTTGTGCTATGAGCTCTCTAATACCCCCCAACTGAAGCCAAAAGGGGGCTTTCATTTTTGAGAAAATAATAGCATATGAGTTAATAATAACTCAACGGGACACCAAGGACACATTGAAGAATGAAAGAAGCATCCCCACAAAAAGAGATGCAGCTGACACCCATGTTAAACCAGGTACCAGGATGCTTCGGATACAAACACAGATACAAGTGCACCACTCAACACAGTTTGAAATTTTGGAAGCAAGGACGTCATCAGTTCCTTCTTAGTTCTTATCTCTAGAAAGTAGAACATCAGCCATAAACGCACATCAAGGAACCTGTTAGCTTACAACATGACCACCAAGCCTTCAGATGTCCAAAGAAACACTAACAAGGCAGTACCCAGGATAGTATAGAGAATCCTTAAAAGCATCAGTTTCATTTCGCAAAGATAGACTCAAGTTTAAACAACTGAGTCAAACCCATCTTTGCATGCATCTCCTTGCTTAGCCGACTTAGTCTAAAGATAGAAGTGTAGAACCATCCAAGTCTATGTTCCAAATTATTATAAAATTATCGACCACTGAAATCAACATGAATCCATCAAAAGTTAATTCATGCACATGTGTTTTCCAATCCTCAATCCCCTGAGGGTCCAAAAGTGATGCACTTCTAGGTCCTTAAAATGGGAAGAACCTAGAAGTGATCTCAAGTAGAGCAAGTAAACCAAGCTATGATTTACAAACAAGATAAGAGATAAGAGATAAGAGATAAAACTAAGCCACTTGGATAAGATATCACCACCAAGAGTCTTAGAGCTCAACTTTTAGATCAACTTAGACGAGATATAACCACTCAACAAATCATAAAAGCCTCTTGAACACCACCCTAGTGAGATAAACTAGAGATAAGCAGAGATTTTGAGAGACTTTAAAACTCAACCAGTTCATTCATTCAATAAGTGTGTACAACCTTTAAACCTTCCCACATATAAAGGCAGCTAATACAATCAAAAACCAAGGGGAAAAAAAGCCAAACAAATGGCCATAGGAAAGGGAGGAACCAAAAGGCAAAGCAAGTACAAAAGCAAAAAACCACCTGCTGACAGTTACTTTTCAGTGCAGCAGGTTTAACTTTAAACAGCCACATTTTCCTAAATACATGTCCAAATCTAGTCATTCAAAAGCCGTAAGAAAGCCTTAGATGTCTACTTTCAGGTAAGTCCACATGAAGCCTCTGATGGCTAGTTGTTTCAAAGATATTCCTTGAGAAATGCAACTGGTCCCCTGCTGGAATAGTCAAGAAGGCAACGCCTTCTAATCTTTCTTCCCTTTTGGCACCCAAACTTTGAATTTGGCCTTTAACTCTTTTGTTGTTTCCAAAGTACACTCACAAAGGTTTCCAAAAAGTAGATTTTCAGGTTCCTAAGTTGGTCCAAGGTTAAGGAAAACAGACCAACAAAACTGGGTAGCATTCTGGCTCAACTAGACAGCTTGGACAATTTGGCTTTGGAGACTGATTTGAAGGGGCAAATGAAGCCCTAATGACTTGAAACTTGATTTGTTAGAAAGATAACTTCTTGAAATAAAATACCAAGGCATAAAATTGTACCTAACCACCCATTGAATAAGTAACCAAGCTCAGAAAGTTACTCCTCATGTTGTGCAGACCCAGGTAGTAGCTATCTTGGCCTTCTTGGTGATTCCCCATGACTTGGAGCATCTCTTGGACATCTTTGGGCTTAGGTACCTCATGGACATGTCCCTCATCATGATCCTCATCTGTGCATCATCCTCCCCTTATTGGAAAGAATTTGCCCTCAAATTCTCAAGCTCTCGTGGGGGAATTTTGCAGGCTTTTTGTAGATGGGCTCTTTTAAGGATATGAGCATTTCACTCTCTTTTTGGTTTCCATCAACTTTCTCGGCCATGGGAAAGGAACCATCAACTTCTCAGGTCTCACTCTAGGATTTTGTGATGTAAAGTCATGGGTGGGGGCATGGGCAAAACACTTGTGGGTTTGTGGTTTCTTATTTTGTGGCCAAGGATGAAAGGATCGAAAGCAAAGGTACTCATGAGAGGAGACTAACAAACATGAGGAATAGAAGTCTCTCGATACCTCTATTTTGTCTTCTTGATGAAAACATTTGGCGTTGTAAACAGTGAGATGGAGTTCCTCTTTAAAAGTTAGTTCTTCTTCCTCACAAAAAGATGAAGGAACCGAGGTTTCTCCTAACTCTTCAAAGTCTAAGAGCTCTTCATCACCATAGGCTTCAAAGCCTAAGAGTTCTTCATTACCATAGTCATCAAAGATGGCAAGAAGATCAAATGGATTTAAATCTTCTTCCTCTTCATTTACCTCTTCATCTTCATAGGAGATGACTTCCTTCAAGGGTAGCAAGGTAGGAATGCTAGAAGTACGAGAACTCTTTGGACTCCCTTGTTAAAAAGGATGTCCATCCATGAGGACTTTGAGTCATTCTTCTTACGAAATGGAGAAACATGTTTGAGCATGTAAGTGGGTGGGAAAAGGGCACCCATCAACTTACTCCTCAACTTCTTCCAAGTTCTCACCTTCTTTTTTCCTTTCTTTCTTCTCTTAAACTTGTAAATATTCTACCATTGAAGTGCACAACCTCTCAATCTTAAAATAACCATCTTGAACTTCTCTTGGTCACCAAGGGTTGTAACAAGCAAAGACTTGCTCCACCTTAGACAACCAACTTGTAAACTTATCATTTTGGCCATGAAATCTTGGGATTTCAAGGCTAATCAACTCAATCTCAATCAAGGCTAGCTATTTCATGACGTTCCTTAATGAAGGCCTGATGCATGAAATGTAAGGGTTCTTTGTGGGTCGGTTTGTGTTTGGGCTAAGGGGATGTGTTTGGGGTTGAAAGCTACAGCCTAGGAGAGTAGCCAATACCACTGAATACCAAATGATGCACTTGCAAGTCCTCAAAATGGGAAAAACCAAGAAGTGATCCCAAGTAGAGAAAGTAAACCAAGCTACAGTTTACAAACAAGAAAAGAGATAAGAGATAAGAGATAAGACTAAGCCACTTAGATAAGATATCACTACCAAGAGTCTTAGAGCTCAACTTTTAGATCAAGTGAGATAAGATATCACCTCTCAAAAGATCATAAAAGCTTCTTGAACATCACCCTAGTGAGCTAAAGTAGAGATAATCAAGAAATAGATTTTGAGAGAGTTTAAAACTCAACCAATTCATTCATTCAACAAGTGTGTACAACCTTTAAACCTTCCCACATATAAATGCAGTTAATACAATCAGAGACCAAGGGGAAAACAGCCAAACAACGGCCATAGGAAAGGGGGGATCCAAAAGGCAAAGCAAGTCCAAAAGCAAAATGCAACCTGCTGACAGTTACTTTTCATTGCAGCAGGTTTAACTTTAAACAGTCATATCTTCTAAAATACATGCCCAAATCTAGTCATTCAAAAGCCTTAAGAAAGCCCTAGATGTCTATTTTCAGATAAGTCCTCATGGAGCCTCTGATGCTCAGTCATTTGAAAGATATTCCTTAAGAAATGCAACTGGTCCCCTGCTGGAACAGTCAAGACACCTTCTGATCTTTCTCCCCTTTTGGCACCCAAACTTTGAATTTGGCCTTGACCTCTTCTGCTGCTTCCAAAGTACACTCACAAAGGTTCCCAAAAAGTAGATTTTCAGGTTCCTAAATTGGTCCAAGGTTAGGGAAAACAGACCAACAAAACCGGGAAGCATACTAGCATTGGAGACTGATTTAAAGGGGCAAATGAAGTCCTAATAACTTGAAACTTGATCTATTAGAAAGATAACTTCTTGAAATAAAATGCCACGGCATAAAATTGTACCTAAGTCACCCATTGAATAAGTAACCAAGCTCAGAATCAGAAAGTTACTGCTCATGTTGTGCAGACCAGGGTGGCAGCTATCTTGGCCTTCTTAGTGATTCCCCATGACTTTGGAGCACCTCTTGGACATCTTTGGACTTAGGTACCCGTGGACGTGTCCCTCATCATGATCCCTATATGTGCATTAGAGGACTAATACTCTATCACAGCCCATGTAAAATCTCATCTTCCATTATCCCCCAGGCAAGACCCACTATTCACATCACATCTTCTCAGATAATCAAGTCCCATGACCTTCCAATGATAGCTCATGTCCCTCATTCAGACCACAAATGGCCTCACCAAATGTCTATGAATCCCAGAACAAATTTCAAGGTGTTAATGAAACCATACTATCAATTGCGATCCAAGTTTCAACTTCACCTATGTTCTACAGTGCACATGTTATGGTGTCCTGACTCCTGACCACATGACATCAAAGCACCACTTACAAAGGCATAGATTGATCAAGAAATTTTTTCCCTCCAACTTCTGTAATCCAATTCATAATATCGCACATCCTAACATTTATTACACTCCAACTTATGTGTCCAGCAAGTTGAAGTGATATACTGAAATACAGGCTTCACATTATGCCCATTATTGCGGAGTTTTAATTGCAAGGATTCACAATGCAGTTTCAGTTGCGATTGTGGTTCTGATTGTGGTAGCACAAAATCATTCTAGTCACTGTAGTGCAACAATTTTATTGCATCTCACTGTTGGTGGAGCGTGAAAAAACCATTCGCTCAACTTCAAAGCCTTTCCGATGCTATCCTTCAGAATCCATGGTGGTTCTAAGCATTATAAAGGCCAAAATTGCGCCAGATATTTCTGTGCCGACTTTATATTGGACATTGACAATGAATGCCACAAGATCAAAGCTTTTAATGTCGTCACAGCATGCCTTGAACACTGGATTGTGTAATGTCATGTTGCATAACAAGGAGCTAAAATACAGTAGCCATGCACATATCAGTCACATTAAATAGAGACCTCAGATTAGCTCAGCGGGCACAAAAGCGAAAAGGGTCCTGGCCCACAGGATTCGAGGCAAAGGCATGGGCTTTTTGGACACAAGGGGCATTTTTACTCAAAAATACTTGAAAATCATTTCAAGACCATGTTTTTGACAAATAACTTAGATGATAGCATTAAACAAGTTACCAGAAATTAGTACATACCATACTATATTATCTTATATTGGGTTCATCAATTCTGAAGGCATTTTAGGAAGGAGAGGAAAAAAGGGAAGGAATAATATTTGAGAGCATATTAGGACGGAAGGGAAGCATATTCTTTAATATTTATTTCCATATTATTGGCAGCACCCTATTCCCATCTAGAGAGACGAAAAGATCGACGTAGATCATCGCCAGAAAAGTATAGGAAAAGATTGGTCTACCTTGTCTTTATTACTGTAAAAGTCTTCAAATGTAGCCCAACCCTCCATTCAAAAATTAGGGCTTCTAAATTAGTCAATTTAGTCTATACTCGAACCAGTTGCATACAATTAGATAAGGGTTTCTACCCAAAATTGAATAATATAGCAAAGGGAAGTGTCAATCTAAAGGTATTTGCGTCTTTCCATCGTTTATGTTCCTTTTCTCTCTCTCCCGTGATTTTTTTCCCGCAAAGCGCGGGCTAGGGTCGTTTTGCGCCTCAGTATGAGCGTAGAAAAGCGCAGGCTTATGTGGGCTTAATGAATGAGCTGCACATGACCCCTTGCAAGACGCAACAGGTTGGCCCTCGGGCTTTTGTGAGCGGACGCGCTTTTTTAAACACAGATAGAGACAGAGAGCAAAAAGCCAAAAGAAACCTGAATTCAAGCAAGTTCTATATCTACTAGTGTCTGGTCTAACTAAAAATTAGAAGGTATCAAGGTACATAAAGAATAACCAGAAAAGCAAAGAGCAAATGTACTGTACTTCTGCAGACAAATTGTACGAAAGCCATGCTTCTATTAAATTTAAATAAAATAGGAGAATGTAGATTACTGAAGTAATGCAAAGTACCCACTCAATACAGAAGTAGAAATGCTCCCACCCTGTTTCATTTATAGGAATATCTGTTTGCCTCGTAGTTACCATTTATTTTCTGACAAGACTAAAGACTTTAGATGCTAGAAACTGCACATATTTTGTTGAGTTGCATTGCATGGGGGCCGCTTCTTCATTTTTTTTACGATGTCATCAATTGCACAAATTAACAAAAATAGGAGGTACATTCTCCACAGTCCAATACACCCTAATGGTTGGTCAAACCATTCTCAGAGAAAGGTATGAAGAAGTGATATAAGAAACTTGAAGGATACACATTGAAAAAAGAAAATATCACCTAAAATAAAAGGGGATTTTTAAGGGATTTGGCAAGAAATAAGGGGAATATAAAACAAAATAGTAAATAAATGATAAAACTCTTAGGAATACACCTAAAAAAACCTAGGAGATCCACATAGGGGATGTGAGAGATCCACGGACAAGAAAACATGATTTCTCATGGCCAAGGGAAGCCAATAATCTGAGCTGGAAATTTCCTGATTTAATTGATATCCATAAAAAAGCATATAATAGTACTTACATAGGCCTAGACAACCGGAGAAACAAGCTACTCTCAAACCCTAAACTATATCTTATTTCCCAAGCAAAAACTAAAATAAGTCAAATGAACTTCTTAAGAGTCTCTAAATATAGATACAAAAATTAACAAAATTGAAAGAAATCGCCTAAGGTCTTATTCTTAATATAACTCTCAGACTACCTAGAAAATAATCCTGATGATCTAGTATTACAAACTTTGGACTAACAAAAACCATATGTAATTGTATACCATGATCCTTTAATTATCTTCTCTGGGCTCCTCTTATGTTTTGCATCATTGAGACCGTAAATAAATAAATAATTTCAAACTTACCAACAAAATCCCGACAGACATCCCTGTCACTGAACTTCTCGAATTCAAAAATATATCCCTGCCCATCAGCCTAGAATGAAAATAACCAGCATCAGGGAACAGCATCTTTCCATAAGTGTGATGAGAGCTTGCAAGACTTCAAAGCTCAAGCATGCAGGAAAAGAAAGGTAATAAGAACAGAAACAAAATGAGATATAATGTTAAATCCACACTCCACAGCCACAGATTTTACATGAAAGCAAAGAGAATAATAATCAAACAAAAAAGAACCTGGATCAGATTAAGCAATGCCTGTTTACTTTTCTCCTGGTTGGTGAATTTATGACCTGAGCAACAGCGAGAAGAAAAACACTTGTTATCATGGAATAATTTAGGTGTACCCAACAAAATTTCACAACAGTGATCACACTTAAGTTCAATACCAACCATCCATCACCATTGTCATAAGCCACTACCAGTTCAGTTGTCTTGGAATCAAGATTGTCATCATCAGATCAAATATATCACACAATCCATTGAGATTGTCATCATCAGATCAAATATATGATACAATCCATGGCGGAAAGCTCCAACCTCCAATACAGCTCCACATTGGTTACCACTCCACAAGAGCCATCCCTTACCCCCAAAAGACAAACTCGCAGTTCAAGAACAAGAATCCCACAATGCACAGGATACGAACAGTTATATACATTAAACGGAAAAGGTTAAAAGAAAGGACTTTCGGTGCAATGGCCGACAACAGCTAAAACAATTGATCATCCTTAGTCAAGAAGAGCTGCCTACAACATATATAGTCTAAATTAGCTCTATTTTGCTCCTTGAGAGAATATCACTGCCAAGGACAGCTAAAAATCCAATTCGCAATGCTACACATAACCCCTTTTTTTCAACTGTGCGGCATCCATGCATGTCCTTAAATACACTAATAACTATAAACCCAATAAGAAATACAGAAGCAACCTTTTAATCCAAGCTCCCGGAACAAACCAACCATAAAACAATAACAAAAGAAGCAGGAGGGCACCTTTAATTGATTTGAAGGCGACTCGAAGCGTAAATCCCCAAGTGGGATCGTTAGGTTTGAATGCAAATTCCTCTTCCGTCTGCAAAGACAGCGGTATTTGTAGGTTAAAAAATTCAGCATATTCCACAGAAACGAGGAAGAGAGAGAATGAGGGTACCATCTTCAGAACCCCCGGAGTGCCGGGATCTTTAGTAGCAGTCTTATACTTTGCACGCATCACCACCATCTCGTCACCAGCCCCCATTCTCATCCTGCAGATTCAGCGGCTCCAAATTACTCCAGAATTTAATTTCTTGATTTTGGGATATGTATTTATGTACACAAACACAATCAACGAAATAATGAAATAAGCAAAACGAATCAAACATAAGGGGGAAAAAACAACATATGGTCAATCAAATTGGGAATTCCAAATTGTCCTACAGGCAGTGGCGGATCTAGGGTTTTGAATTAGGGGTGTCCACCTATAAATATTCATCACCATGTGTACTATAAAATAAATTTAAGCAATACATGAAATATTACAATAATGTACTATTACAACTGTCCTTTACGTTTTTTCATTTTTGGAATCGATACATGATAGAATTATTAGACACCGAGTCAAATACATCTTTTTCTATGTAACAAACCAAGCAATCATTCAAAAACGAACCACACATTCGATTTCGAAGTCTATTTTTAACAATTTTCATTGCCGAGAAATCATCCATATTTTCAATTTTTCATGCTTCACTTTGCATTTAAATTATGTACATGAATTAATCAATGGAAAATAATAACCATGTAATTTCCAATTAACTCTTTCACCAATTGATTTTAGGGATATTCATCAACCAATTTCTAGCCAAGAAGCAACAACTTTCACTAATTGATTAACAAATAAAAATTAACAAATAACAATTGACGATTGACAATTGCACATGAATTTTACGAATGCTCGTGAAGCAAATGCCATGCGTACACAAGTCCAAGAGAACTCACAACTCCTCCTCAATACTCACAAACTCCATCAAAGGGGACTTGGCCCATGTACGGAGTTGGAACTTCAATTCCAACCAGGGATTCAAAACTCGGCCGTTCCGGTCCGGAACGGGCGAGTTGACGCGGATTTTGGCTTTGCCGTTCCGAGTTCGGGCGAAAATGCGGGGAGGAGAGCGTGTCACAGTGGAACGGCCATTCCACCCGTCCTGGAACGGGGAACGGACGATTGGACCGGGCAAAAAAAGACAATTCAGTGAATAGAAGATATATGATTCTTTCGGTTTCAGGTTGAAGACAAACAAAGCAGACGAAAACAGCAAATCAGTGCTCATGAGTGGGCCTTTACCAAAGCAGACAGAGAGAGCGAGAATAAATCAGTGCCCGTGACATGAATGAACTTTTCAGTGCCCGTGAGTCCGTGAATAAGGGAAGAAGACAGAAAATCAGATCTACAAATAGATGCCCAACAAGTATAACACAACCAGAAATCTACAAATTTAACAAATTAATTGCAAGTTTTTGACATACCTTCGTTGAATAGGACTAATTTGCTTGCTTTATTGGCCAAAATCGAGCAAGAAGAGTCAAGCACCATTGGAGGTTCTAGAGCATTCGAGCAGCCCAGAATTGTTGAAGAGGAACAGAAAGAGAGAGTAGCAGCCGAGCAGATCGAGAGAGAGACGAACAGAGGCAACGAAGCAGACCCACCGAATTGAGCAGATTAGCTGACGAAAAGGAAAGAGAAGAGAGTTGGCTTCTGAATTTTGGTGAGGAAGAAGAGCGAACAGTGCCATGCGTGGTTTGGACGGGTAAGAACCCATATAAGGCTTCCTCTGTAAGCTTGAAGGGGTTTTTTTTTAAAAAAAATAAAAAACGTTGATTAGGGGCGGCCGGGAAGGCTTCCACCGAATGTGTTATGGCTTGGACGCATGAATTAAGTTGTTTTTTTTTTTTGGTTTCAAATTATGATCCTAATGTTGCATTAATTTTTAATATTTATTCATTGCATAGTAAGTTGTTTATATAGTTTAATTAATTATTCTTTTTATAGTAAGTTTTTTATATAGTTGTTTATAGTAAGATGTTAATATAGTTTAATTGATTTCATATTCAGTTAATATTTTAATATTTTAATTATGTGAAAAAAGTTATATGATCTTAAATGAGACCGTTTCATAAGAATTTTATTATAGAATATTGTGTGTATAAGTATTTTTTAACTCTATATATGTAGTAAAATTTACCGTTTAGTAATATCTTATCATGAAATTCTACGAATTTTATTGAAAATCTAGGCTTTTAGTTTTGGGCTACAAGGTTACAACGACAAACCCATATAAAAATATTACTTTTTTAAATAGAAATGATGATGTTATATTGTTATACATTCGAAATATAACTATGTGTATATATTTTAATTAATTGGAACTCATATTCTTGAGGACATTCTCCAAGTAGGTGACATACTAGATGTCACTCAAATAAAAATAATTAAATTTAAGTTTACTATGACATTTTCAATTTAAGACGAGGTTATCATAAATATTTCAAATAACAATAGCTCCTTTTTTAATTCATAGATTTGTTATTACAAATTATAAAAATAAAAAAGCATAAAAGTTTACATATTAATATAGTATTAATTATAAACGCTATTCCTTATATTAGTTGTTATTTAAATAGCAATTATTAAAAATTAGTTTATTGTTATATTGTAAACTAAATGAGGTAATCCTAAACTTAACTTTATTTGAAATTTTCAAAGTTGATATCTTTTATTTTCAATTAATGCTTTTGTCAGCACAATAGCATATAAATTCAATATTAGGTTTGGAACTTAGAATTTAAGTTATTTGTCATATCAGTTCTAAACACTAAAAAAAATTTTAAAAAAAATTTTTGTACAGGTTTAAAGGAGGAAAAAAAATATCAGGACACAATGGTCATTCTACTGAAGACATTGGGTGGCGCTTTGGTATAGCAATTGACGGAAGTCGAAAGCAGGTTCAATGCAAATTTTGCAGCAAAGTCATAAGACGTGGTATAACACGTCTCAAACGGCATTTGGCTCACAAGACAGGTGACGTTGCTTGTAACGCCCCCAATTGCTAATGTGAGATTAAGCTAACTTAATCTCTTGCTGATTTGTGATTTGCAGTGGAAGTCCTGTGAGTGGGGACGCTACCGCCGTTCCTTACCGGAACAAGGCTACTTGAAAACCACATGCATTAGAACGTATGTCGTAATTAAACATACTTTCAACCATTAGCATCCCTTAGGACATATAATTACACCTGTTAACTCAGCGTATGACTAACATTTACCAACTATCACAATCTTCAAAACAACGTACACCCAGCGGGGTTTTTAGGGAGGCTAGCATCTAAATCACTGTGAGCACCGGCTAGCTAACATGTAGTAGACTGTGGTCCTCGCTCATTTCTCGTGTTCCTCTGACTTATCAGAAAGCGGGCTCTACACTGATCCTTTACCTAAAACAGAAAATATGAAAACATTCGAATAATGAGCCGAAACTCAGTACGCACATCCCTATGCTGTTAAATAAATTTTGTATGTAAATGGTTGGGCGCCCGCATTTCAAAACAGTTTGATTTGCAAACAGGGGAGAGAGAATGTATAAGTAAAACTGATTTGCTGATTATTATCTGAAAGTGGACCCCTTGTTGATGTCTGCTGCGATCTTGAGATAGGTGTACACCTCCCAGGCCGATCGAAGAGCCTGAGTTGCAGCCGCGCGGGCAAAATTGAAGGGCATCAGCCCTGATGATTGAGCATTGACGGGGCCACTTACTTATGTGACAAAATATTGAGTAACCTGATTCCTTAAAGGAACATTATATTGATTTTTCATGATTGAGAAACATGTGAGTTTTGAAGAACACAGGCAATGTACGTACCTGTTTTTTTTTTTTTTTTTTGAAATTCTCTCCCTTTTATAATGGAGCATGTATGCTGGCAGCTTGAAAAGACCGATGTGGCCTCATTCCTACTTCCAATATTTTAGTTGACCCCCATTAGTGCAACATTACGAAGTTTATTAAATTTCTCAACTTAATGGCATTTGTAACTAGCTGTGTGTTTATAACTAACGGGGTTATCACCATTACGTTTTAAATTAAGGATAGAAGTTCATGGTCATTGTCATTTCGTTGCATGCTTAGCCTTGAGGCCATTGTAAATCATTGTTATCAATACGTTTGTTAACGTTGTTCTTATTAGTAGTGTTATTGTAATTGCTAATTGCTATATAAATTTTTATAATCATACCTTACGCTATGATTATTATTACGGTTATGGGTTCCTGTCAGCGAACCGCTGTTATTGTTTTGGATTTGGTACATTGCATCCAGGACTCTTTGAATCAGCTAGGATAAGCTTATTCTTTACCCCAAACATCAAACCTTCCATCATTGACTTTATGCCAATAGCAACTCCCTCCCAACTTACAGCATTTTGGCACCAGACTCGTATAGTTTCATTCAAGTATTCACTTTGTAATGCACTTACCCTTATCAACTCAACCTTATTCAAGCTTACACCTTATTTATGGCACAACCTTGAATTCTAACCCATTATCCCCATGACATTGTTTACTTTTAGTATACAAGAACATTCACCCATCAGTAACTTAATAAACTTTACTTCAGCTTTAATTAAGGCACAACCTCAAAATAGTGAGTTCAAGACCTTAATTGCTCGCCCAACGTACATTCTATTCTAATTCCCGTCAAATATAACATACATAGCATAACCCATCTAAGCCATACGGCTTTTCATATTCTTCTTCGTCAATTATCACCTATTCGATAGATTTACGACCATGCAATACAATCTCCAATAAGTTACGATTGGTTTTGCTGACCCCTTTCACTTACTCTTTCACAGTTATTCGAAACTAAACACATTTCATTAACCTTGAAATTAGTTCATTTGCTTGCATCGGTTAATTAACTCGAATAGAAGCTAAACACGTTAAAAGGACTTCGGTTTTAATCCTTTTTCATATATTGGCTAAATAACTTGAATCGAAGCTACGCACGTTAACACAAGTTCGATTTTAATTCTTTTTCATGCATCAGCTAATTCACTTGAATCGATGCTAAACACGTTAAACTAACTTCGTTTTTAACTTGAATTGATGCTAAACCTTCACAACCCTTCACCCTTACTTTCGGCCACTCAACCCGGACAACCCAACATCGCAATTCAATTCCATCACCCAAAATAACCACAGAAATTTGCACATAACTAATCATCAATACCAATTACACTATTTAGTACACAAATTCAATCCCAAACAATCCAATTAATCACTGAGCAAAGTTAGGGTTTTTACCTTTCAACTTGGCTTTTGGGCTAGGACAGAGAGGAGTGGGCGGTGGTGTTGGCGACTGGTGGCGGTGGACGGCGACCGGGGCTGACGGGACCGAAGCCCGGCGACGACAGCGGCAGAAACAGGGTCAGGACCGGGGGAAAACCGTGTGGGAGAACAGGGGGCTGCGCGATTCGGTGGGGCTCGAACAGGTGGGGGCAGGCGGCGTTGGGGCGTTGGGGCGCTGGGCCGGCACGGCCGGCGTGGTCGGCGGCAGCAGACCACCGGTGGCCGGTTCTTTCCCGGCGAGCAAAACAGAGGAGGAGCGAGAGAGGGGGAGAAATGTCGGGGGGGTCGTGAGGCAGGGAGAGAGAATGAGAGTTTGGAGGCTTGATTAATTTGGGTTGATTTTTTTTTTCTTTTTTTCTTATTATTATCACTATTGTTATTATTATTATTCTTATTATTATTATTGTTATTATTGTTATTGTTATTATTTGTTCTTATTATTATGATTATTATTATTGCTGTTAAGGAGTTTACTATTATCTGGTTTGAGGTCACATCGTCAATTCACTCTGCAACACACAAATATGTATACATATATATACATGTACATGAAATGCTGAATTGAAATGCGGCGCCCAACTGATTTATTTGGAAATTAACATAATTCAAACTAATTTAAATGAATATTAGATTCGGGCCGTTACATTGCTCATTGCCCAGACGTCTCTGCTGATGTCAAAAGAGACATGATGAAATTATTAACAGAATATAAAGAGAAAAGGAGACAAAAAAAAAAGGATCGCTAGAGATTTGGAAGATTAAATAACAAGTTCATTCAACCGTAATGATTATGTTGATGACGAGGAGGAGGAGGATGCCCAGCTAGCACATGCTAGATATGAAAATTTGGAGCAACATCGGTTTGAACATGAATAACGGGTGTACAGAGCAAGTAGGGGTGCACATTTTGATGAAGGAGGTAGTAGTCGACCACCAAGTGTTCCCAAATACGTCGATCAGCTATTGTTCGAGAGAATAGTTCAAGAGCATCAAGGGATATGGCATATGAACAAATGTCAACCCCAGCCGCTAGACTTAGAGCTGTTGAGGTCAAGCTTGAAAAAGATCGAACTAGGACCAAACAATCAAAAGTCAACACAAATTGGTTGAAAGCGGCAAAGAACAATATGATCAAGGTATTTGGAAGTTGGGTAATAGATACCAACGTGTCATTTACTGTGGTAGATTCTATATATACCAATCCGCTCCTTGAGACTATTCGTGAGGTTGGCCCTGATGTAAGAACTCCTTTTTCTTATGAACTCTCAGATGTTTTTCTGCCAGAAGCTGCAAAAGAAATTAGGCAATGGATATTTGAATTTGCTCCCAAATGGAAAGAAAGAGGTGTTACCATAATGTGCGACGGTTGGTCCAGCATGACCAGATTAAACCTCATCAATTTTCTTATTTACTCAAATGGTTTTACTGTCTTCCATAAATCAGTTAATGCATCAGATGTACAACGTAAGGATGCTGATTACCTCTTCAAACTTATGAAAAAAGTAGTAGAAGAGGTTGGTCCAGAGAAAGTAGTGCAGATAGTGACCGACAATGCAACTCCAATGAAAGCTGCAGGAAGAACATTAATGGAAGAGTTCCCGAACTTGTACTGGACACCATGCACAGCCCACTGTTTGGATATCATTTTGGAGGACTTTGCTAAGCTCGATCGCATTGGGGAAGTCATAAAGACAGCCAGGATGATCTCCAACTATATTTATAAATATGATTGGGCTGTAAACTATATGAAGAAGTTTACAAATAATCGAGACATCATAAGACCTGGTATCACCAGGTTTGCGATAAATTTTGTCTCTCTTGAAAGTTTGGTGCGGCATAAAACTGCCTTAAGAGACATGTGGGAGTCACCTGAGTGGTTGAACTTTCGACTGGGGAAGTCAAAAGATGCAACTGCAAAAGAAGTGCGTCAACTTATTCTATCGTCAACTAAAGAAGCCTTGCCATTTTGGAAAAAGGCTGATGAAGTTTTAAAACTATTTAAACCTCTTGTCAAGGTGTTGAGATTAGTTGATGGGGATGACAAGCTGACCATGGGCTTCATATATGAGGTAATGGAGCGTACAAAGCTAGCTATTGACAAGACGCTCAGGTATAGCAAGAGATATGAGGCGATAATTGACAAAAGATGGAACTTCCTACACACTGTTTTGCATGCTACAGGTATTGCATTAATTTTGTAATTTGTATTATAGTGTTTATATTTTTTACAATATAAGTAGTAAATGTACATATTGTATATCGTATTTCCATAATTGATAACCTGATTGATTTTTTTACAAGGATATTTCTTTAATCCTAATACATGTTTCGACAAAGTCAAGATTGGGAAGACAGGGAGGTCAGAACTGGAGTCCAAAATGTGATAATGAGATTGGAGCCAGATGTTGACAAGCAAATAAAAGCAATGCGATAGGTTCCGTGACGAAGCATATGTCTCATTATTACTTTATTAATTTATCTTCTACATTACATTTTATGAAATTTAACATTGGCATAAATGTGCAGGTGTTTCTTTACAAAGATAGGATGGATACTTTTGGAACATCTATCGCTCAAAGGGCAATTGCATCGTTAATGCTAGGAGACTACAATTTATTCATATGCATACACATATATAATTACGTACATATATTGAATTTTAAAGTTTGAAGCTTCATTATCTAAGATTTTAATGAAATGTATTTCATGCAGCTGAGTGGTGGATACTTCATGGTGGATGTGCGCCTGAACTTCAACGCATTGCAGTTAGAGTATTAAGTCAAACGACTTCTACCTCTAATTTTGAAAGAAATTGGAGCATGTTCAGTCGAGTGCATACAAAGGCAAGGAACATATTGACTTATAAGAAGCTCGACCTTATTATTTTCCTTCGTTATAATCAAAAATTGAAATTGAGATGTGCAAGACGAAGGACTGAGGAAGAACTCACTGAGTCTTTCAATCCTATCAACTTGGATTACATATTTGACGATGAATTTCAACCCTCGGAGATAATAAAGGAGCCTAAAACAGCAAGGCTTATGCAAGCTGTAATTTTACCCGATTTCAACCCGGTTTTGTGGGCTTTATTAGGCAAGCTTGGCATGGGTTTAAAATGCTGCAAACCCACTTGTGGGAACCCTTAATATGTCATATTTAATGACATATAAATAGTTCTAGATGAAATCCTTAGATAATAAGTCCAATAGAGCCATTTTCCAGATGCTGCAGAAACCGGCCCAGCCTGCATATGCTGCACCTTTCGGCCTATATCTCCTAAATGGGACCTCCAAATGGCCTGCAACCTATGCCACATGAAAGCGGACTTCTTAAGCTTTCTAACAAGGGTTGTTTCATCCAATTTGGCTGAGGAACCTAAGAGATATGGCTGTTCAAAGTTGATCCTTAAAACCTGGAAAAGTGGCAGACCAAGCTTAGTGCACCTTTCGGCCAATATCTCCTAAATGGTAGCTATAAATGGCCTGAAACCTACTTCACGTGAAAGCTGACTTCCTAAGCTTTCCAACAAGGGTTTTTTCATCAAATTTGGCTGAGGAATCTAAGAGATATGGCTGCTCAAAGTTGATCCTTAAAACCTGGAAAGGTGGCAGACCAAGCTTAGTGCACCATTACCCTTATTTTATGGCTTTGTTTACTTTTTTCCTTGCTTTATGGATGTGTGTATGCTTGTTTTCTTATTTTTTCAGCTTATTGAAGGCTCCCCTCCATTATATAAGGGAAGCCTTAGGATTGTATAAAGCACACTTGAATGATATATGAAGTAGCTCAAGTTTTCTCTCAAAAATCTTAAGTTCTCTTTATCCTTTCTAAGGTGGTGAGTCTTGAGTGGAATCCTTTATAGAATTGTGGGTGGCATAGCCTTTAAGCAATTCTTGGTGGATCCTTAGGCTTGATTGGTGGTGTAGCCTTTAAATCAAGTCATATCTTGTTACGAATAGGAAATTTGTTACTAAACTCAAGTAAGTTACATCTGGACTATTACCATACGCTCCATTTGGTATCAGAGCTAATCCAGGTTGGTGTTCTTGAGTTTGTATCAAATTTCCTATACTCCTCAAAGAACTGTCCACAAAATCAACCCTCACAAAATCGTGCAACAGGCCAAAAGAGTGGCACGGCCACCCCGTGCTGCGCAGCACGACCGTGCCACAACCGATTTGTCACAGAACTTTCGCACGGTCACCCTGTGCCCTAAAGCACGCCCGTGCCAAGCCTATTCCAGCCAACTTCCACACCGTGCCTACCTTGCACGAGTGTGCCTCCTTCCTAATCGATCCCTAACCTCTTCACTTCTCCATTTCCACTTTCACCATGTCTCATGAAGAAGATACCCCCACTAATTCTCTCCAACCAGCAAGGGTACCAAGAGGTATGAGTCTAGAACAAGCTCATATCATGAGGCAAGACAATGCCATTCTAGCCTTGCAACAAAGTGTGAGGCAACTTAGTACGCAATTTGAGCAACTGTTCAACCAATTTATGGCCCTCTCACGGGACCAAAGAGCTCAAGAGCCAAGTGATGATGGGGATGAACAAGGCTTCTCTACTGACTCGAGCAAGGGAAGCAATTCAAGAAGGGGAGGTAGAAGACCTCCTATCGATGAATTTCGGGACATCAAAGTGGAGTCCCCGGAGTTCAATGGCGCTTTGAACCCGATGAGTACCTTGAATGGGTCCAAGCCTTGGACCGAATCTTTGATGCCAAGGGCTACAATGATGAACGAAGTTTCAAGGTTGCTAGCCTTAAACTCACAAAGTATGCCTCCTTGTGGTTTGAAAACATCAAAAAACAAAGGGCTAGAGAGGGCAAGAGAAAGCTTCATTCATAGGAGAAACTTAAAACTCTCATAAACAAGAGGTTCCTTCCGGAAAGTTACAAGCAAGACATTTACAATCGGCTCTTCTCACTCAAGCAAAATAACAAGAGTGTGGGTGAGTATATGAGGGAGTTTGAGCAACTCCTTTTGAGGGGAGGCATCCATGAACCCTAAGAGTAAACCATGGCTAGATTTCTCAATGGGTTAAATCCTCTTATTGCAAGAAAGGTGGAACTTCAAACCTACTTCACCTTGGATGATGTCTTTAAGCTAGGTCTCAAGGTCGAAAAGAGAAAGAAAGAAAAGGTCTTCACCAAGCTCTTTCCAAGAGAGCAAGTAAGTTCAAAGCCCCCGTTCAAGCCCTTCGTTCCTCCTAAACCCGAAAGTACCTCACGGGTTGACAAGGGCAAGGCCGTGGCTCTTCCTTCTCCAAAGGAATTGCCTACAAAACTTGAGGGCAAAAAGTGCTTTAAGTGTCAAGGGTGTGGACACTTCCAATATGATTGTCCCAACCGAAGGGTCATGACTATCCAAGAGGTTGAGGAAGTAGATGCTCTATTGATGGAAACTCAAGAGAAGGCTCATGAGGAAGAATCGGACTCCGTGGAAGAAGAGACTCAACTTGAGGCCGATAAAGGTGAGTTACTTGTCTTAAGGAGGGTTTTACACACCCAAGACACTTCTTATGACAAAGCTCAGAGAGAGATGATCTTTCACTCCCGGTGCACCATACAAGACAAGGTTTGCAACTTGATTATTGATAGAGGAAGTTGCACCAATGCGGCCTCTACCACACTTATTGAGAAGCTTGGTATCCCTACTATTTCACATCCCAAGCCTTATTCTCTCAAATGGCTCAATAATGGTGGCGACATTAAGGTATCAAAACAAGCACTCATCTCTTTTTCAATAGGTAGAAAGTATAGAGATAATGTGCTTTGTGATGTGGTACCCATGAGTGCATGTCATATACTTTTGGGTCGACCTTGGCAATTTGATCTGCATGTCATACATGATGGTCTTAAGAACACATACCATTGATCGTTGAGAAGGAAAATATTGTTCTAAACCCATTACCTCCAAACCAAGTCCACAAATCTAAACCCGGGGTGGGAAGTGAGAAAAAGAGGGACCTTCTCATGTTGAGTGAAACACGGGTTGAGGGAGCTTTAAGCAAGGGTAAGCAAGTTCTAGCTTTGCTCATGCTTGAAAGCAACAATAGTGAGGAAGTGACTCCTTTACATCCCAAAATCATTCCCCTCATCTCACAATACAAAGATGTCTTCCCACAAGATCTACCCCCCGGCCTCCCTCCAATCCGAGGTATTGAGCATCAAATTGACCTTATTCTTGGTGCCCCACTTCCAAACAAAGCGGCCTATAGATATAACCTTCAAGAGACCAAAGAACTTCAGAGGCAAGTTGATGAATTATTGGCTAGAGGTTATGTCAGGGAGAGCATGAGTCCTTGCTCAGTCCCGGCTTTATTAGTGCCCAAGAAGGATGGGTCATACCGTATGTGTTTGGATAGTAGGACCATCAACAACATCACTATCAAGTATAGGTAACCCATACCTAGGTTTGATGACATGCTTGATGAGCTCTATGGTTCCTCTATCTTTTCCAAAATTGATCTAAGGAGCGGATATCACCAAATCCGCATGAGGGAAGGTGATGAGTGGAAAACAGCATTCAAGACAAAGGGTGGCCTTTATGAGTGGCTATTGATGCCCTTTGGCCTCTCCAATGCCCCTAGCACTTTCATGAGATTGATGAATGAGGTCTTGAGGCCTTTTCCTGGCAAATTTGTGGTGGTCTACTTTGATGATATCCTCATTTATTCAAAGAATCAAGAAGATCATCTACATCACTTGGAAGAAGTATTCATGGTTCTAAGAGCTCAAAGGCTCTTTGGTAAGCTAGAAAAATGTGAGTTCTTTGCACCCCAAGTCACCTTTTTGGGGTATGTTGTTTCTAGTGATGGAATCTCTATGGATCAAAGCAAAGTGTAAGCTATCAAATCATGGCCAACTCTCACCATTATCACCGAAGTTAGGAGTTTCCATGACTTGGCATCTTTTTATAGGAGATTCATCAAGGGGTTTAGCACCCTCACGGCTCCCATCACCGAATGCATGAAGAAAGGATCATTTGAGTGGACAAAGGCCGCCCACGTCGCCTTTGAAAAACTCAAGTCTAAGCTATGTGAGGCCCCGGTGTTAGCCCTTCCTGACTTCAACAAGCTCTTTGAAGTTGATTATGATGCAAGTGGAGTTGGCATAGGAGCTGTCCTCATGCAAGACCTACGCCCCATTGCCTATTTTAGTGAGAAGCTTAATGGTTCAAAGAAGAATTACTCAACATATGACAAAGAGTTCTATGCATTGGTAAGAGCTCTTGATCATTGGTCTCATTACTTAAGGCCAAAACAATGAGGCTTTGAAGTATTTGAATGGTCAACACAAACTCAATCCCAGGCATGCTAAATGGGTTGAATTCATGCAAAGTTTCTCATTTGTGGCCAAGCATAAGAAGGGGAGTACCAATGTGGTTGCGGATGCTCTCTCAAGGCGGCATTCTCTACTAGCCGTAATGGAAGCAAGGGTCCTTGGCTTCCAATTCATCCGTGATCTCTACCAAGAAGATGAGGATTTCAAGCCCTACCTCAATGATCAAGAGGGCAACAAGCATGACCCTTATATTCTTCAAGAAGGCTTCTTATTCAAAGGCAACAAGCTATGCATTCCAAAGGGTCCAATCCGAAAGCTTCTTGTCAAGGAGGTTCATGGAGGCAGTCTAGCAGGTCATTTTGGGATCAACAAGACCATTGATATGCTCAAAGAGCATTTTTATTAGCCAAGAATGGGAGGTGATGTTCATGAGGTAATCTCTAGGTGCTCTATTTGTCAAAGAGCCAAGAGTCAATTCCACCAAGGGTTATACACTCCTTTGCCAATCCCCAATGGCCCATGGGAGGATGTGAGCATGGACTTCATAGTTGCTCTTCCAAAGACTCAAAGAGGCAAGGACGCTATTATGGTGGTGGTGGACCGTTTTTCAAAGATGGCTCACTTCATTCCATGTGAAAAGACGGATGACGCATCTCACATAGCTCACCTCTACCTCAAAGAAGTTGTTAAGCTTCATGGCATCCCTAAGAGTATTGTGTCGGATCGGGAAACAAAGTTTCTTAGTCACTTTTGGAGGTGTTTATGGAGGCTCCTTGGTACTGAGCTCTTGTATAGTACCTCTCACCATCCTCAAACCGATGGCCAAACCGAAGTCACCAACAAAACTCTTGCTACTTTACTTAGAAGTTTGGTGAGTAAAAGCATTAAGGAGTGGGATCTCAAGCTTCCCCATGCTGAATTTGCGTACAACCGCACTCCTAGTTTTGCTACGGCCCACTCGCCCTTCGAATCATGTTATAGGATCGATCCTCTAACTTCCCTAAAACTCATACCACTTCCACTTGAGTCTAGAGCGAGCTTTGAGGCCGAGCAGAGGGTCAAAGAGATGAAGAAGCTTCACCAAGATATTCGGGCCAAGATTGAAAAGACAAATGAGCTTTATAAAGCTAGAGCCAACGAGCACTGCAAAGCCATTACCTTCAAACCCGAGGACTTGGTGTGGCTACACTTGACAAAGGAGAGGTTTTCCTCTAGAAGAAAGAACAAGCTCATGCCAAGGAGTGATGGTCCCTTTAAGGTCCTTGAAAGGGTAAACAATAATGCTTATAAGTTAGAACTACCTGGGGACATGAGGGTATCCTCTACATTCAATATGGGTGATCTCACACCCTATTTTGAGGATGAAGAAGAAGGTGATGATTTGAGGGAAAATCACATTCAAGAAGGGGAGGATGAAGCAAATGCCATGCCTACACAAGTCCAAGAGAACTCATAACTCCTCCTCAATACTCACAAACTCCATCAAAGGGGACTTGGCCCTTGTACGGAGTTGGAACTTCAATTCCAACCTCATCCTAAACCTTTGGGATGTGTTACTCTTCTAATTTGGGAAGGTCAAGGGACCTTCTAAAAGTCCATCAACATGAAGTTAAACCCTCGGAGATAATAAAGGAGCCTAAAACAGCAAGGCTTATGCAAGCTGCAATTTTACCCGATTTCAACCCTGTTTTGTGGGCTTTATTAGGCAAGCTTGGAATGGGTTTAAAATTCTGCAAACCCACTTGTGGGAACCCTTAATATGTCATATTTAATGACATATAAATAGTTCTAGATGAAGTCCTTAGATAATAAGTCCAATGGAGCCATTTTCCAGATGCTGCAGAAACTTGCCCAGCCTGCATATGCTACACCTTTCGGCCCATATCTCCTAAACGGGACCTCCAAATGGCCTGAAACCTACGCCACATGAAAGCAGACTTCTGAAGCTTTCCAACAAGGGTTGTTTCATCCAATTTGGCTGAGAAACCTAAGAGATATGGCTGTTCAAAGTTGATCCTTAAAACCTGGAAAAGTGGCAGACCAAGCTTAGTGCACCTTTCAGCCAATATCTCCTAAATGGTAGCTCCAAATGGCCTGAAACCTGCTCCACATGAAATCTGACTTCCTAAGCTTTCCGACAAGGGTTGTTTCATCAAATTTGGCTGAGGAATCTAAGAGATATGGCTACTCAAAGTTGATCCTTAAAACCTAGAAAGGTGGCAGACCAAGCTTAGTGCACCATTACCCTTGTTTTATGGCTTTGTTTACTTTTTCCCTTGTTTTATGGACGTGTGTAGGCTTGTTTTCTTATTTTTTCAGCTTATTGAAGGCTCCCATCCATTATATAAGGGAAGCCTTAGGATTGTATGAAGCACACTTGAATGATATATGAAGTAGCTCAAGCTTTCCCTCAAAAATCTGAAGTTCTCTTTATCCTTTCTAAGGTGGTGAGTCTTGAGTGGAATCCTTTATAGAATTGTGGGTGGCATAGCCTTTAAGCAATTCTTGGTAGATCCTTAGGCTTGATTGGTGGCGTAGCCATTAAATCAAGTCATATCTTGTTACGAATAGGAAATCCGTTACTAAACTCAAGCAAGTTACATCCGGCCCATTACCATACGCTCCAACTCGTCAACCAACTCCACAATTACAAATCCACCCAAATTGATACTTAATTGCACAATCTAATTTGTCCACCAAGGCCAAAATCAAACATAGAAATTCAACTTGAGCATGAAAAATTAATCAAAAAACAGAAAAGTTTGGAAAGAACAAATGAAAACAAACCTAATTGATTGATAAGTTGATGTTGATGTGGATGCTTGGCCTTGAACTATTGAACAATTCACTAATCAATTGCAATCTAAAAAACATAATTTGACAACAAGTAATTAGAAACAATTAAAATATCAAATAATGAAAATTGAAACCCTAAATATATAACCCAACTAGGCAACTGACCTTGGCACCTTGCTGACTTGTTGTGGCCTGTGTGACTGATGGTGCGGTGGGCTGTGGGCGAGCTGCGAGCAGCAACTTGATTGACAGTGTGGTGTTGTGGGGCGTGGTCAGTCGGCGGTGTCTACGGCAGTTGGAGGCTTGGAGCGTGGCTGTGGGCAGTACTGGGCAGTGGGCAGAAGCAGGTCCTGGTCTCGGGGAGGGGAGGGGAGGAAGGCCGGGAGCTGTGGAGCGTGGTCGGCCGGCGGCTGGAGGCCTGGAGCGTGGCTGTGGGGTGGTGGGCAGTGGGCAGATTGGCAGAAGCAGGAGGTTGTGGTCTCAGCCTCTCGGGGAGGGGAGGAAGGTCGAAGGCCGATGGGGATTTGAGAATGGGAGTAAGAACCTTATTGTAAATGAGGGCTATGGGTAATTGGGTAATTGGGCTTGTAAGGCTGTAATTGCTGGTCCAGAATGACTAAGACCCTTTTTTTTTTAATTAAAGGTTGGCTGCTTGGTTGGGCTGGGAAAATAGGCCGCGCATTCTACTTATTTTCAGTGGGCCACTAAATTACTCAAGGTCAACAGCTCACATTTAAGAGTTTTCTGAACATTTTTTAGGGGTGTCCATTGATCATATTTTCATGGAAGTCAAATACATCTATTAGAGTTTTTTTTTGGGCTAGGGGTGGACACCCCTAGCCCAGTCAGAAATCCGC
Source organism: Carnegiea gigantea (assembly GCA_029747015.1). Classification (NCBI taxonomy): domain Eukaryota; kingdom Viridiplantae; phylum Streptophyta; class Magnoliopsida; order Caryophyllales; family Cactaceae; genus Carnegiea; species Carnegiea gigantea. Next base: position 352,210 of record JAKOGI010000466.1, read on the forward strand.
CCCTGCTTACAGGCCATATGGAATCCAAACTCCAGAAAGGATGGGGTGGGGGTCTGTCTGAGGGGTTTCTTTCCGCTCCGTTTCAATGAGGGTTTTTTTTTTTCCCCCCTCCGGTGCTAAATAATCCACTTGGATTTTCCCATTTATGTGAGACAGTCGTGGAAAAACTGACCCAAGCCTCGAAACTTGAAACGAATAACTCGTATCTATGCCCTAAATGACATTCAAAATAGGATAAACTAATTTCGACCCAAACACCCGAAATAACCTGATTCATAATCAAACGAAACC